>JAWPHD010000924.1:0-377903 GCA_037043455.1 Cyrtodaria siliqua
AATATGCATAGGTAATAAAATGAGGGTATGGGAGGGAGGGTATTTTTCATAAATGAACACGACACATGCTAAAGTTTGCAATTTACATCTGATACCGCCTGCAGAAAATGGCCGCATCTTTAGAAACAGATAATTGGTGTAGCGTACAATTTACACACTCATTAATAAACCAAAAACAAATAAGCAGGATTGCGCAAATTGTTTATAAAAATTATCAATCCCACTTAAATAAAAGGATTTATGTCGATGAACGACAAATCCCATTATTGAAGATGGGCTATAAAAGAGACTCAATACTGAACTTAGTTTATATTTATTGGAATAACAAGGCCATGGCTTCAGCATAATATAACAAGAAACATAATGTGCATAACAAATGTGCAGTCACGATATTTATAACAATTTGAAAAATGGTCATAGCTCCGACCAAGTTTTGAAGTGAATGAAAACTGTACTCAATGAACCCTGGGACCAGATGTTCACAAAGCCAGATATTTAAAATTTAGTTGCTTTCCTTCAAATGTTCTCGTAAAATAATTACTACACACTGCTGTGACCGCGACATACTGCCACATGCCACAAGTGGTGACAGAGGCACCACGAGAGGCACCGCCATTAAAATGGGGGAAGCAGAGCACAGCAGTGAAAATAACAAGTCAGTCCTCAAATGGAGGTATGGCTGACGCACTTCACAATCGAAGCGATTTGTCTCGCCAACAACAACATTCATCATATGACCCAAATATGGTCGACAACATTCAACAAATGACCCAAATATGGCCAATGACCCAAATATGGTCATTTATAACATTAACAGTCACCCAAAAGTGGCTTGCAACCCAAATTGGTTAGCATACAAAATTGCCAAAATACAAATAAATTTATTTTCAACAACAAAATGGGTTATGACCCAAACTGGGTAAAGCACTATATTGCCAACCACATAGTAACCCATAAGGGGTTAACTTAAAAGTTTCAAATTGATGAAGGATAAGCAAATAACCTTATATAGAGGTTATACATATATGCCAAAAAAGTGACTGCACATCAACAATAATTTGAAATCATGTTATTAAAGCCACGGGCTGTTTTCAGAAACTAAAGGCAAATTTCTGGCATCTGTACTTCAACAATTTCAGGATATCTAATATATCCACCATTCATTCGGAAAACCTCTGTTGCAACTTGACTATATACTCTAATCCTGACTTTGTCCAAAGCTTTATGGGACTTTTCATTTCCATAATATAAGCGTGGTAAAATCTGCGACCAAACAATCTTAACTTCAGAAATCAAGTCGTTTATGTCATGTAGTGTTTTAATAATACTTTTCCTTAATTTATCTGAGGGTACTTGACCAATGGCATTGCCTCCCACATGCAATACCAATATATGTGGGTGGTCCTCAAGAGATAACAACTTTAATGTCTTCAACACTTGGCACCAAGTCATTGAAGTGAATTTAAGATACACATCACCATGCATACACTTCTCAAAACTGCTAACTACACCGCTCACGTTTTGGGTTATATATATCGATGGGTTGAATGTTTTTCAATAAAATAAAAAGGAAATACCAATTCAATCATTTTTACATCATTTCATTTTATTTTTTTCATGGGCAATGCTAGAACTAAACCACAATAAGCAATTACAAACGACCCATGTAAACACTAAAGTCACACTTTTCCCATATCTACAGCATTGCCCATGAAAAAATAAAATGAAATGATGTAAAAATGATTGAATTGGTATTTCCTTTTTATTTTATTGAAAAACATTCAACCCATCGATATATATAGACCAAAACGTGAGCGGTGTAGTTAGCAGTTTTGAGAAGTGTAGAAGTAAATTTACAGTCGGTAGAAACGAATTATGTGTTTCAACAAAAAATCTGTTTCAATGTTCATTCTGTTCCATAATGGCATCAACCACAGGCAGACACCTCTGCAACCCATTAATTAAATCCAAAGTTACAATTAACTTTAGCTTTGAATGACCACCTATGTAAATAATTATTTATTCAAGAAGACTAGGACTAAAGCATTTCCAAATTTACAAATACATTCTATTATGTCCTTTGACTATAAACGAGGAATATGTATCCTTTTCAAGTAAACTAACCCACGTGTTAAAGGTTGAATGCAAAACTATTGCATCTTCATATATATGAAGGAGACGCAATTGCGATTGAATTTGACTGAATGCATGAAAACCTCATTTTAAAGCAGCCACCAACAACAGCCACATTGTACAAGGTATATACATCGGTTCAAAGCCACTGATGACAAGGTATATATTAAGGTATATATATATAACATACAAATTTTGAGTAATCCAAACTCTATAGCCACAATATAAACGGCTTAAGCCAGCCAAGCTTAACCCTAAAGCTGGTTGAAATGTCACCAACTCACAACCCACGCCACGCAAATTCAATCACGGGTATTTTAAGAACCCGTGAATAACAAAAACCCTCAACAGGCACATACCCCTCACCACATGACCTGAACATCTGGATAGTGTTGCAAATATTTCTATTTTTGTGCCTTCAAGAACACCTTACTTGGTTTATGAATGCCTCCCTTTATTCGGAGATAGTTATTAAAAGGAGGTGTAAAGGTGTTTTAAAAATTTAAATTTGGGCCATGTATAGAACGGGTCATGCATAGAACAGTTTTACTTCGAGTATAGAAGTGCTTATTATAGTTTAGTGACCATGCACAGAACTCAATGCTATATATAGGGGCTTATCCAACTGGAATAATACATTCATTACGTCATATCGTTAAAAAGCGGAGGGACAATAAACCTGTGCACTACACCCACCCACACACACACAAATTAAATAGATACCGGTTGCCATTTGATATGCCTTGTTTAACAATGACAGGATAAAATTAATAATACTCATCGAACCAATGGAATAGCCATGAAATAAACCATATGAAAAACATCTGAATTCTTCCAAGGTCTTGGAAAATGGAACGCCACTTATAAATCCATTGTCAATGTATCAACCAGTTCTGGGGATATATTCCCAAATTCTACACCAAATATTTTGGATACATCTGACATTCGCAAAGTTTGAAATGTCCCTTTGTGATTTATGTTTAACTTGTATAACTGTAAGAAAATGGAACATTACATACAATACCAACACTGGGCCTCTATGACCTGTCCACAACATCACGCCCGGTACACCAACATTTTTGTCAGGAACTTGTGACTGGCCCTAAGTCAACTTGATAGTGACACAAACTGAAATATAAGGCAACGTCTTTGAGAGAATGAAATAAAATAAAGCCTTAAATAAGTGACAGGTATCCAATTATAAGTAAGCAGCATCTGCAAATCCACCAGTATACAAAACAACAGCCACCATAATGAAAACAACCCTGTACACAAACATTTAAATGTGTAAAGTGGATCGCTAGACAAATAACACTGGACCTTTTATAACCAGGCTTATTAGCAGCAGCAGGCAGCAGCATGCAAGTTAAACATTTACTGAAATCCACAAAAACTGTTGAGGTATACTTATCAGAAATTTGTTAAGAGAGCCTATTGCAGAAAACACTGCAAATACTGTCAACAACCACAATTTCATCATCAGCCCTGGAGAGTAAATAATAGCAGCAGAAGTTAAATGTATAGGGCACAACGACGACCATAACATCAATGGCCAACATAATGGCTTGATTCAACATTTCATTAACAACATGGTGACAAACAACTTATTATTTATATAAAAAAATTCATAGTAGTTTCATGATCAGCCCTGGAGTGAATAATAGCAGCAGAAGTTAAATGTATAGGGCACAACGACAACCATAACATCAATGGCCAACATAATGGCTTGATTCAACATTAATTTTCATTAACAACATGGTGACAAACAAGTTATTTATATAAATTGTTTTCATAATAGTTTCATGATCAGCCCTGGAGAGTGAATAATAGCAGCAGAAGTTAAATGTATAGGGGACAACGACAACCATAACATCAATGGCCAACATAATGGCTTGATTCAAAATTAATTTTCATTAACAACATGGTGACAAACAGGTTATTTATATAAATTGTTTTCATAATATTACTTAAAGAGCATTATCAGAAGCAAGTTATCATTGACATCATCCTTATAATGACACCAGAGTTGTATTTACTTATTTAGTGTTTCTAATGTGTATAGCTCTACTAAATCGGTGATTAAAGGGTCACACGGCAATATTAGTCATTTTTATTTTTTATTCAAATAGCCGCACAATTTATTAATCCAGTATCATGTGGACTTAGAAGTTGCTTGCATGGTTCTTATTAGTATGCCATGTTTAAATATATAATTGATGCAATATAATCAACAGTTAGTAATATCAACTTTTTATTTATTTATTTTTATTTTTATTTATTTATTTTCATTTTTATTAACCCAACTGACATAAAGCCATAATTTAATAACCCGATTGACTTAAAGCCATAATAAAGTAGAACACAAGTCCTGTTTCCGTAAGCGTTGCAACATCTGTTCCGTCAGCAGCCACAACTTGCCATCCACCGTTAACCGTATCGCTTGCAGATTCAGACTACGACTCGCACTTCTTCTTCTGTAACAATGTGTAGCCAATCCACCATCTCAGACGTCGGTTGCTTAACGATCTTCTCACAAACTCTGGAGATCCCACCAGCTCCTGCTGTCCTTATCTATTTTTGGTGGTAGGTTCATCCAGTTCTTGCGTCCTGAGTCGTCATCGGCCCCCTGAACTGCTTTACGGCAAATATGGCTCTGTGACTGTAGTTTTAGGCATACTGTATTTCTGAAATAAATTGCTAAAATATTGAACCCTTGCACACTACATTAAATAAAACTTTTATTTTCGATGTGAACCCCCATCATCTATTTGAACCACTGTCATATTTAAATCCAGTGTTCAATCCTTGCCTTGGCAATGCAATTTATCCCTGCGCAAGGGAATTAATCTGTGTTACTTAGTACTGGTTCCACCCAGGAAGCCAATTTAAGTTGCAAGAACAGGTTTCCCAATCGATGAAAATTAATAATTTAAAGTAAAGTTAACAAAGAAATAATTCTTCTTCTTCTTGGTCATATTAATCCAGTGTTCAATCCTTGCCTTGGCCATGCAATTTATTCTGAGCAAGGGACTGAATCCATGTTGCTTAGTACTGGTTCCACCCAGGAAGCCAATTTAGGTTGCGAGGACAGGTTTCCTAATCCATGTAAATTAATAATTTAAAGTAAAGTTAACACGAAAGAATTCTTCATCTTCTTTTTCTATGCACCCCTGGCACTTCTTCCCGGCAGGTGCCCCTTTTCCCTGTGCCTTAGATGGTCCTTTACTCGCATACGGGCTCTTCGGCGGTCTTGCCGATTGTCGCTTAGGCATCTTGTATTACTGAAATAAACCGCTTAAATATAAACACCTTGCATTTACATTCAAAATGCCAAAATGTCAACACATAGCATTTACATTATTATCGGTAGAGTATATAAATAGTGTTAAGCAAATTGCATTTGTCTTATTACTAATGGTTGATTAGAATCAATATCACGCTAATAATATCCTAAACATACTATGGCATGAGAAAAAACAAATGAAAACTTCACTTTTCATTTAATTACACTGAACTGTTTTATAAATCAAGACTCAAATGCGTGAAATGGACACTTCAATATTACTGGGTGTCCCTTTTAAAATATCACAAACAAATTAAAAACAAAAGCATGAACATTTCCTGCTTAATAGTACATTTCTGCTTAATACAGTAAAAAAAAAAATACTTATATATTCAAACCTCTCTTTACACTTAAATAAACGTCTCTGATGTCTGTCAGTCGACAAAATAAGAAGAAACGCATTTGACAAAGGAACCTTTTCACGCAAGGCAAATGGAGTAATTACGGACAAGGGAGATAACTTCTATATGAATTAATTACACTATAGAACTAAGGTCAACTGAATAGAAGTACCACAGCCTGGTTCGTTTCCCTTGTTTTTAACAACGAAACGTATTACACACCAACCAACGAGATGTTGGCCGAACAAAGACGCGAGACTGTTACAGATGACCTTCATTTTCAGGGGCGTAGCTAGACCTTTTTTGATGTGCAGGCCCGACTATTTCAAGTGGGGTCCTGGCATGCTTTCCGGGAAATTTTGAAAAGCATAGGACGTCTCTGGTGCGTTTCGGCGTATATCTAGATATACAGTTAAGCAAAATCATACTTCAAAATTCAACAAATTCATAGACTATTATTTCATTGTTATATTTTTCAACCATGCAACCATGCATGTGCAAATGATGTGCCAGGCCCGGGCCTTTTGGCCTAATAGGTAGTTACGCTACTGATTTTGATTATTCAGTGCATACTTACCGACAGTTGTTCGTAGATTATAAACAATGGCCAGGTTATTGGTAAATAAATAATAAATATACCCCCTGATAAGTTAACGATTTAATGGTGGCATAGTTCCGCTCCAACGCCCTGTTCACGATTTCGCCATGACGTGTTGATTTCCCCGCGCTCACCAGTTGAACATTTTCATAATTTGAGTGAATAAATCTCTATTAAATCAAAACCATCGAACATTTACTACCGCACATTTACGATCAATAATATCCGAAAATGAGCCATCGCAATTACTACGTAATTATTTTTCATAAATGAACACGACACATGCTAAAGTTTGCAATTTACATCTGATACCGCCTGCAGAAAATGGCCGCATCTTTAGAGACAGATAATTGGTGTAGCGTACAATTTACACACTCATTAATAAACCAAAAACAAATAAGCAGGATTGCGCAAATTGTTTATAAAAATTATCAATCCCACTTAAATAAAAGGATTTATGTCGAATGAACGACAAATCCCAGTATACAACACAAATGGAGTCCACCTCCGTACTTACTCTACTGGCAAGTCATGTGGATTATTCTCTGATGCCATGAGCGATCATGGTGACCGTCTGTATGTGGCTGATAGAAACAAGGGCCTGATATGTCTCAACAACCGCGGGAGTGTTATCTGGACATTCACGGACCCTGAACTGAAAGGTGCCTTATGGGTGTTGTGTTGGCAAGGATTACAGTGTGTTTGTTTGTTGTAGAGGATTACAGTGTGTTTGTTTGTTGTAGAGGATTACAGTGCGTTTGTTTGTTGTAGAGGATTACAGTGTGTTTGTTTGTTGTAGATGATCGCACAATGTTCTTCAGATTAGTCCAGGTTGTCAGAAGATTAGCGTGCTTCTAACAAAATCTGGCCTGGAATTCACCAACCATTCTTCAAATTATTCTTAGACTTGAGTTCAAGTACTCAAATTTCGTTCACACATATTGCAAAGACCTTCAAAGATAAACAAACGTATGAAGTTGTTATTTATTAGTCATTATCATATTTATACGAGGGGCGTTCATTATATAATGCAAATATGGTCCTAAAATTTAATTATGGTCCATTGTTGTAGTTATTGATAAGGATTATGTTAAAATGAACTTTCCCCCATTATTTTATCAAGTTTCAGATACTTCCATCCAATAAAAAATGTTTTTTGAGGGTATTTTTTAAGACATGTAAATGATACTGAACACGCCAAAAACGGGGGGGGGGGGGGGGGGGGGGGGGGGGGGGGGAGGGGGGGGGGAAGTTTGACTAAAAATCTAATTTCGACGGGCAATATGAACTTTTTTTGCCTAAACCACAAACTTTTATAACTTCCATATGAAAATCTTAGTGGTTTTTATTTGTAATGTGTTTATTTTTGGGTTTATTGATCCTTAAATGTTGTCAGTGCGATAAAATATAGCTTAAATTTTATGCTAAAAAAGCGAAGAACAACTCCAGGCTTTAATATTTTTGGAGCGGTGTAACTAAAATTGTTGATTTTATATTAAATCTTAAGAGTATCCCTTCAATTCGTTACCCAAGTATTTAAAACCTTTTTCCGTCATATCTTTAAACTAAATTTGACTATTATTTTTTATTGGAATAAGATATTTTCAGGACTTTTATATTTCCAAGAAAACGGCATTTCCTGACTAAAAATCTAATTTCGACGGGCAATATGAACTTTTTTTGCCTAAACCACAAACTTTTATAACTTCCATATGAAAATCTTAGTGGTTTTTATTTGTAATGTGTTTATTTTTGGGTTTATTGATCCTTAAATGTTGTCAGTGCGATAAAATATAGCTTAAATTTTATGCTAAAAAAAGCGAAGAACAACTCCAGGCTTTAATATTTTTGGAGCGGTGTAACTAAAATTGTTGATTTTATATTAAATCTTAAGAGTATCCCTTCAATTCGTTACCCAAGTATTTAAAACCTTTTTCCGTCATATCTTTAAACTAAATTTGACTATTATTTTTTATTGGAATAAGATATTTTCAGGACTTTTATATTTCCAAGAAAACGGCATTTCCTGCCTTGGACTTTATCTATGTTTTGTATTGAAAACATCGTTTACGTAATATTTACACATACTTCTAGTTACAACAAAAGTTTGAATAAATTACTTTGCTGCAAAATGCATTTTTTTATGAATCCAACATTAAGACCTATGCAAATTCATTACACTTTTCTGCCGCTTTTTAAGGCAGTGTATATGAATATGTCCCAAACAAACAGTCGTCATAGACTTATAACTTCACTGATTTTAATACAATTTTCAGAAAGTGTCGCTAAAGGGTCATTCTATAAGATCATTTTCAAATTTCGTGTGTAAACCTCACCCAACGTTAATACGACGGCTAGTTGCATTATATATTGAACGCTCCTCGTACATAGTAGCTTGTTATGAACGTTTATACTTTAAACTACAGAAATATTTGAGATTGAAACTTGCATACTTGGGCTTGGCTTAAGTCTAAAAATATTCTCAAGAATGGTTGGTGAATTCTAGGCCTGATGGCTTGAACAGGCCACAGTCCGTCCGCTACGATAGGTTTAAGTCAAGACTAATTGTCACACAGCTTAACAATGATCAGGCCAAAGTTTTGACTTGAAATAAGATGCTCAGTAAACGAACTTCTTTACAATGTGTTCATGCTTGTACGGTTTCAACATGTGCACGTGTAATAACACCCCACCGAACTGATCCTGCTAGTGGCATAATGTATACTATCTGTATCAAGTATAATCATAAATCAAAATTAATGAAATAGAAAAATGAAACAAATGTTGACCATTGCCACCAATGTAAATGTCCCATAACCATGAACCTCTAACAAAATTCGAATAGCAAATGTACTTCCACAGAAAGCAGTACACCAAATACACGCATTCAAAACAATCAATAATTACAAAAACGGGAAAGGAGCAAAATATGCAAAGTGACTGACAACAATAGCTGGTTTAGTGAACGAGCTAACTACCAACATATTAACCACGAACCTCTAACACAATTCGAATAGCAAATGTACTTCCACAGACAGCAGTACACCAAACACACGCATTCAAACAATCAACAATTACAAGGAGGGGAAAGGAGCAAAATAAGCAAAGCGAGTTGACAACAATAGCTGGTTTAGTGAACGAGCTAACTACCAACATATATAAAATAACAATTACTCTTTACATGTGAGTCACTTAATTAAAACATCACGACCATTTATAAATATTTCAAATTGTATCCTGATGATTTTTTAAAAAAAAAAAAATCTACATGTATGGTACGTGAATGTGTAACTTGTATTTGTACTCTAAATGTGTTTACGATGTGGTATTCCAGTGTGGCAGCAAAATACAGTTGAGCATATCTCTCACTGCTACAAGTAGTCCCCGTCGTAATATGACTGAAGGTTGTTGGGCTGTCCCCCCCCCCACCCCCCACAACCCCCTCCCTCCTTTGGTACGCAGTATTCAGGGAAAATTTAGAGAGTATTCAGTACTCACGGCCCGGGTACCAGTACCCGCAAATTATATTATTTAGTATTCAATACGCATAAAAAATAGGAAAATGTTTTCAAACTATGTTTTCTAAATAAAATAAAAACTGTTGAAATCCACACAAAAATTTCATGATTGACCCCAAAATAGTAATACGGTGAGATACAATCTGAATGTCCTGTTATATCACACCTTCATCAAACTAGACGAATAAAATAGCAAATTGGTTAATTTTTATGAAGAAATTCATGTTAAATAGTATTCAGTAGTCAGGTCTAAAATGAAGGAGTATTCAGTACACAGCTCTAAATTAGAGAGTATTCAGTACTCGGGAGGTAGGGGACACCTACATTGTTGAAAGCGACGTTAAACCCCATACATACTAAACATGGCTAAAGTTGTTCTTCTCTGAATATAATAATACTTCAATTACGTGATATATGTGTAAATCGAAACCATAGTGTTCAGGACTATTGGTCAGCCATTTTTTAAAAATGAAAAAAATGGAGGGGTATGGTCAAGTGAAATGGTGTACTTCGAAATTTGCATGATGTGATAACATGGATCCATGATTGGGATTTCATGATTGCACATGAAACCCTGAAAGAGGAGGTTGGTGCATGAACTTTCGTCCCTCGGGTTTTCTGGTCATACCCTTAATTAGTTTTCTCTTTGTCTGCGACTGATGTGGTTGTTCACTGTTCAGTACAATTATGAATACATCCTTATGTGTTTTTCATTACGTTATTTTATATGTTTTTACAATAACTTATAAGTGTATCGTTTTCTAATTTATCTGGATGTGGATGTGTATAAAAGTAACTTAAGAACTCTTCTGCGACCAAGACTTTCACAACCTGACTTCTATGGTGACGCGATTTACAAACTTCGTAAGATCCTTGGCCATGATCACTTTCATACTATCTTTGTTAAACTTGTTAAAAAGTTTATCAAAAGAGGTTATGACCCTATCATTTTGCAACGCACTGCATGCTTAATGGTGGACCCTTTTACAGTTCGCCACTACGCTTTCCTCTTTAATTGTGCGATGACCGGACAGGCTGTGGACCCTATGATGACGTCTACCTAAAGCCCAAAAGGACGGTGACGTTTGATGTTTATCTGCAGTCTTGTTTTGACGTTCATCAATGGTTTATTCTCTTGTTGCTCTGGCTTCTACCAAGTCATTGAGTACCTTCTTTGTGGCTTTATAGGCTATTGCTTTTTTTATTAATATATATACGAACATATTTGTGTTTTACTTACATTGCCTATTAATGCTGCCTTGTTTGTTAGAGAATAGTTCATGGCGGGGATTTCTTTATTTGCACTGTCCCGTTTTATTGGGATGACAGCCGGGTAAGTGTGAGGTTTGGTGCAACGTAGAATCCGGTTTAAACACACGACGTTTTGTTTTGCCACTGACCGTTCCGAGGCGGTAGCCCTATATTTCCCTAGCGGTATCCCGATTGTCAAGAAAGATAAAAAATATCGGACAGGGAAAGCAGCATTCAAGGACGACAGTCAACCACAAAACACAAAAACAAACACGCAAACAGACACACGAAAAGGCAAAAGTAATAAAAAATGCAAACGACATCACAAGCACAAAAGGGTTGATAATAGGGCTACCGCCTATGAACGGTCAGTGGCAACAAAGGCCACTGGGGGTTTAAACCGGTTCTAGGTTGCACCAAACCTCACACTTACCCTACTGTCACCCTTTTTGTGTTTGTGAAGTCTTATTTGGCCTTTTATTCATCTTTAAAGTTGTTCTTTGTTTCTGTGTGTGTTTGTGGTTGACTGTCGTCCTTGAATGCTTCTTTTCCTGTTCGAGTTTTATATCTATGTTTTATACATACTTTTAGTAGGGTGGCAATATGGTAAGAGTGAAGTTTAATGTACTATAGAACCTGATTTAAACCCCAGTGGCTTTTTTGCCATTGACCGTTCCTAGGTGGTAGCCATATAGTCAACCCCGTTGTGTTTGTGATGTCAGATGCCTTCCTTACTATTAACAATGTAATGTTTGCTTGTTTTAATGCGTGTTTTTGACTGACTGTATTCTATGAAAACTACATTTCCTGTTCGACTTTAATACCTACTCTCATACGTTCTTTTTTGTGATAGACGTGTACACTTTATTAATTAGTGGAATTATATTTTTAAAACTGAGAGTAATATAATCCCTGTTTAAATTAATATTTATGTTTTAGAAACAAAACGCAGCCAAGTCGTCGAGCTCTCCAGACCAAACATTTTTGATTAACAATAATTAACCGGAAGAGAAACGTCATAAGACAAATGTCGTTTCATGGACACGTCATTAATGCTATACTTAATATTGTTCAGTACATATTTTGTGTGTGTTTTCGTCATGTCATCATCGAAATCTTGATTTGCCAAACCGATATTGTGGTTCAGTGGTAGAGCGCCCGCTTCGGGATTCAAAGAGCTCTACTTGGTCCGTCCGTCTGTTAACTTTCTTTGTTCCAGCGCTGTAGCATTTTCATTTTTCATCCGATCTTTATCAAACTTTACCAGATTGTTAATATAAGTAAAAGTTCGGAAAATTCGATAACCAGCAAGATCTGACCAGAAACTCTAGAGTTATGGCCCTTGAATTAACGAAAACTGCTTTAAAAAATCGTGTCTACACTTCAGCCCCTTTATTTTTCATATGATCTTTAGCAAACTGTATCACGTTGTTAATATTAATGAAAGCTTAGACGAATTCGAAACCAGCCAAATCGGACCTGTAACACAATAGTTATAGCCCTTCAATTAACAAACATTGCTAAACTTGTGTCTTGTGGATACTTTTCTCCCAACCTTTAACAAACTTAACATTGATATCAACATTAAAAAAACACCTTCTATCAGACCAAAAACACCGGATTTACGACCCTTGATATATGTACAATTGCTATAAGTTGCCTACTTAAGACAATAGAGACTTCAGTTTTCATCTGATCTTTACCGGATTGTTAATATTAATGAAAAGTAGGACAAGTTTGAAAACCAAACAGATTGAACCTGTAACATCAGAGCTATGTAATGTAAACTACTATATTTTGCCTTGTACAGAAGATGGGGGCTTGTACAGATGATGGGGCCTTGCACAGATGACGGGACCTTGTACAGATGATGGGGCCTTGTACAGATGATGGGGCCTTCAGTTTTCTTATGATTGTTACCAAACATATATGAATGAAATCTGGGACAAATTTGAATTCAATCAAGATTGGACCAGCAATTGCAGAGTTACATTCCTTGATTGACTTACACAAAATTGCGGCGTCTTTGATGCCTTGCATCACAATTCGTCTTGTTACACCTGTAACACAGCACTAAACAAACGCTAGTACCAATTTCAATAACACTGCAAATTGGATCACAAACAATTGACACAAACAAGAGGAAAAGTACCAAGCTAAGTATGCTTGAACACATTGAGCGTATGTGCACTTATATTGACGATATATAATTAGTTGCAGATACGCAGTAAGACAACGGTATTAAACCAGACATCTTAAATTAAATAAGCTCATGTATGGCTTGAAATTTCCATTTCTTGGAATATTCGTGATAAATAAATTCCAGGCAACTATAAATCTGTCAAGAATCTGTACTCGCCATCCTTTGTTTTCTAAATCAGTTCGCTGACAAAATGTTTCCTCGTAACCACGCCATTCAATGTTTTTGCAGTCAATTAGTACACTGTATATAATTTGTGTTCTTGTTTTATAAGATGGTGGGTAGGTTAAAGAAAACAATGTACGTCGTTTCCAAAGGACGCTTTGTCTTTTTTGTATGGGAAATTCATTTATTGTTGATTTCAAATGTATATCAATGTTGCCATCGACCGCTCAATTTAAATATTGTATCTCTCTTGTCCTTTACCGTTCCCAGGTTGTATTCCTATTGACACTCACTGACCGTTCCAAGACTGTATCCCTATTGACACTTACTGACCGTTCCAAGACTGTATCCCTATTGACACTTACCGTTTCAATACTGTATCCATGTTCTTACCGCTCCAAGGTTGCTTCCCTATTGACTCTGACCGTTCCAAGGCTGCATCCTATTGACACTGACCGTTCCAAGGTTGCGTCCCTATTGACACTGACCGTTCCATGGCTACATCCCGATTGACCTTGGCCGTTTCAACCATGCTGTTACTTACCGGTTTAACGCTACATCCTTTGATAACTGACCATTCAAGTCTGTAATAACTGACCATTCAAGTCTGTAATAACTGACCATTCAAGTCTGTAATAACTGACCATTTCAGTCTGTAATAACTGACCGTTTCAGTCTGTAATAACTGACCATTCAAGTCTGTAATAACTGACCATTTCAGTCTGTAATATGTACTTGTCGATCTAATAAAAGGCTCACTCAGTAAATGTTACCTTAATATGCACTGACAGATAGGGGTCGGACAGATTTTATTTTGGCTCATTGAACAAATAGGGAAAATACTCATTTCGCTATTGATGTCATGAGATGACAATTAGCTGTGAAGCCAACGATATGCATTTCTGTCAATACACATATCTAGGCAACATAATCCTAAACATCCAGACTGGGGTCTATAGTTTTGGTTTCCTATTTTTTTTCCAAATCAAATCCTGTCAGAAAACATGTGTTTGTGTTGACAGCAGCAGATGAACGCATTTTACCATTTATCATTAGAATTTGCTTTCTTCTTCATTTCAATACCAAACCCAATATCATCCAGCCATGAATGATCTGTGGTCCATGCTGGGCGTCAGTGCAGACTCGGACTTTAGGGGGGGAAAACTCGGAGTAAATCGCAATAAGAATGAAATGCAGAAATGTCAAGATCATGCCATTATCAGTATTTTATTTGTGCTGTACAAGTTAGATGGCAGACAATAAAATGAGAAAAATGGTTCTGAAGAAATCACAGCACCCAAACGCAATGGCACCGTAGATACAATACACAGCACAAATATTGGTGAAGACAGGATTACCGATGTGGAACGGTCAGTAGGCAATATGGCCCACTGATTAGCTAAAATCGATTTTAAGTTTACACAACCTCGCTATTATCCTGTCTTCGGCGCTCAAATTGACAAGACAGTGTAAATAAAAGTACATTCCATCAAAAGAAAATCACTAACAATAAAGTCCACATCAAGATAAATTAGGAAACGATACACGTATATGTTATTTGAGATGGTGAGCTAAAATCCTAAAGCAGGATTCTCACGGAACACACGGAAAGCACCGTTGAAATCCGGCTAGAACTAATCAGGGCAAAGTTTGTGTATTAAAAACTTTAAAGGGCCATAATTCTGCCAACAAGTAATTCAACTGGAGAAAGCCATTATATGCACAACTAGATATGGAACTGATCATCCTTAAAAAGTTTCGTTTAAATGCGCCCAGGGGTTCAAGAGAACTAGTCCAGACAAAGTTTGTGTATTAAAGTCTTTAAAGGGCCATAATTCCGCCAAAATAATGCAACCGGAACATGTACAACTAGACTCGGTACTGATCATCCCTGCAAAGTTGCATTTAAATCCGGCCAAATGAAGGCCCTTTCGTCTTAACGAGGCAAAATACAGCATTTTTAACTCAATCAAGGGCCATATCTCCGGTGTTACTAATCTGATTTGGTTGTTTTCAAACATGTCCAAGAATTCATTGATAGTAATAATCTGATAAAGTTTGGTAAAGATCGGATAAAAAATGAAGGCTCTATCGTCTTAATGAGGCAAAATATAGCATTTTTAACTAAATTAAGGGCCATAACTCCGCTGTTACTGGGTCGATCTAGCTGGTTAGCTTTCCTTGATATTAACAATATGATAATGTTTTGTTAAGATCGGATGAAAAATAAAGAGCCTGTCGTCTTAACGAAACAAAATATAGCATTTGCAACTAAAGCAAGGGCCATATTAACCATCTGGTAAAGTTTGGTAAAGATCGGACGAAAAATGAATGCTCTATCGACTTAACGAGGCAAATATAGCATTTTTAAATAAATCAAGGGCAATAACTTCGCTTTTAATGGTCCGATCTGGCTGTTTTTTGAACTTGCCCGAGCTTTCATCGATATTAACAATCTAATAAAATTTAGTAAAGATCGGATGAAAAATGAAGACCCTATCGTCTTAACGAGGCAAAAAACAACATTTTTTCAATAATTCAGGGGCACATAACTCTGGTGTTCCTGGTCCGATATAGCTGGTTTTGAAGATTGTCCGAGCTTTAATTAATACTAACAATCTTTTAAGATTGGTAAAGATCGGATTAAAAATGAAGGCCCTATCGTCTTAACGAGGCAACTTACAGTATTTTTAACTAAATCAAGGGCCATAACTCCGCTGTTACTGGTCCTATATGGCTGTTTTTCCGAGCTTTCATTGATATTAACAATCTGGTAAAGCTTGGTAAGGATCGGATGAAAAATAAAGGCCCTATCGTCTTAACGAGGTAAAATTTAACACGACGGACGATGGACGACAGACGACGGACAACTCGCCATCCCATAACTAAGTTTTTAGCTAAAACGGGCATTACCGTAGAATTGACACGTTCAATACTCCCACATCTACAAAGAGGAGATTCAGCTGCATGTATCTTGAATAAGTCAGTTTTAAGGAACTACATGTGTACGTAAACGTGCATGGAATATCTGTGCTCTTTTGTTATCCGTCGAAATTTTTTGGAACTCGAACTCGAATTTTGTCGTGACTGAGGTGTTGTGTAAAGGTCATAATAGAGCTTGCGTTACGTGCATCAACCGCAGCAAGAATATTGTTTCATTCGCGGGTAACATAAGTCGTTTCCTGTAGTTTGGTGCTGCACTGACCAAGGGGTGTACTAGAGAGAAGCTGTACTATTAACCAGTTTATAAAAATAATATAAGTGTGTGTGATAGATCTTCGAGTCGCAAGAGTTTCCCAACCAACATCATTGTAAAGATCTTGGAGAGATACCAAAATGATTATCTCAAAACTATACGTGCAGCTTCGTTTTGTATTTTGCCAAGGTCTTGTTTTACCCAGATGGCATCGCCATATTCTAAACGTGATCTGAGAAAATATGTATAACTTCAAAAGATTTCCAGTCCAGCTGATATTTGAGTTTGAGCACTATATTGATGTATTTCCATACCTTATCATTTACATTATAATAATCAATCCGGTGAAGATTGAGAGTTCCAACACTTGGTAGTTCCTGCTTTGTAATTATAAAAAAGTTTTTTTTTTAGTTTTCCGTATATAAGTCTACGTTTTACCCCGGGGACTTCATTTGAACAAATTTGATAGTCTAGTGGTTGGCAATCATTGATAAAGAAACACTATGAAATCTGTTCAGTGGTTTATGTAAAGATTTTAAGGTTTCGACCTTTAATAATTAGGCGCCCATCATGTTATTTTAATACATTTGAAAAGTCCTGTAAAACAAAAGTTAACGACGGACGACGACGATAGACAACGACGATGGACGAAGAGCAATCACAATAGCTCACTTATGAGCCTTCGGCTAAGGCGAGCTAAACAGACTATAACTTGAACAAGAATTGCAGACTGACACTATACACCCCTCATACATCCAGATAAAAAAACATGTTGCAGTAGGAAAATATATTCCCAATCCGCAAATTCAAGTAAAACTTCACAGTGACCTTGACCATTTCACCCAAAAATAAATAGTGCTCTACCACAAGTATTTACTTAACTGCTTCAAAAACTCATACATATCATATTTTTGATAATTTTTAGAATTAGATTTTCATATACCAAATGTATTTTTAGCGTATCAATTTTCCATTATTGAAATCACAATGTAAAGAAAAACTGTCTGAGGTATGTCCTGCTACTATTGACTGGGTCAATAATGTGTGACTGTTTAGTGTGGGGGTAGTGAAATTCTGATTTTATTTTGTTTGTTTTCACAAGAATAAAATTATTCCTTTTGCTGATTATCTCTCTAAGAAAAATACAATTTACATTAAAAAAATGGTTGATTTTATTTTCTGTTCCTCAAAGTAGATACATTTCGGAAATGATACAATATGAGTTTTTAAAGTCGTCAATATGCATTAAATACACATGCTATAACTATAAACGTAACAAGAAAAGTCATAGTATACAATCTATACTATGACGACGAGCGGCAATAAGGATAAATAGTGTTGTATATATAGTATATACTGTACATGTATTTATTTTAATGCATATTGTGTGTGTTTTTTGTGTAAAATTAATAGTGAGTTCAATTTGGTGTAGCAAAGGCAGAGAACTAATTGGAAAAGTAAAATAAAGATAAAATGTTTTTATTTGAAACTAAATGTGCAATTTAAGTGCTTCGCTATAACCAAGAAAGCGCTATATTCGCTATTTTATATAAAGCAAATACTTGAGGAGCTGGACGGCGAACTGCAAATAAAACTTCCCGAAACCGATAATTCGCTATAGCTGAGTTTCAGCTACATATGTATTCTTAAAAGTCTGACGTTTACTGTAAATAATGTTTCATTGCGAACTTATATAAAACAAAACACACTCTGAATATGTACATGTATGAATAATTACAATTTACATATGGTAATAATATGATCAAATGTATATATATTTAAGTTCATGCTCTACAAAAAAAAAAACATTATTGATGTGCAAAAATAAAAACTATATGACTTGTACAACTCTGTAAGTGTACGGTCCCTGCCAAGACTTGAACATGGATGTTTTTTCTCGAAAGAAAAGCGTGTTTCTTTAAACTACAGAGATCGCCCAGCCATAAAGCGTATATAGTGACCAGTGAAGCGTAAATTTGCTGTACCCCTCGTGTATGAATATAGTTATTTGCAAATTCCATTTTCTGTATACGTTTTGAAATCGAGGTGAAACATGTTTTTTCCTAATAAAATTCCAAGGATATTTTGTATATGTGTATGAGTTTGTTATAATGTGTGTAAATGTGATTAAGACCTCGCTTCTCAAAACGCAAATAATCGGGAGATGTTTCATTAAAGTAATGTTTTAGCGGAAGAGCTCCTAAGAGTTTCTCATAGCTTCTTTCTTTTTTTGTGTGTGTGTAGACGCGCCCCTTTTACTTCACATGTTCAAAGAGAGAGAGACGTTGATATTTTGGAGTAATGCAAGTAATTGTAATTAGAAAATGTGTTTTAATGTGCATACAATTTACAGTGTCTTCTATTGGACGTGTCATTGAGTTTAGATTCTTTGCCAATTTTATATAAAGTCTAAACTCAATGTTTCTATCGCAATATTGAATTATAGTATAAATATTACGGCCGTGATAACCGCCATCGTCCTACTCTTACGGTTGTACTATTTTTACCTGCGTGTCTATTAATAGACACTCCGCTTATTTTATGTAGGTCAATCCGTGACAACACCAACTGCAAACGTCTGCAAGCCTATGTTTAATTTGACACGTCCAATAGAAGACAATGTAAAATTGTATGCACATTAAAACGCAGTCTCTACTTACGATTACTTGTATATGCCAAACTCCAAAATGTCAACGTCTCTCTCTCTTCGATGATGTGAAGTAAACAATTAATGGCCGCTTCTGCGCGCAAAAAAAGGAAGAAGCTATGACGTCACGCTCTTCCGCTAATACATTACTTTAATGAAACATCTCCCGATTATTTGCGTTTTTCCCAGTGATGTCTTAATCACATTTACACACATTATAACTAACTCACACACGTATACAAAACGTCCTTTGAATTTTATTAGAACAAAAATATTTCACCTCGATTCCAAAACGTATACAGAAAATGGAATTCACAATTAACTTTATCCGTACACGAGGGGTACAGCAATTTTACGCTTCACTGGTCACTATAAACGCTATATGGAATCGCCAATTAGGTCAAACCTAATCTCAGTAATAGAGCGTTCTAATGATTTCCATACACAGTCATAGTTAACTGAATTTACATATTCATGAATAATAACGCTCTATGAAAATGATACCTAACGTTACATAAAAAGTATAATACTATATAAAATTAGTAAACGTTTACTTGTTTTAAAATTAATAATAAAAAATACATATCACCTCCCTTTGTAAACTAAAAAGTTTTATAAAATGAAAAATAGATATACAAAACACAACTAGGAGACCGAAGACGTCCCGTAAGAATCTACTGTTTTACGGCTGATAAAATTATATATAAAAATTATCAATATAAAATTAAACTATATAAAATTAGTAAACGTTTACTTGTTTTAAAATTAATAATAAAAAATACATATCACCTCCCTTTGTAAACTAAAAAGTTTTAGAAAATGAAAAATAGATATACAAAACACAAACAAGAGACCGTAGACGGCCCGTAAGAATCGACCGTTTTACGGCTGATAAAATTGGCTGGTAATGGAATTTATATCATACCTGGCCTCTTATCCATCCTTGTAATTCTTGTTTCTCATTCGCAACATCTCGTACACTGCCTCCCGAAGAATGACGGGATTGGTCGAGCGTTCACGATTTTTCTTGTTTCTATGACTGTTTTGGTTGACTGTGCTCCTTGAATGCTATATTTGCCGTTCGTCTTTTATATCTAGTTTTGGGTAAGTTTTCATTGATATATAAAGACTGTGAGCAAAGTCAGATAAAAAAATAATGTATTGAATAAGTCAAGGGCCATAAAGATAGGTATAACAGCAGAACAGGAAGTATAGTTTTCACAGAACACAGTCAACCAGAATTGAATTGAATTGGGGTTGTAAGGCGCACCAACAGATGAAAGGTTATATGGCGACTAACAGGATTGAACATGCCATGCTCATTCTCCATGTACATCGAGATAAAATATGGAGAATGGGCATAGAACCTTCTCACCTGCAGAACTGCAGAGTTGCTGCAAATTCTATTGTAAACACTCCATTTACGCTGGAGTCACGTTTATTGTTTTTCTGCCACTGCTCTAGTGATTTGAGTGATATGGCACCTGAAACAATGCAGGGGTCATGATAAAGACATTTAATGAGCATGAACAAAAATGATAAATGAATATGAATGTGGCTGGTTCTACCCCTCTGCCTACCCCTCCAACGGGATCTGCAGTGGCCCTATTCTTTGCCCCGGAACCAAACGGGGCCCTCGGAAAAGCAAACAAAAATTCCAATGTTACCGAGAAGTAAAAGTAGTCATGTTGCATAACAAACACAGACGAGTTGACAATAAAGCTACCGACCTGGAACTGGCAGTGGCAAAAAGGCCACTGGGGTTAAAACCAGATTCTTTAAACATATTTATTTTACATCAATTGCGTAATAAGTTCTTGCAACTTAGATTAATCATTCTCGATGGCTTCCTGGGTAGAACCAGTATTAAAACCAGGTTCTAGGGTGCACCAAACGTCACTCTGAACCTATAGTCATACCAGTTAAACGGGACAGTTTAGACAAAGGAATTCCCGCCAGGCTATATCCTCTAGCAATCAAGGTAACATTAATAGCAGTTTTAGTATACATTTGTTGGTAACCCTGTCTTCACCACCCTTTCTGTTGTTTTTTGTCTCTTTCGTTGTATTTTCAAGTCATTGTTTGCAGTACATTGCGGACCTACGATGCCATTGCGTTCGGACGCTGTGGTTTCTATAGGACCCTATATATCATTTTTTTTAGTATAAATAACACTTTGATGATAATGTAGATGATTATAAAAGTCAAAAGTCTAAAAAGCACAAACTTGTGTTCTCTTGTTGTTCTGACTTCTGCCAACTCAGTGAATACTTTATTCATTGAATTGGCGGAAGCCAGAACAACAAGAGAATACTTTACTGAGGGCACGACAAGACAAGATTAAAAACATTAAACATTACCATCGTTTTCAGTATTTAGATTATAATATCATTATAGGGCCCACAATTTGTCGGGTCACCGCACACTCATAGTGGCGAATTGTAAGTGGGACAATCACTAAACATGCAGTGCGTTGCAAACTGATAGGGTCATAACCCCTTTTGATACACTTTCTAACAATTTAAATAAAGAGTATATGAAAGCGATCATGACAAGGATATACTCACGTCACAATACACATGAATTTTAAAGTAGATCAGGGTTACGATAATACAATTTTGCAAAGGTTAGTCGAAGTTTATGGTGACGGTAGCCCTGCAGAAGTAGCATGCTAGTTATATGAAGTTTACGAATGTTACATTCCTAAACTCGACTACAAGATCTAGAAAAAAAATGAATTTGAAAAAATATACCCCCATAAGACTTTGCTCACGGGGATAATTAACAATGTCAAAAATTTGAAATCATCTCTCTGGTGATAAATGTTGCTTATTATTTCTCCTGCTTCAGAAAGGAGTTTAAAATGTTCCCACTTGATGTTTTCTCTAGGAGAGAGGTACATGTTTCAGAAATACAGATATACATTCAATACAAACCAGCTCTAACTATTCTACAACTCACAATGCCTCATAACAAGTAAATATTGATATACAAATCGAACAGGAAAAGTAGCATTCAAGGGCGACAGTCAACCACAAACACATACAGAAACTAAGAACAACTTTAAAGATGAACAAAATGCCAAATTAGACATCACAAACACAAAAAGGTTGGCAATAGGGCTACCGCCTTGGAACGGTCTGTGGTAAAACAAAATGCCGCTGGGGGTTAAACCAGGTCCCAAGGTGCACCAAACCTCACACTTACCCTACTGTCATCCCAATAAAACGGAATAGTTTACCCTTCTGTCATACCAATTAAATAAAGAAATCCCCGCCATGAACTAATTTCTAACCAACAAGGCAGCATTAATAGACAATATAAATAAAACACAAAGATGCTCGTGTATATATAAATACAAAAAAACAATAGCCTAGAAAGCCACAAAGAAGGTACTCAATGACTAAGCAGAAGCCGGAGCAACAACAGAACAACTCATTAGTCTACTTGGAACTACTTTACATTGTTATTTCGTATAGTTACTATATCTCGATCACTATACCAACACAAGAGGCCCAATATGGCCTATATCGCTCTACTGGCTATATGGTGTCTATGGTGGGTGGGGTGGGGATAGAAGAGTGTGTGACATATATGACAGTACCAAACTAGAAGTGTCTTCAATTACCAAGATATAGGGGGAGGAATGTATTTGGCTCAAATTTGGCTAGCTTTAAATCAAATCCAACTTTCCTTAATATAAACACTCCAACCAAGTGTGATATTTGACCCAGGGTCGGGGCCATATTAGACCACATGGTCACCATTTGAACAAACTTGGTAGATGACCATAAGCTAAGTGTAAATACAATATATTAAACTGTTGGCTCTTGTAATTTCAGAGAAGAAGTTTTTAAGTTCGTCCCTATATACGTCTATGTAAAATTAGTATAAAAGTCTAACAGGAAATGCAGCTTTCACAGAACACAGTAAACCCAAAAACACGCAAAAAGGCAATGCATTACAATGTTAACAAAGAATAAAGTCATATGACGTCGTAAACACAAAAGGGTTGACAATAGGGCTACCGCCTTGGAACGGTCAGTGGCAAAAAAGGCCGCTTGTGAGTTTAAACCAGGTTTTAGGGTGCACCAACCCTCACACTTACCCTACTGTCATACCAATTAAACGGGACATTGTAAATAAAGAAATCCCAGCCATAAACTATTCCCTAACCAACAAGGCAGCATTAATAGGCAATATAAGTAAAACACAAAGATGCTCGTGTAAATATAAATACAAAAAATCAATATCCTAGAAAGCCACAAAGAAGGTACTCAATGACTTGGCAGAAGCCAGAGCAACAAGGGAATAAACCATTGAAGGCACGACAAGACAAGATTGCAGACAAACATCAAACGTCACCGTCCTTTTGGGCTTTAAGTAGACGTCGTCATAGTGTCCACAGCCTGTCCGGTCATCGCACAATTAAAGTGGAAAGCATAGTGGCGAACTGCAAATGGGTCCACCACCAAGCATGCAGTATGTTGCAAACTGATAGGGTCATAGCCTCTTTTGATAAACATGTTAACAAGTTTATCAAAGATAGTACGAAAGTGATCATGACCAAGGATATTACGAAGTTTGTAAATCGCATCACCATAGAAGTCACGTTGTGATAGTCCTTGTCGCAGAAGAGTTCTTAAATTACTTTTGTATTTGGAAAGAATATCAGGGTTACGATAATAAAATTTTGCAAAGGTTTTACGAAGTTTCTGGTAACGGTAGCCATGATGGAGTAGCATTTTAGTTATACAAAGATTACAAATATTAACGTCCTCAGCTCGAATACAAATAGAAAAAAGAATAAGTTTTCAATAATTCAAAGGCACATAACTCTGGTGTTCCTGGTCTGAGATAGCAGGTTTTAGAACTTGTCCGTTCTTTAATTGATATCAACAATCTGTTAAAGTTTGATTAATATCGGATGAAAGCAAATGGAGGCACTACCGTCATAACGAGGCAAAATATAGCATTTTTAACTAAATCAAGGGCCATAACTACGCTGTTGGCTGGTTTTCGAACTTGCCCGAACTTTCACCAATATTAACAATCTTGTTAAGTTAGGTAAATATCGGTTGTAATTTTTAATGAAGGCCCTATCATCTTAACGAGGCAAAATATAGCATTCTAACTAAATCCAGGGCCATAACTCCGCTGTTACTGGTCCGATCTGACAACGGACAACTCGGCATCACATAGGCTAATGAATGTTTTTTTCGTACAGTTACTGTATCTCGATTACAATATCTATGTTATTTCGTACAGTTACTATATCTCAATCAGTATGTCAATGTTGTTTTGCCTTACATATCTTATATCGTTTCTCAAACAACATCTTCGGTTTGCTTGTTTCTATCTGGTACAAATTTCTGTTTCAATGTTTGTCTTACAAATACCCTATCTGGTAAACTTTAATGTTGTTGTCATACATGGTCACGTATATCTTGTGTTCCCTGGGGCAGTAGGAGATCGAATACGGATATGACACTCCCTGTTCTGTCTTCACCAATATCTGCCCCTCATCTATGTAATCTCCTAGAATATAAATTAAATTTGTAAGAGTAGATAATGTTATTATTCAGCCAAAAGATGAAACATGTGGATGAGGTACACACATTTGAAGCATGACCGAATGGCAGAAAAGCAATTGTATAAACACATGGTCAACATATTCAGACATAAGCAATTATCAATATATATTTTTGGTATTTTGATATTTATATAACAAATCGGTTTTATTTTGACACAAGCTTCATGGCATTTGTTTGGAATACGATATGTAAACTTAACTTTTTTCGTTACCGTTAAAATTGTATTCAAAATAATCGCAACAAAGAAGGTTGAAAAACATAGACTCATACACAAAACAAAATTCCGGTTAGCAATAACGTGGGTTTGTTTCGGTCAGAAAAAAAAGACTTACTGAGTGTAACGGATTTAAATTTAGAATAAAATTATAGTGGTGTGGAATTAAATATCTACGGAAACAAATGTAAGATAAAAAATTAACATACATTTATATATACTGAAAGAAATAAGTTTAGCACATAAATAACATGGTAAATCCCATTGAGCCGATTCAAGACTATGTGCCTCAGCCGCCATTAACAATATAATTAACATAAATAACAAGTATATGCAGGATATTATTCTTAAACGATATCTGCGGAAAGAGTAGCAACATGTTTTAATTACCTGTTTTACAGAAATTATAATTTCGTTCTTATTTCAGTATAAAGGGAGATAAATTTTAAAATGTAAAACTTTGGTTTTAATTTCATTATAATGACAAGGCTTATGTCAATTGTTTTTGTGTTT
Source organism: Cyrtodaria siliqua (assembly GCA_037043455.1). Lineage (NCBI taxonomy): Eukaryota > Metazoa > Mollusca > Bivalvia > Adapedonta > Hiatellidae > Cyrtodaria > Cyrtodaria siliqua. Next base: position 25,714 of record JAWPHD010000924.1, read on the forward strand.
TTTATCACTCGAAGCCAAGAATAGTTATTTAATAAAGTTTAACCCTGTTCTTGATCAAATTCTTATTTTAATGTGAAAATAATGTTTTATATAAATGGGAGATAACTCTGGTATTTACTTTGAATCACACATAATAAGTGAAAAACACGAACACTTTCTGACATGCCAAAGTTATCAAATGCTTCACATTATAAAATAAACATTCAGTTTTTTTAAGCTAGATATTCAAAAGACCGTGCTAAAATTATTTCTTTCAGTAAAATTTACATCTGTATATTTTTTTAATCAATTTGCAGTGATTTTCTTTGCTTTCAAATATATTTTGTCAATATGCCATATATGGTAAAACGTCACGATAACGTCATCGTTCCAAGACGGCCGCCTCCATTTATGTTCTTGTAAATTTTCAATAGGTCATATCTCCTTTATTTTTCATGTCAATTTTATAATTCAGCTTTTTCCAAGTTTTTCGGAGCCCTTTTAAAAAAAAATGACAGTAAACTGACGGATAATTCCAGTCTGCTCGGTAAATCCAAACATCGACTATGCACTCCTAACTATTGCAGCCAAGTAATTAAATTTGAAAATATAACCGTCATTGTTATTTATGACAAACGATATTTCCTAAGAGAAGAATTCTATAAGCAGTTTGCTTTCGTTCTAATCCTTTAATATTTTAATATGATTGTACAATGTATATATGAAATGTTTTTTTATTTTGTAACCCTTGCCCTGCGGAACAAGACCTTTTCGCGAGCATTTCAATAGATGATTATGGCTGCGAGAGAGTCCGGGAGTAGAAGGCAACATCCCTCGTCCAAAGAGGTTTACCGTATATCAGCAGTAGTAGAGTTGATAGGAGCGCAGAAGTCCAACGTAGATAGTCTGTAGATGATTATGTGGTCTCGAAGAAGATTAAAGTTGAATTTGTAGAATTTGGCCAATCGGGTTGCCTGCAGAACTGTGACTAGGTCAATCCGATTTTTTATTAAAAATAAAGAAGCCAGAGTTTGTTTGAGTTTTTTTTGCACAAGAACAGAAGGACATTATAAGGGAAAATAAGCTGTGTAAATCAGTGTATATAAAAAAGATATTATAACCAATATTAAAGATAAAAGGTATTAATTTTCAATTGCCAAAATGTTGAGATTTTACCTTATTTTCTCTAGGTGATAAAATGTGTGTTACTCGGGTTTTATCCTTAGGTTCCATGGAAAAATAATACTCTTTCGCAGAGTAAAAAGGTGATGTTTTTCATTTTGAAAGGTACATATAGTAAACCAATTTGCATACATGTACATAACATGTCCTGGGTTTTAATATAATCACACTGTAAATACCTTAATTTTAACAATAAACTTGATTGAACATTTAGGATAAAGACCGAGTCTTATCACCTACCAGCATTTAGAGGTGTGTCAGATTTCTGGTCACTGATTGGTCAGTTTATTTTGATGATGCTTTATCAAAATTATGAATACTTCTTATTGTTTCCTTCAAGGAAGAACGTATGGTTTGGCGGTCATTGCGTCTTTTTAATGTCTGTTGTCTTAGGCCCCAAACTGGTTTCTTTTTGCGAAATATTGCCAAAACTGGGTACGAAACATCCATGGTACGAAACGTCCATGGTACGTATGTTATTTAAGTTATTAGACAAATCCCCTATTATTAATTAATCGCGATTAAAATCGGTAATCGATCGGCTGAAGACCGATTAATCGATTATGTTTTAGAGTCCCTTTAAGGTTTCCATAGCATCCATAAAAGAGTATTCCTTGGCAAAATTTGAAACTGTTTATTGGAATATATAGTACTCAGTGACATGTGCTTAAAAACATCCAACATTGTTTAATTAAGGCGTTGTTTAATCTGTTTTTGTTTTAAAATAGGCTAAGAATAGTGTTTTATTTAATCGGTCTTTCTCTCTTCTTCTCCTCTCTCTCTCTTTCTCTCTCTCTCTCTCTCTCTCTTTCTCCCTTCTCTCAATCTCTCTCTTTGTCTCCCTCTTGGAGAAAAAAGAAGGGCATTGTAGTCAGTTGCCTAATTTATATTAATTATATTAAACTACAGTTTAACAAAACTGAACTCGTCGTGGTTTAAATATGTTTTCTCTCTCTCTCTCTCTCTCTCTCTCTCTCTCTCTCTCTCTCTCTCAAATTGCGTAACTTCCCTATATATAGCCGGCTCACTCTTTTGAGCATGACATCACAATATACTGATTCGGTACTGTGCGATTAGTGACAAAAAGTATATAAGCTTGAATAACAGCAACAATATAAGATCTATTTTTCATTTTGTTCTTTTTATTAGTCCAATACAAGGAAACGTCATGCACTGAATATCTCGTGTCATGTGTCGTGCATTTGGTTAACATTTGAATGTGTATTATATCAAATGAAACGATCCGTTACATTTTTTTTTACTATAGACACATACGTAAAGTATCAGACTGCGGAAGGATAAATTTCAGAAAATATCGGAGATTATAGTGTATATTGTTATAGTTTGGGGATTCGTGTTACATTGTCGTAGTTTAAATTTTAAACCATGAATTAACGCTTTATACTTGCTCGCAAACAACCTATTGATTATTATTTTAAATGAGTAATGCCAAATATGGTAGTTTAAATTGTAGGAGCTTGTATTCCGATAAAATAAAAAAGACAGACATTTTTTCAAGATGTAGAGATGAGTATGCTGTTACAATTTTGGTTGATACGCATTCTATAAAAGAAATAGAAAATCAGTGGAGGAGCAAATGGGATTTTGAGGTAAAACAAGTGTAATTAAGCACTTGTTCTGCCGATAATTATCCAATGTTTAACTGTTCTGCTGATCCTCCAGATTATATATATAATGAAATTCAAAATATGATGTTCAAATTTGTATGGTATGGAAAACCTGATACAATTAAGAGAAACGTTGTTGTTAGCTCACATGAAGAAGGCGGACTAGCATTTCAACACATTAAATTGTTCAGTCAGTCTCTAAATATATCTTAAAAAGATTTTAGATCCAGATAAATTTGGTCCATGGCAAACGCTAATTTTAGATGATCTGGAGAAAATAGGTGGATAAAGATTATGGCAACATGATAGTAATAGAAACATGTTAAGATAATAAGAAAATAGAAATAAAAAATAAAAGAAAAGTAGAAGTGGAAGAAAGAATAATGCAACACATGTGACATTGCTCGGGTTGATCAGAACAGATAAAATGTAATGGCAAACCTAAGTAAATCGGTGACTATCTCTAATAAAGTTTTGAACAGAATTAAAAATCAAACCATATTCTTGTGTTGTAAGATCTAACCTTTCAAACAATCATGTATTTGAGCTTAAAGGATGAAACGAACTTGTTGACTGGAAGAGTTCGAGCCTTTCAACATTGAAGTGCATACATTCAAAGAAGAAATTATTTTCATCTTCATTACCCTGACCGCAATTGCATTGAGGCGATTCGCGTTAATGATTTTGAAAAAGATCATTATTGAGATTACTACATGAATTTCTTATCCTAGCATGCATAAGAGATAAAAACGTACACAGATTAGTAAGAACTAGGAACATTTGAACTAGTAGACATTGTTCGCATAAGCTGACCTTTGAATATGTTTAATGAGCCTGAATTTCTCATATCTAAAGGTAAATCATTTCAGAGTTTCATAGCTGATGGAATAAATGAATTCATAAAAATAGATGTTCTAACTGAAGTCTGCTAGAAATTTGCTGCGTTCCTGAGGGGATATGGAGTCTCTTCCGCTACGGTTCTTGGCAGTAGATTTGGCAGGTATTCAGGCACTGTTCCGTTTTTCATTTTATATACAAGTTTGTTTGTTTTTTCATATTCGCTGCAGCCATCCCAAACAATAGCAGCATATTCTAAGATTGGATGGACATACGATAAATAAATTTGATTTAATGCCTTACGACTTAGTGTACATTTCAAAAGCCTCATAGTTCCAATGATTTTGGAAGCCGAAAGAGTGATAATAATTATTTTCGATATGCATATGCCATTTGCCATCATGGCTCAAAGTAAGGCCTAAATGCTTATGGTGTTCAACAAACGACAACTGGGTGTTATCTAAAATAAGATTAAGCCGACGCTGTTCATTGGCTTTTATCAAAAGCTTCAGTTTTACTGGCGTTTAACTGAACTAACCATGTTTTTGACCAATTTGAAACAATGTTTAAATCATGGTTTAGAATACCTTCCATATCATCAATTTTTGAAGTGGATATTGACAATGAACTATCATCGGCACACAAACGAGATATGCTTAACATATTTTAGGATATATCATTAACATATATTTAAAAACAAAAGGGGTCCGAGTACAGAGCATTGCGGAACACCCGCGGTAATGTTTTTGATTTCAGAATACGCGTTTCCGACAAATACTTGTTGCCTTCTATTATTAACTTTCAATCCAAGAAAGTACTTTACCATGAACTCCATTTTGCTTAAGTTTAAGTAAAAGCGCTTTATGCCATACCCTATCGAAAGCTCTAGATATGTCTGCGAATACAATACACTTATATTGTTTGACGTCAAAAGCTTGACAAATATTATGATATATATCGATAAGTTGATGAACTGTCGAATGGCCTGTGAGAAAACCAAATTGATTTTTAAAACACAACTTAGCAGCGAGATCGGTCTATAATTAGTGGAAATATATGCAAGACCTCTTTTGAAAAGTGGCATAACGTTTGCAAATTTCCAAATGTCCGGAACATAAGATTCGTTCAACGATCTATTATATAAAATGCAAAGACGTTTGCAAATCGTTACAGCTGTTTCTTTTAGTATTTTTTTTACTTATTTCATCGTTTCCTCTTGCTTTGTTTACGTCTAATATTTTTAAAATATCCATAATTTCTGATTCGGTAACAGAACTATGGTCTAAACAGGCATCTGTTTTTGTAACAAGATATGATAAAACTTCGTTCGTTTCATCGATTGAGGCAATTGAAACAAAAAAAATCATTTAAACAGTTTGCTTTATCAACATCAGATACGGAATATATTATTTCTCCGTTCGAAAATGTAGTTTTTAATGGGGGTATAGTTTCAGAATGTTTATTTGACTTAATAAGGTGTTTTGGAATTTTCCAATATTGACGAGGATTGTTAGAGCTGGTTTCGATTAATGTACTTTCTATATTATTGGAAAAACATTCTTCAGCATACTTTTATATTAACTTTATTTCTGAGGCGTTTATATGTATCCAATCCGAATTAGAACGAGATTTAATTGCGATAAGTTTTTGTCGGTCACGTTGTCTTGAAGTTAGACGAATCTCAGAATCATACCAAGGTTTATCATTCGGTCTAATACTTACTTGTTTAGAGGGTATGCACATTTGAATTAATTTCATAAACTTACTCGTAAAATTATTGCACGCAACTTCTAAATCATTATTATGAAGAAAGGACCAATCAGTATCGTCTATGAGTCTGTTTAATTTGATAAAATCACCATTTTTATAATTCCAAACTTGTCTTGTAAATGGTGATGTAATAACTTGATTAAAATTAAAACAAATGTAGGTACCGAACTGGTCAGTAACATCACGTGGTGTTATAATAATACTAAAGTCATTTGCTTTAACAGAATCTGACATAACTACTGGATCAATTAAAATTGAAGAATTGTCAGTGACTCGGGCTGGTTCTGTAATTACGTTGGTAAGATTATTAATCAACATTATATCTCTCAGTTGGTGATTATTCAAGTTTATCTGGTCCTCATTTACACCTCCAAGTATCTTTGCTCTTTCTAAAGATTGCTCAATACTTAAATTAAATCTGTTCCAGAAGTCTACATTACTATTTGGTTTACGATAAACGGTGTATATAAGCATAGTTTCGTTACGATCTTTAATTTCAATCCATAGAATTATGTACATTTTGTAATAACACAAACGAAACAATGATTCATTTGTTGTATGATTGCATGTGGTCAAAGAATGTCTAAATACATTTATTTTACCAATTAAGAGACAAGTGTGAAACCTCAGTTGAAAATATTTTGGGCCCAGAATACTCATCAATTTTAGATAGTATAATATATACAACAAGAGGCCCAAGAGGACCTGTAGACGCTCTACTTGTATGATGTGATTAAAAAACATAAACATGATAGAGGCCAACCCAAGAAACATGTTTCCTATATATAACTCTATGTAAACTTTGGGTTATCGTGGCGGCCATTTTGAATATTTGACGACAACGAAAAACACAACTTGATAGAGGCCAACAACAGGAACATTCATATGATATTTAACTAGAATGGAACAAGTGGTAATATGTTGTTTGATAAATGTCCTTAAATTTGACCTAAGTTTAGCCATGGTGGCCATCATGGATGACTGGAGGCCCCAAAAACGCAAATCTGAGGGGGACTAACCCAAAGATCATTGTGATTAAGTTTCATCAAAATCCTTCAAGCAGTGTCATTTTTAACGTTTTCCTATATAACTCTATGTAAACTTTGGGTCGCCTAGGCGGCCATTTTGATTATTCGACGATAACGAAAAACACAAACTTAATAGAGGCCAACCCAAGGAACATGTATATGATATTTCAGTAGAATGGAATCATTGGTTTCGGAGGAGATGTCGTTTGAAATTTACTTAAATTTGACCTAGTTTCAGTCTTGGCGGCCATCTTGGATGACTGGCGGCCGCGAAAAACACAAATCTGAGAGGGACTAGGGGGCACATCAGAAAGAAATCAACTAAGCATCTTTTAGGTCCAGGGATGGTCTTTATAATAATTAAGAAGCACATGTTTGATGTTTTTTTCTGTTTTGAGTACTTCTAAGTTTATTTTGGTGTATTGGAATATGCATTCTTTGGGTTTTTTGGAGGCTATAAATAGAAAAATGTGAACCAATCAAAAACTTCCTAAAAGTAGCTAAAATGGCTGATTTTCACTGACGGGGAGATCAGCATGGAATAACTTTTTAAAACGCCGGACTAGGTATGTAAAATTTAGCATTTCCTGATATGCATTTTGATTATTCGACGATAACGAAAAACACAACTTAATAGTGGCAAACCCAAGGAACATGTATATGATATTTCAGTAGAATGGAATCAGTGATTTCGGAGATGTCGTTTGAAATTTCCTTAAATTTGACCTAGTTTTAGCCATGGCGGCCATCTTGGATGACTGGCGGCCGCGAAAAACACAAATCTGAAAGGGACTATCCCAAATATCATTGTGCTTACGTTTCATCAAAATCTTTCAGGCGGTTTCAGAGATGTAATTGTTAACCTTTTCCTATATAACTCTATGTAAACTTTGTGTCGGCGTGGCGGCCATTTTGATTATTTGACGATAACGAAAAACACAAACTTGATAGAGGCTAACCCAAGGAACATGTATATGATATTTCACAAGAATGGAATAAGTGGTTTCGGAGGAGATGTCGTTTGAAATTTACCGAAATTTGACCTAGTTTTAGCTATGGCGGCCATCTTGGATGACTGGCGGCCGTGAAAAACACAAATCTGAGAGGGACTATCCCAAATATCATTGTGCTTAAGTTTCATCAAAATCTTTCAGGCGGTTTCAGAGAAGATGTAATTTTTAACCTTTTCCTATATAACTCTTATGTAAACTTTGGGTCGCCGTGGCGGCCATTTTGATTATTTGACGATAACGAAAAACACAAACGTGATAGAGGCTATCCCAAGGAACATGTATATGATGTTTCACAAGAATGGAATAAGTGGTTTCGGAGGAGATGTCGTTTGAAATTTCCTTAAATTTGACATAGTTTTAGCCATGGCGGCCATATTGGATGACTGGCGGCCGCGAAAAACACAAATCTGAGAGTGACTATCCCAAATATCATTGTGATTAAGTTTCATCAAAATCCTTCAAGCGGTTTCAGAGAAGATGTCATTTTTAACGAAAAACACAAACTTGATAGAGGCCAACCCAAGGAACATGTATATGATATTTCAGTAGAATGGAATCAGTGGTTTCGGAGGAGATGTCGTTTGAAATTTCCTTAAAGTTGACCTAGTTTTAGCCATGGCGGTCATCTTGGATGACTGGCGGCAGCGAAAAACACAAATCTGAGAGGGGCCCTCCCAAGTAACATTGTGGTGAAGTTTCATCAACATCCTTCAAGCGGTTTTAGAGGAGATGTCGATTTTATAAAATTGCTAACAGACAGACGGACAGACGGACGACGGACGAAAATCAATCGCATAAGCCCTCCTGGCCTTTGGCCAGTAGAGCTAAAAAAAAAACTTTATTCAGCATTAAACATTCAGTAGAACGTTTATAGTCTACACACAATATATATCAAATACAATGAGAACATCAAAGAAAAATGTGAGAAAAAAAGAAGAAAAAAAACGCATGGTATTCAAAATCTATATTGAAGTTTACAGAGAAGAGTTATATCTTTTTTTTTTAAATGGAAAGCTTGTTGAAATGTGGTAAAGAAATTTAAAGTTGCATTTCATTTCTAAGTTTAAATGCATAACACACATATTTTGATAAGTTTATAATTGTTCTGTTCGAGTGAATATACATTTAAACGCATCAAATTTGTTTATCGTGAGCCATCTGCAAAAGTAAGGTTTAAAATATTTCTGTCTTAAGTGTCTATATATTGGACATACAAGTAAAAAACTATATTTTGGGTACAATGTATATATTTCCTATTTTCTCGCGGGATATTAAGATATTTACCATTTTCAATGGCTAAATTGTGAGAGGAGAGTCTAAATCTACCCAGTGCTATTCGGAATGTATTATCATATAATAGGTTCAAATATGTTTCCATATATAGCGGCAGTATGAGTCTAAACTGTTAGAGTTATTGATATCTGAGTACCAACTTTGGTGATATGAGTCAATCAAGCGTTGTTTTATTAATTCAAATGGAATATCTGCTTCAAATTGATCAAACGAAACATCAGAAAACCCAAGGTTGTCAAGGATATCTTTAATTTGATATGCCCAATTGGAACCGTTAATATAATTATTATGATTGTCAAAATTGTTTAACCTTCCTGTTTCAGCTCAAGTATGTGTGAAGAAAGTCTTTTTTCAAATTAGATTTTTATTATTTTAGCAACAGCAGTAGCAGTAGTAGTAGTAGTAGCAGCAGCAGCAGCAGCAGCAGTATCAGTATCAGTAGCAGCAGCAGCAGCAGCAGTAGCAGCAGCTGTAGCAGTAGCAGTAGCAGCTGCAGCAGTAGCAGCAGCAGCAGTAGCAGCAGTATGAGCAGTAGCAGTAGCAGTAGAGTAGAAGCTGTAGCAGTAACAGTAGCAGTAGTAGCAGCAGTAGTAGCAGTAGTAGCAGCAGTAGTAGCAGTAGCAGTAGCAGCTGTAGCTGTAGCAGTAGCAGTAGCAGTAGCAGTAGCAGCAGTAGCTGTAGCAGTAGCCGTAGCAGCAGTAGCTGTAGCTGTTGCAGTAGCAGTAGTAATAGTAGCTGTAGCTGCAGCAGCAGCAGTAGCAGTAGTAGCAGTAGTAGCAGCAGCAGTGGCAGTGGCAGTAGTAGCTGTAGCAGTAGCAGTAGTAGCAGTAGCAGTAGAGTAGTAGTAGTAGTAGTAGCAGTAGCAGCAGTAGTGGCAGTAGCAGTAGCAGTAGCAGTAGCAGTAGTAGCTGTAGCAGTAGCAGTAGCAGTAGCAGTAGCAGTAGCAGCAGTAGCAGTAGTAGCTGTAGCAGTAGCAGTAGTAGTAGCAGTAGCAGCAGCAGCTGTAGCAGTAGCAGTAGCAGTAGCAGCTGTAGATGTAGCAGTAGCAGTAGCAGTAGCAGTAATAGCAGTAGCAGTAGCAGTAGCAGTAGCAGTAGAATTAGTAGCAGTAGCAGCAGTAGTAGCAGTAGCAGTAGCAGTAGTAGCTGTAGCTGTAGCAGTAGCAGTATAGTAGTAGCAGTAGCAGTAGCAGTAGCAGTAGCAGTTGTAGCTGTAGCTGTAGCTGTAGCAGTAGTATCTGTAGTAGTAGTAGTAGTAGTAGTAGTAGTAGTAGCAGTCGCAGTAGCAGTAGCAGCAGCAGCTGCAGCAGTAATAGTAGCAGTAGCAGTAGTAGTAGTAGTAGTAGTAGTAGTAGTAGTAGTAGAATAATAGTAATAATAGAAGTAGCAGAAAGAAGATTAGCAGCAGTTGAAGAAGTGGTACAAATATAGTAGTAGCTGTAGTTGTTGTTATATATAATTCAGTAGAAACAAACATAGCAGCAGATGAAGTAGACGCAGCAGCAATAGCAATAGTGTTAAATAAATAAGGATTGAGTGGCGGCAGAAACAATTACAAGACACATCATTGGGTTTGGAATATTATGTTATGTATGGGAGCATCTAATTATATTTGTTTGGTTATTATCATACAAATAATTATTGTTTTTGTTTTTTAAGAAATCATCTAAATGTTCTTACCTATCAGATGGATGGTATGTGATCTGATGCAACAAACGAACAGTGTTCCGTCAACTTCATCGACAGCTACCCCTCGTGGCCCCTTCAGGGTTGAGTGCCTATATACGGTATTCACAGTGCCATCCAATGACAGACCAATTACAGAGTGATTGTAGGTGTCGCAGACGTAAATGCTTCTCTTTGCTGAACTGAGGGCTATGTACTTGGGACGTCGAAACAGCGGTTGACCATCAGGATCCGTTGAAAGAGTTTTCAACACAGCGCCATTAAAATCGATAATATCCACCTTAGGTGGCTTCACAAAAGTCACTATCAGCGTTTCATTGTTGTGTACCAAACAACGACATGTGCCATTGACATCGATTTCCTCACCTTTTGTTAGACATGCCGAGTCATCCGACATATACAGAAACTGTACCTTTTTGTTAACTGGAACTGTGACTGCGACTAGAGTTTTGTTGATATCAGTTATATCGAATGGCCACGATGACAAAGATAGTTCGGCTATAATTTCTTTTTTCTTTGTATCAATCACTTTGACCTTCCAGTTATTGCAATCAGTAATGACCAGATGGCCGCCCGAAAGCAAAACTGAGCCTGTAATCATACAAGACCTGAATAAAGAATCAGTTGGTGATTTGACTTTAATATCAGCCACGTGTGTTGCACGTCGTTCCCTTATTTCTTCAGAGTCTTGGGTTCGCAATCGTCCATCCGGATGGTCAATGCTTTTATCTTCATTGGCTCGAACAGCCATTTCTCCAAGTGTATTGGTGTTTCCCATCATGTTTCGTATTTGCATTCCTTGTTCGAATTCATACCTTATGGTTTTGTTGTCGTGCTCTAGTGTAGTCAGAACTCCTTCCAATTCTTTTATTCTTAATTTGACTGCCTGCATAGCATCAAACGTTTTTATTGTTTGTTTCTTTTTATGGACATCTTCTAGATCAGATGTCAACGATTGAATTTCAGCTTTTATCGCAGAGCACCTGTCAGAAATAGTATTTGCCTTCGCCTGCTCTTTTTCCTTCAACTCCTTTGTATCATCCAGCATGTCCTGCTCCAGCTTAGCAAAAAACTCGTGTATTTCGGTCATGAATTGTTTAATACTAGATGTTTGTGTAGACAAGTTTGTTTCTATATCTCCCATATGTGTTGTCGCTTTTTTAATGTGTATATCAGCGTTGTCATTAAGGTCGCTAAGCTTCTGTCCTATAGCTTTATATTCTTCCTCGAAAAAGATGACACTATCGCAGCTTCCGTGGTTTTGAACAATGCATGTTTTACAACAGAACCTGTTATCAGACCTACAATAGTATTTAACAGTCTCGCCTTTGTGATCGGGACACTGATCAGATGTGCCTAATAGAGTCCTAATATCTTGTAAAACGTGGTTCTTAAACGGTCTGTGCCGTCGGTGCTGCAAGAAACACATGTCACATAAATACTCTTGACAATCCACACACATTCCCACAGCAGGTAAGGTTTCATCCCCTTTACTACACGGTTGACATATTTGTTCAAATATTTCCTCTGAGTCGATAGCCTCAAATTGTTCCCCGATCGTAGACATTTTGAAAAACAAATTTGAGCTCTAAATGTACTGTAGTTGACAGTGAAATGAATACGCGTGTGTTCAGAATGTAATAATGACGCGCCATATAATGTACCCTACATGCATGACTGTACTGCGTCGACTATCAGTTGTGTATATAACCATACACCTTAACACCGGTCTTCGGTTTTTGTGGCTTACAGATAATTATCTGAATATTTTCTATTTATAGAATTCAAGGGCATACCAAGAAGTACGGTTAACCTTATATTTAACGTTTCAAATAACTTAGTTTACTTAAACTGACTTACTCGGTTAAAATAACTACCAATACTTTCATATTAGCATAATATATTTGAATTTAAATGTAATACAATGCACATTAAAAGACAAACATGTCGGATTTAGAGAAACATGCATAGGATATAGATATCTCAAACGTTTGAAATCACATTAAAAGAACAAAAAAAAAGAAGAAAAAAGAACAAAATGACGCTGCTAAGTAACTTGTAGATGAAGAACCAGGACCCAAATTGTTCGATATTGCTACCAACAGGTGGCAAATATTCGACTGTCACTTTTTGAAAAGAACAATGTCTGTAGATGATGTTTTTTTCTACGACAACAATCTAGAACATGCAGACTAAATCTTTTATATTCGAACAGGCAGATTATATATTTCTCTTTTCGAACATAAACGAAACTAACCCTCCAAATAACGGCAAAATGATACTACAAAACCGTTTATCAAACCTCTAGCCAGGTGTTCATGTCATATATGTCATGTGTATTGCCGATAATAGTTTAGTTTTATTCACGGTTTCTTAAAATACCCGAATATGCGTAAAATGAACTCTTAATTCAACGTTCTAGTTTTGATGTTTGTTCCGGCTGATTAAAGCCGTTTATAGTGTCTCTATAGAGTTTATGAAATATGGTATCATTTATATATTATATATATAGCTGTGTGTGGTTGAACGCTTAAATGTGGCCCACTCATATGAGCTATAATTGTATGTATGTATGCGTCTATATGTTAATTGTGCCTCCAGACGAGTGTGTTATGATATAGAGATACAGTTTATCAACGTGTGTTGCAGCTACCTTTATTAAGGAGTGAATATATACGCTTGATTTCTGTGTATCTCGTCATAGCTAGGCGCCCTGCCGTAGTTCGTCCGAAGGTTGTCTGTCCTTGGTAGTTCACAAATATTTCTCCCTATATATATATATATATATATATATATATATATATACCTCGTCGTCAGTAGTAGCTAGGGACCAAAACCCATGTTTTAGGACCCAATCTGGACACGCCGGACAAAAGCACCAAACTTACCTCAAATGTGTGTTTTATATTTTTCCATATTTTTTAAAGGGTCCTCAAAGGTTCCTGAATCCCTAAATGTATTTTTTGGTGGTCAAAAGTTGGAAAAATAACAAAAACTGCTGATTTCTGGAGTAATTCAATAAAGATATATTTTAAATGTGTATTCATTATTTTATTTGCCCATTTACTAGTAAGTGTAATGATATATGTGTATGAAATAATAAATAAATAAAGGGATATATATAGGTATTTCGGCAAGAAATATGGGGGGGAAAAAACAGTAAAAAAACCAACTAAAACTGCTAATTTCTGGAATGGTTCAATAAAAAATATTTCTTTAACGTATCTCTTATTTTCTTTTACCATATTAGGTATAATACTATTTCGGCTTATTTTCACAAGGGTTCGGGCATCCCTAAATGTATTTCCCTTTTGGTCAAAATGTTGGAAAAATAACTAAAACTGCTGATTTCTGAAATATTTCAATACAAATATATTATAAGGGTAAGTGTGAGGTTTGGTGCACCCTAGAACCTGGTTTAACCCCACAGCGTCATATGCCTTTATTCTTTGTTAACTTTGCCTTCATGTTTGTCCTTTTGAGTGTTTTGGGTGATCTGTGACAGCTGCATTACCTGTTCGACTTTTATACTTATTTTTATTCATTATTTTATTTACCCATTTAAGTGTATTGATATATGTCAATAAAATAATAAATAAAATAAGGGATAAATATGGGTCTTTCGGCAAAAAATGGAAAAGAAGAGTAAAAATAAAATACTAAAACTGCTGATTTCTGGAATAGTTCAATAAAAACATTGTTTTTAGCTTATAGCTTAATTTCATTTACCATATTAGGTATAATGATATTTCATACATTTCGTCTTGTTTTTAAAAAGGTTCGTGAATCCGTAAATGTATTTTTTAGGGTAAAAAAGTAAGTGAAAATGATGATTTCTGTAATAAACATATATTTTAAATGCTTATTCATTATTTTATTTATTATTATGAAATGTCAGAATATCCCTAATTTCTTATATCACATTCGGTGTAGTGATACCTTTCTTGTAATTAATTAAATATATCAATCAATCAATCAATAAAGGGATTCATGTGGGTATTTTGCCAAAAACAAAAGGAAAAAAGAGAACTAAAACTGCTGATTTCTGCAATAATTCAATAAAAACATATTCGTATTAGTTTCCGTTATGACTGTTGTTTTTTTCTCTCACAAAGACCCACATGTCATATCCTCCAAGCTAGATAAAGTTTTGATGTCATGTTCTTCGTGGCTAGTGGATAACATGTTGTCTTTACATCTTGTCAAAACAGAATGTCTTTTATTTGGTTCTAAAAGAAAACTTAAAAAAAGTGACAAATTTTAGCATCACATGCAATAGTCACACAATATTCAGTCAAATAACTTAGTTATATATCTTGGTCTAAACATTGATAGCTCTTTATCAGGAGAAACCGTTGTAAATAATATAATATCGAAAGTTAATGTTCGCTTTAAATTTGTGTACAGACAAGCCAAGTTCTTAGATTTGAAGACAAGATAGTACTTGTGTTCAGCACTTATTCGATACTACTTTGACTATTCTTGTTCGTCCTAGTACCCAAGTCTAAAGAGTTGAAAAAGAAATTACAAACTTCTCAAAATAAAGTTTTAAGATTTATTAAAGGGACACTGTCCGTAAGTAAGCAGATATTGAGCATAACCAAATAACTGTCTGACTTTTATTCAGTGAAATGTGTACATGAAAACATGAAGATAGACCCTAAGAAGTATGTAGGAATACATTCGTGAGTTTGAAAAACTAATTTAATTATTATATGTAAATAAAGTGGGACCCACAATATTTACCTTTTCTGCGATCACGTGACTGCCATTAGTGCATTAGGTTTTCACCATAGTATGTATTGCGCAATATGTATAGCCCGATTAGCTCAGTCGGGAGCGGCGTCCCACTACTTTACGCTCACGCACACTATTATTACTGCGAGTGTAAAGAAAATGTAATTTTAGTTTGAGCTGCGAGTTCAAACGCACGAAGTGGATTTTCTTTTTTTGTGTACCACGATTGAATTCCGTTAAACAATTATGCTTTTAATTAGTAAATATTGAATAATGTTTAGTGTGTAATGTTTGCGAACATAATTATTGTGTGTTTTATAAGCCTAAAGTTACGGACAGTGTCCCTTTAATAACATGGGACCAAGAGAACGTATAAATATTAGTGTTGTTTCAAATATGGGTGTTTTAAATGTTGAAAATAGAAACAAAGCTTCGTCTTAATCATGCACATAAGACTTGTTATATGAGAATTGTCCATCTTATTTAAAGGAGAATTTAGTTTTAGTAAAAGATGTAAACAATTATTACACTAGATCAAGCAATTTTAATTTTACTTTCCCCCTTCGCTATGGAACTGACATATAACATTGCGCTTTTATAGTTCTATTAAAGACTGGAACTCCCTACCTGATACTGGAACTCCCTACCTGATACTGGAACTACCTGATACTGGAACTCCCTACCTGATACTGGAACTCCTCCCTACCTGATACTGGAACTCCCTACCTGATACTGGGACTCCCTACCTGATACTGGAACTCCCTACCTGATACTGGAACTCCCTACCTGATACTGGAACTCCCTACCTGATACTGGGACTCCCTACCTGATACTGGAACTCCCTACCTGATACTGGAACTCCCTACCTGATACTGGAACTCCCTACCTGATACTGGAACTCCCTACTGGAACTCCCTACCTGATACTGGAACTCCCTACCTGATACTGGAACTCCCTACCTGATACTGGAACTCCCTACCTGATAATATAAAGAGGATAAAAACGTTAAACATTTTAACATATTCAAGTGTTTTCTTGCATCATGTATAACATATCTGCAGCAATATGTTGGAAAAAAGGACCAAAATCACTTATTGCTGCAATCCATTGCGGGTATTGGGTTAAATAATACCGGTACAATAGAAAATAGACTGTAAGCTAGTAGGAGTAACCCTCACCCCAGGCGGAATTTTGTACACCCTATTTTTCTGAAAGCCCATTATGTGTAGAGCATTTTGGAACGTGTACGTGTACCAACTGGCGACTTGGACTTTATCACGCTATCGGCATTTCGAACATTTCGAACATGGTACATAGAGCAATATACAGTATACGTTATAAATAGAGAAATAGTGTTGAGCTACTCTCTGCGTACGGCCACTGGGCCGACCCACCGATTTTGCGACACAACGGGACCGGTCGCCAGCCGTCGGCAAAGGTCCCCAGTACATGTGGCACTTGGCCGCTGGGCCGACACAGATTGGGTGACACAACGGGACTAGTAAGCAGCCGTCGGCAAAGGTCCCGGCAACGCGTGGCATTCATTCGCTAGGCTGTATCAGGGGGGAGGCTACCCGAGTTCGGGTCTCGAACCTCGTAACTCACCTAGAGGTTTATACATTATAGTTATATATGTATAGAGGGAAATAGCGTTTAGCGACCATCGGCCGATGGCCGCTGGACCGATCCACATATTTTGTGACACAACGGGACCGGTGGCCAGCCGTCGGCAAAGGTCCCCGCTATGCGTGGTACATGGTCTCTAGGCCTTATCAGGGTGAGGGCTACCCGAGTTCGAGTCTTGAACATAGAACATATAGCTATATACAGTTATATAGAGGGAAATAGCGTTTAACGACCTTCGGACGATAGCCGCTCGGCCGACCCACATATTTTGTGACACAACGGGACCAGTGTCCAGCCGTTGGCAACGGTCCTCGCTACGCGTGACACTCGGTCCCTAGGTCGTATCAGGGGGAAGGCTACCTGAGTTCGGGTCTCGAACATGCCACGTAGAGCAATATGGTAAATAGCTTTGAGCGACCCGCAGCCGACGGCCGCTGGGCCTACCCACAGGTATTGTGACCCAACGGGAATGGTGGACAGCCGTCGGAACTGTCAGCGCTACGCGTGGCACTCAATCCCTAGGTCGTATCAGGGGGAAGGCTTCCCGAGTTCGGGTCTCGAACATGGCACCTTAAAAGCTATATACAGTATAGTTATATAGAGAGAAATAGCCTTGAGTGACCCGAAGCCGACGGCCGCTGGGCCGACCCACAGGTTGTGTGACTCAACGGGAATGGTGGCCAGCCTAGGCAAAGCTCCCCGCTACGCGTGGCACTCTGTCGCTAGACCGTTTCAGGGGAGGGCTACCTGAGTTCGGGAGTAGGGGGTGTCTACAGCCAGCTCAACAACTATTACATGATATGTTGCATTGTTCGGGTGGTACTGTAATGTAATTTTTTAACAAATTCTCATAAGGTATCAGCTAGGGCAGGCTTGTTTGCTTATAAAAGCAAATACAATGTCAGCATGCCATGCACTCCTTGGAAACATATGATGGGTCAATGGCAATATCGCCAGGTGAGAATAGGAATGTTCCATAGAAGAAAGACGGCACTTTTTTCTCTCATCTGGCGATATATCGTTGTAACATGTATGTTTATTTTTTAAAGAAAAAAATCCAGATTTTGTTTATGTTTTATAAAAGACATTTTCCTCCAACAAAATAAAGCAGCATTAACCACCTTCTTATGGGTTTTCTGGTATATGAGTGCAAATTGGACTGCAGAAATGTTACAATCTTATTTTCCGTTATTTCTATGCACTTTTAATTTTTTCCCAATACCTCAATGCATTACAAATTCAACATTTTGCCCTAAAATATAAATACTTGAGCATATATATTATATCTGATACAATACATGACTTGGATATGTATAGTATGCAACATTTTATTGCTTCTATTTGATAAGTTTATGTTCAAACTATTTTCAAAAGATAATTCCAGATTCCGTCGATTTTTGACGGAAATACACATTATTCGCCTGAAAATTAAGGCAATATTTTAAGCGTCATATGGTTCAGGACTTTTTCTACTTAATTATTGGACCTTTGTCTATCCAAAATGCTACAATATGTCTTTATTCTATTGTATTACTTTTTTTTTTTCTAAATTTTAACCCAATACCCCAAATGGATTACAGAAATCAGTGAATTTTGTCATTTTTTCCAACATTTTGCCCCAAAATGCCAATATTTGAGCATATATGTTATATATGATGCCAGGAAAAACTTTAATATATATGCTATACAACATTCTATTGCTTCAATTTGATAAGTTTATGTTGAAACTAATTTTAAAAAATAATTCCAGATTCCGGCGATTTTTGACAAAAATAAACATTTTTCGCCCCAAAATTAAGGCATTTCCAAACATCATGCGGTTTGGAACTTTTTTCTATTTAATCACTGGACCTTACCCTGCCCAAAAAGGTTACAATATTAGTTTTTTCTATTGTATTAGATATATCTCTAATTTTTAGTTAAATACACCCAATGTATTACAGAAATCAGCGATTTTATTCAATTTTTTAACATTTTTACCCAAAATCTCAATATTTAAGTATCGGATCCATAAATTATATAGTGGGACATGTAGAGATGCGTTCCGAGAGAGATTCCATCAATTCAAATTGGTTCTAATATATTCCATTCTTTTTCTAAAAAATAATTCCAGATTTTGGCTCAAGAACTACGGGAACTGTACTTTAAGAACTCAGCTAGAGATAGCTTGGAGATATAAAATAGCGTGTGATATAGCATACATATATCATAAATACAGATATTCAGGCTGATTAAAACCGAACAGTTTAATGTTTACTTAGAAGAAAAGTGAGTCCATCTAACGTGTAGTAAACTTCTTTTTAAAACATGACTTAAAACGTTGATATTTTGACTTTGTCATTTGTATTCATTTGTATATATATTCATCTTGGTGTAAATAAATTTGTAAATTTAATTTAATCTTGATTCTCCTATGGTGAGTTGTCTCCACTTGGTCCATCTTGTTACAGACATTGTGAATAATTTTTCAAAAACCTAAATCTATTCATGTTTTGTTAATTGTTATGTTATTATTGTCTAATATCTCCAGAAAATATTGTAATTTGACAGGTATAATGACCTCATTGGAAATAAGCAAAACTGGCTTTATGGGCCATCCTTAGGTAACGATAGTTATATTATTTCGGTATAGTTGATTGACACGTCTCTCATTTCCAGTGCATATATGATATACTTTCACAATTTCAAGGATGTTATGATATTGAGATCTGTGATATAAGAAATAGTGTGATACTATGTGGTGCATTCTGTGTGATATCATCTCGATAATATATGCTTATTATAAAACTATGATTATTGTAACTAATGTATATATGTATGTTAAGCCTGAAATAAAATGAAAATGTTTCATCATACTTCAAGTTTCAATTTACAATATAACTGCACGCTTTCCATGTGTACACAGGAAATATGTTGTGACATGTGCCACATATGTGTTACTTTCTTATTATTTGCATGTTTTTTTCATATGTACATCATGTTATTTACATATGTGCCACATATATAATTCATATGTGTCACATATGTACTCACATATGTACTCACATATGTACCACATATATTTTCCATGTTAAAGTAATACATCTGTGCCACATATGAAATGTATACATATGTATTTCATATGAAATTATTATGCATTAAGTACATAAAGTATGTATAAAAAAAATGAAGAATATTGTAGAAAACGGTTTAACAACCTGTTTAAGTTTTAATATTATTTAGTCAAAAATATGTTCATATGTATTACACATGTGTTACTTTTATATGAAATACATATGTGGAATATATATGTATCACATATGTAAAACATACGAATTTCATGCCTAGATATTTTTCCTGTGTAGCATGTGTGTATTGAATGCACATGGCATATAACGAAAAAATCTATTTTCTTAACAATGATGTACTTCGAAATTTGAAGGACGCGATGTAATGGCTTATTTTATTTAAAAATGATGTCTCATCTGCTCTCGCTGGATAAATTATTATCTATGGACTAATTTATTTCACATAAATATTTTTTTGAATAAACTGCATCAAACTTTTCGGATATAAAGGGCACAGTTTCTATCATATAAATATTTTTTCTGATATCTGGCTCACATCAATCGTGTTTGATTACTTTAAACATATTTTATTGCTTTTCTTCTATATACAAGCAAAAGGGTTGGGCCATAAGTTCTTCCAACATTAATAAAGGCCCGTCCCAACAATATTGTAATTAACAGTTAACAGGATGGCAATATAATTAACATAAAATATTCAAATAGGTTTTTCGATGAACAAAAGAAGAAGAAGAAAGGAGAGGAGTAAATAGAATAAAGTTCTAGGAAAGATTAAACAAGAAGGAATGAATGATGATGCTGTTGTTGTAGAATCCTGATATGCATATTTCGGGCATGACTTATGTAAACCATATAGTACATGACGGTGTATTTTTATTTGGAAAAGATAGTTATACAGATAAAGATAATAGCACTATTTTTAATCATGTTCAAATATACATCAATGATACTAAACGATTTGATAACGACTAGACATTATATACACTATTATGACAACCGCTCGTGGCCATTCATTTGGGATTTTACTTTATTTAAATATGGTGGACCAATAGTCCTTAAGCCTGATTTCGATTCCTTCAAGGATTTATAATAAAATGTTACTATTTATAAATCCTTGATTCCTTCAAGCCTGCCGTAAGCATACCTTTCACAGCAACCCGTAAGTCTTGCTATTTGACTTTTTATCCTGATTTTATCCTATCACTATTACATTAACAGTGGCGTAGCTGCCTATATTCACTGTAGGCACGTGCCTACACGTTGCCACCAGAAAGAAAAAAAATGCCAAAAATGCAATAAAAACAGAGGGAGGTTGGGGGTGGATGGGTATGGTCAATTCATATAAATTTTTACTCGTGATCTTTTCAGAAAATAAAAATTCGAACTGTTTTCGCTCGCGGTCTTTCGGAACCAACAAACACACCACGATTGTGCAAAATTTCAAAAAGCTTGAAATCGCAGGTTAAAAACATATTGTTTGCTGCTTAAAATACATTCAGAATGGCAGGATTTGGTTTCCTTCTAAAAACAACACTTTAATATCCTTAAGGATTGGATATAACATCAATCCAAAACATTCTCCCTTTAGCAACATATACTAGAACAAGAGGGAATACCCTAAAAAAATATAAAAAACAAGCCAGAATTGAACATAGAAAATTAGGGTGGTGGAAGACTGGAATTCCCTACCCGATAGTGTTGTTCAAGCACCGATTGTGAATGCCTTTAAGAGCAGACTAAACAAACATTGGCATAAAAATCAAATAAATTGTGATGCTAGTTGTTTCCCAAGCCTGCGCAGTAGGCACGCTCGACCGTTAAACCACCAAAGAGATGGGCCTCCAGAAGCCACAGGCTTACTATTGGTCTCGGAACAGTAAGTTACAGTAAGTTAGTATAATATAGAATGATCGATAGATGCATGCTGTTTTTTTTGTTTGCTTTTTATGTTTTGTTTGTTTTGTTTTTTAAAGATCTGTGTCTTATATCTCTTATATATATCGTTGTAACGTTACATGTGGGTCGAATTTGTTGGAGACGAACTGGTTTGAGGCCGAAACGACATGCTTCCGGCGCACCAACAGATATTGCACGAGAAAAGGTTAGTTCCGTTTCATTCTTATTGTCAACCTATAGTCAATAAATAACCGAGTTCTGAGACAGAGGGCATATGAATGCGTATGTTTATTGAAAGGTGCGAGTATGCTGTAACAGGTCCAGCGTTGTACTTATCCAGATCCAGATAGAGGCTTTTTCCCATTACGCAAGCTTGTGTTTGACCGTGCTAGGGGGTCCGGGGCATGCTTTCCCGGATTTTTTTAAAATTAAAGATGCCAAATTGTGCGTTTTTTTCGTATTTTGGTAGTACAAATGATGATCCAAAAATACACGGAATCTCAGATTTTCATAGGCAGGTACGCACCTGTTCCAGAGGAACCATGAACATTATTGGAAGAAGAAGGCGTGACTGCACTCACAGATCTAACAACAAATATTAATATTTCTGTGCTGCACTGCAGTCCGCCGTGACTGCACTGCAGTCCGCAGGTGTGGATGTGGTCAGGGTGGAATTAGAGGTGTGGTGCCCCGCCCTAAAAATTGACGTGAGAATCATGGCTCAAATGGTAGTATTACCAACCTATCTGTGGTAGGTAAACACCATAAGAGCTACGATTCTCGCAGCAATCCTAAAAACCTGATAAGTTGTGAAAAGGAGTTTTATTATGTACCAACAGTGTTTATAATGTTGCGAACCCACCCACTCCTACCCCTCCCACCCCCACTTTAATTCAGAGCGTTTTTTTTTTGTTTATTTGGTTGTAAACTTTCTTTTTTTTGTGCAACCCCTGAGACTCCCCAGCCCCACAGCTCCTAAGATATGTTGCACCCCGTCAATCTCAAACTTATCCGCCACTGTAGAAGGTTAAGTCTTGACCTATGGGGTCCATGGGCCCATAAAAACGTTGGTTTCCTACCTGACATTTAGTGAATTTAAATTATAGTTTAGTCTGCAATACAATTATGAACAATGTTTGACCCGCCGCGCACCTATGCTTGCCAGATTTTAGGGCAGGGTCTGTGCCCAGTCTGCCGCTGGAATCTACTGCTATTTACCTAGCAGCCTATCTGTGTCGATTTCCTAGTTACACTCCTAGTAGAGGGGGTCCCTTCGAAAAAAATTATAAAACAGGAAAAGCAGTCGTTTTTGCAACTTTTTTTTTTAAAGCATCAATATCAGATTCAAAAGGACATGCCATAATCTCACTTGTGTCCTGTTAGTTTTTCTACACAGCTTGCATATTGGCAAATTATTATTAATAATTATTGGAATAGTTCATAAGCAATGGTTGGGGCTGTTTCCCCCACTTTTGGTACACAGTTTTCAGGGCAAATTTTGAGAGTATTCAGTACCCACGGCCCGGGTACCAGTACCCGCAGATTACATTATTTAGTATTCAGTACGCATAAAAAATGGGTACATGTCTTCAAACTATGTTTTCTATGTAAAAAAAACTGTTTAGATTTCATGATTGACCCCAAAACACCAAAACTTTAATACAGTTTTAAATGTCCTTTTATATCACATCTTCATAAAATTAGATGAATAAATAGCAAATTAGTTATTTTTTATGAAGACATTCATGTTAAATAGTATTCAGTACTCGGGTCTAAAATAAAGGAGTATTCAGTACTCTGCTCTAAATTAGAGAGTATTCAGTACTCGGGGAGAGGGGGGTGGGGGAGGGGGGAAGAACACCCACATGGTTACATAGTCCATACGATTCCATGAATTGATCGAGATGTTGCGAATGAGTTCATAGCAAACTGACCTAAATAACAATTGAAATGGCAATGTAGAACATGATATTTATTTCCAGAATCCTCTTCCTCTCCATTTGGTAAGTGTTTGCCCATCACCATTCGCCATTCCAACTGATATCACCTGATCATTTAATTATAATGGTTGTAAAACACTGTTTATTCATCAGTAAGTAGTTGGCGTCCCTTTGGTATTTGAGCTTCTATCTTTATAACTAAGATGCAGAGATAAAACGTTCTACATAAGTTTGCCACATAATGATTCTAGGTTGTATTCATGCAAAATTATCTCCCCTTGTCTTAGTCAAAAATGTACTGGTTAACCTTGTGTATGTAAGCTTGTTTCTCACAACTATACGTTGTCAGCTAGTAACGTATAGATGTGAGAAACAAGCTTACATACACAAGGTTAAAGCCTGTATGAAACTTCTTAAATGTGCTTGCATCATTATTTACATTACTTAAATACCTTTTTAAGGTTCGATGACCCTGAGTTTTAAGTCTGAAAGTCAGTGTAGTGTGTTCATGGGCAAGATGATTTTGCTTAGCCTCGTCCGTCAGGTGGAGATGTAAACCGGGCAGTAATGTGTATGGAGTCTGTCCTCCCAGCAAATGTCCAAAACATAATCTTGATTCGTGTAATTTCTTGAAAACATAAGTAATTTAATTAATTTTGGTTTCCATAATGCACATGGAACCCAGCTTGTTCCATTTTACAGTGAATTTAGCATGTTAAGTTGTGTTTATATATACAGGTCTGTATGTCTCCAAACTGTTCAAAGTTTCAAATCAATGGTAGTGTCCATGAATCTTTGATTCCTCCTTCATGCCATTTTATGTATAGAATACTGACCATAAATAACTGTTCACTCAGTTTCACATGTGGTGTTATTTTGGTGGAATGAGTTGTCAATATATTATTACGCTACTTAAAAAATACAGAAACTATAATATTCGGAAATCACCAATGTATATTACCTATTGTTTCACAGGTGACTGGATCCATAAAAATAATGGCAATGGAGAACAAGAAGTTTATACTTTTTTCGGCAATACTCTGCGTCACCGTGGGAGTGTGCTACCTCAAGGCCCTAAAATGTGGTTTCGTGTTTGACGATAGGGTGGCAATTGTCACAAACAAGGATCTCCAACCCAGGACTCCTTTCTTCAACATTTTCCTGAACGATTTTTGGGGAACTCCCATGAATATGGTATGTTAGCTGTTCTATTTTTTTTCTAAGCGCAAATTTCTCATTATAAGTGAGCAATGTGGTATAACTAAAGGATGGTTGGAAATGTGGCAGGTATTATCATTTACTGTCTTCAAAGAATGTGGCGAGACATTATTATGTAAGTATCGCTTTGTGGTGCCTGTCATGGCAGCGGCAATGTTAAAGTTTTATGTTTTTCACGTTCTTATATCTTCAACATAATGCTTATTCAGATTTATTCAAACTTTGCAAATGTCTTCAGTATCATCAACGCCGCTCACATACACAAGTTTCATAACTCTGTTTTGCATTTTAGCAATATTATGGCCCTTTTTAAATTAGAAATTCATAAAGTCCGGTCCTTTTTAGGTGAGACATATGAATCCGCGGATGCTAAATTAATTACATTTAGGAATGATGCTGGACGTGCATTAACTTCTGTTTTTTGCTTAAAATTCCTATCTGGCCATCAACAGGCAAATTTTACAACAGACGCCATTTCTAACACTGCTGATGACAAGGTGTATATATATATAATTTACATATTTTGAATAGTCCTAATATAAACGGCTTTATGCCAGCAAAGCCAAACCCCAAATATGGAGCGTCGAATGAGTTACCAACTCAATAATTTATTTTATGCGTATTATTCAATTTACAGATATTTTAGGAACCAGTGAATAAACTTATACTTTTAATTTGCACATATACATTATTATATGACCTGAACACCTTGATAGCATTTTGATAAATGGTTTTGACATGTTAGTTTATTTAATATTCAACAAAATCAGGTCTGTTAAAGGTTACAATCAAGATGTAATTCATGGATTATAGAATTGCTTGTCAGTTTCTCACATCAAAGTCAATATTGCTGTTCTTTTAAATAAAATATTGTTATTCAGTAACTTAAATTAAGGCACTAACCCGCCATATAGTGGCAAAATTAAACTACAAAATCGTTTATCCAAACTCTATCCATGTATCAAGGTCATAAAATAATGTAGATGTGCCGATTAAAAGTATAGGCTTAAAATACCCAAGATAGAATATATGCGAAAAAGGAGTTATAAGTTGGTAACAGTTTTTATTATGCTTAAGGAATAATGCCTTGGCATCCGGACGTATGATGGGTATATATTGTGTCGACTTGCTCCTGTATGCTTCATACTATTTTTTGTTTGATCTAAATTTAAGCCTTTGATTATTATTTTTCATTATAACTGTGTTTAACTGCAGCTTTGGATTGAATTTGTATCTTGTCATTCTATTTCATTTTGTGCAGATGATTATTTGGTGCGAAATTATCACTGTTTCAAACGTGATGATGTTTAAATGTTCACGTCATTTAAAGGCGTCCGTAACTTTTAGCTTAAAAAACACATAATAATTATGTTCAATAATTACTAATTAAAAGCAAGATTGTTTAACGAAATTCAATCGCGGTACAAAAAAAGAAAATCCACTTAGTGCCTTTGAACTTGCAGCCCAAACTAAAATTACCTTTTCTTTGCGCTCGCAGTAATAATACTGTGCGTGAGCGTAAAGTAGTCCGACATCTCTCCCGACTGAGCTAAGCATACGGGCTATACATATTATGCAATACATATTATGGTGAAAACCTAATGCGCTAATGGAAGTCACGTGATCGCAGAAAAGATAAATATTGTGGGTCCCACTTTATTTACATATAATAATTAAAACTTTTTTTTTCAAACTCACAAATGTATTCCTACATACTTCTTAGGGTCTATCCTCATCATTTCACTGAATAAAAGTCAGACAGTTATTTGGTTATGCTCAATATCAGCTTACTTACGGACAGTGTCCCTTTAAGACACAAATTCAGGTTTCACAACACAATTAACATGTCGCCACTACCTAGATATATCCGCCCTATTGTTGATGTCGGAGTATATTGACAATAGGTTACATTATAATACAGTTGCTCATGCTTTATTATACTGTTACACATGCTATTGTTTAATTTTCCCATAGGGTTATTGCATGGTACAGCCTTTTCCAACATCTGAGCTTGAAAGCTGGGCAGCAAAGCTTGTTAAATATCTTCATTATTATAATTAAGCCAAGACAAGTAATTTAAAACAATAAAATACATAACTTGGCCAGGTTGTTTTTTTCTCGCTCATGTTTATGTGAACTTTATGGAAAATATAAAATTTTCACACACTATCTACTAGGGGTGCACCGATTAATCGCGATACTTTCTCTCATGATACACGTATCGTATTGTGGGTTCTTTATGGTAACGATACACAAATAAGCACAAAGTTGCTCTTATTGATGAAAAAAATCTCACAATTAATTGTAAAAAATTAACTTTCTTTTGGTTAAAATTTTATATAATTTGAGGTTGTTTAAAGGATTATTAATGTCTACTGTATTTATATCATATGCTAATATTTAGACTTATTTTATGCAAATAAGATATTATTTATTATTATACCTCACTGTAAACACTCCATGTAAAATCCCCATCCCTGCTGGGTTGATATTTCGTGCTATCACCCTCAATGCATCATAGTGCATGGGTGATTATAGCGCAAAATATCATCCCAATAGCTTTTTGAAAAGCTCAGTTCTAAAAATAGATTAAACACAGAAAAAATATCTTAACATAGAAAGAAAAAACCTGTCTTATTAATGCGATTCCCACAGGAGTATTTGTTCGATATAATAAAATAAATATCACACCCTCAAGACGATGTGATACATAATGAAACTGTGTATTGTGATATGTATCGTAACGTCAGTCAAGTATCGCGATACGTATTGTATTATGAGCATAATGTATCATTGCAGCCCTACTGTCTAGCTGACTTATATACTGGTATGTGGTGCTTCGATCAGACGCTTCTGAAGTTTGAATGAACTTGAGATTTTAGGGGAGATTATACAGGTTTGACATGAAGATGTAAAACATTTTTTCAGAAATATTCTGAAATATTTTGGCCATCTCTTAGTTGTATTTCATAATCAGATTGGGTGAGTCAAAATGTTTGATTATTTCTTCAACTTCTTTCACAGTACTTGAAAAACAATATTGACCTGAGAGACATTACTTTCTGTTTCATTTTTATTCTGACACTAGTTGCATTTCTGTTTGTTTAAATAATAGAAATAACGTGCAATAGTATCTAGGCTTTTGATTTTTGGCAACATGCTCAGTACAAAATAAACCAAAAATATGAAAGCATACAATAGATCTTTGTACCCACTTAATTTCCACAGTGTAATGCCATTCAGCAGTATATAAAAAAAAATCTTCAATGAAATAAAAGGTGGACTAAAGCACTAACCAATTTTATTTCATCAGCAGGATATAGTTCAAACTTCAGGGGTTGAGTAATTTCTGGTACTTTGGGAGACAATGAGTTATTAGCTGGTCTCTCAGTATTCAGTATTTGCATCATCGTTAGCAAATTAATATCAGTTAATTTATATATTGTTTCAGGAGAGGAGCCACAAGTCTTACCGGCCCTTGACGGTTCTCACCTTCCGGTTCAACTACTGGTTGAGCGAGCTGGACACAATGTCGTACCATCTCATCAATATCATCCTTCACGCTGTCGTCTGCATCATGTTCATGAAGTAGGAATCTTTACCCTGTTTTCTGTGTAATTATAACCCCGAATCACAAAGTGAAATTAGGGGTTATATAGAAATCACGCTGTCGTCTGCATCATGCTCATGAAGTAGGACAATTTATAAAGTTAACTGACCCTGTTACTTATGTAATTGTGTCAAATGCAGATGCTTAGGGATCACTTTTTAGGTTTTCTGTCATCCTTCGTCATCATCAGTTCGTCTGTCAAATTAACTTGCTTGAAAAATGTTTAATGAAACTTCACGCAAATCTTAATCTTATGCCAAGGAATGTGGTGTTCAATAACTCTTTTCGCCAGAGTTATGCCCCTTTTCATAAAACTTTAACCTGCAACATAACCTAACTCGTAACTTGGCAATGGTATTGACCTGAGGTCATGCAACCTAGCTCATATCTAAGCAAACTATTGCTATATGGTAATGGAACTGTATGCAGTTCTTCCTAATCAAGTATTCACTGTCATTGACATGTCCAATAACTCCGAATTTTATTTTGGCAGAGTTATGACCCTTTTCATCAAGCTTTAATCTGCAACCTAACCCAACTCATAACTTGGCAATAATATTGACCTGTGCAACTTAGTTCTTCCTTTATCAATATCCAATATGCCATTGACATGTCCTGTCACTTTCATTTCAGCAGAGTAATACCCTGTTTCATAAAACATTAACCTGCAACCTAACGTAGCCATATTTTTTCTCCAAAATTCATGAAAGATTACAACCCTTGTCTTCAAATTTTGTAGTTAGATTGGGGAGGCAACACATTTACTGTTCCGTAGAACATTCATCTAGTTAATATCTATAAAGTCAATCTATTCGTGAAATTACACCTAAGGTTCATATTGCTGCCATATAGCCATATATAATATTTTTTTACAGGATGTGTACCATGTTTATACAAGAGCTCTCATCATTTATTGCCACCATGTTGTTTGCTGTGCATCCCATCCATACAGAGGCTGTAAGTGACTCAGTTAAGAAGAGATTGACAATTTTGATTCTTTATAAACAGTCTATTAAATCATTTTAGAATTATTTTATTATTATAATTTTACGTTTCTGGATTTTAAGAACATCATTACTCAATGTCAAGTAAAACCTCAGTGAGTTCTGGGAATGTAATGACTTTTAAATTAACTGGTTTCATTGGTACAATTTTTATCACTGAACCAATCAGAATTCTTCTTTGGTTGTTTCTATCATGACATCACTTTCTTGTATTATGACATCACTTCCTGGTATTATGACATCACGTTTTATGCCATTATGATGCAAGTCAGTGTGTTCTGAGAACTGACTGAGCATTTAAATTGATGTGAAAAACAGATTAAGACTGTTTGTATCTCTCAATGAGTAATGAGTTTCTTGAATTTTCTATTGAGACACATTGGATGCGTGTGCAATAGCACAGCCTCCTTCAAAGTTGAAATTTAATCGAAATTAGAAGCATGCCTTTTTTATACCCCCGCTTTCCCAAAGTGAATCACGTTGTCCGTAACGTTGCGTAACGTCGCGTTACGCATTTTTAATACTTGCATATCTCAAGCACTTTTGAATGGGTTGTTCCCAAACTTCATATACTCATAACAACTGAGGACCTTATGTCCCTCTAAACCACCCATCATTGATTGCCTAATTTATTACAGAATTATGGCCCTTTCTTTGACTTAGAATTTTCCACTGTAATATTTTAGAATGATCTGTTAACACATTTGTTCTCAAACATTTTTGAATTGAGTGTTCCCAAACTTCATGTACACATAACAACTGATTACCTTATAATCCTCTACATCACACATTGTTGATGCCTAATTTATTACAGAATTATGGCCCTTTATTTGACTTAAAATGTTTCACTCTATAACAAACTTCATGTGGCTTTCACTTTAATACTTTTCATGGATTGTTATTACACTTGACATACAGTACACACGTCATGATATGATGTGTCTCGGCATCAACAGTTTTGCGCTTCTGCAATTTTTATACAGAATTATCGACCTTTGTTTTACTTAGAATTTTGTTCACATTAATAAATTAACAGATATTTTTGACATATATTTTTCATGATTTTGCCCATCCTCATCGGCTATAGCAAAAAACGGGGGTGTTCGTCACATTCAGTGATAGTTCTAGTTTTTTTAACAGAAAGTATGAAGTGAATGATCATTGCAGGTGACGGGTGTAGTCGGTAGAGCGGAGTCCCTGTCCTCCATATTCTTCCTGGCCTCTCTTATGGTATACGCAAAATGTACCGGCTATCATAAAGATACAAGTGAGTATTTTGTTATATAACATCACTGCTTGGTGATGAATGTAACAATGTGGTTTGAACTTCAGACATTTGTGAAGACACAGAATATATAGAATGCTTTTTATACACCCATCTTCAGACAGAACTTATTATGGTATGGCATTGTCCATGCATCCGTTTGAAATGATTTTGTTTCCGGATAACTCTTACAGTTTGTCATCCGATCAAGCTAATACTAAGTAGGAAGTATAACCCGCAGATGTCCGGAGTAACTTTTTCCGGAGTTGTTGCTCTTTAGTGATTGAAATAGAGGAATTTATTCATTTTCAGATAACTTCCAACGTCTCCACCAATCATGATGAAATTTTATTGGTACTGTTATTGTAGTATGTACATGCATATTATCAGGAGGTTCAGGTCCAAGGACTTTTGCTGGAGTTATTGCCCTTTGTTGATTGAAATAAGAAGATATGTTCATTTTCAATAAGTTAACAGTTTTATCCAATCAAGCTGAAATCAGTAGGTAGATGATTTTAATGTGTATATGTGCATATTGTAAGATGTTTGAATGATGCTAGAGTTATTGCCCTTTGTTGTTTAAAATAAGAGGACATAATTGTTGATGCTTAATTTCTCATACAGTTTTCATTGTTTACATGTTGCATTGCATGTTTATTATTGATTTGGCATTGAAGAACAGCTACAATTAGTAAAGATTTAAATTTACCATTGATGCAAATTATTTATGCAAATTCATTTTTGATGAAATTTGGACTGTTCTCATTGGAGTGTTTCAGTGAGGAAGCTTTTGGAACAATCTTTGGCAGTATATAAATAGACTCTGGGAGCAGTTCAATTCAGTTTAGAAGATTAATATTTGGTAAAAAGTTAATTTTGAATTGGATGGTTTTAAAAATATAAAATATATTTGTGAGAGGATTTACTTATTATTGTGCTCATTCATAGTAACAGTGAAATTGGATATTTGGACTAAACCGGAAACATTGGAAATTAGTTTGGACTGAAAGGACAATTAACATTTGCATTAAAGAGACACTTTCTGTTTTGGATTAAAGGAACATTGGATAATTTTATTTGAACTTAATTAAAAAATTGGATATTAATGAAAAACTGGATTTGTGTATTCTGTAAGTGAATATTTTATGGGAATAAATTTGTTAAATGTGTTTTTGTTTTGCTGGTTTTGTTTCTTTCTCATTACCTTTAAAACTTGTAACAGTTGATAAGTTGAAACCTAGTAGTACAACTTCTGATGGGCGTATCATGTATAGTTTGTGGTCCTCAATTTTTAAGTTATTTTAAGATAGACAGTATATATTATCATGTAAATAAAAATAATTACTTCAATTGTTCCCAGCAGGCATCTTACGTCTCACCAATGATGGAGATAAGTAGATATTGGGTCATTGCCTAAATCTAAACCACTATGTCTGACCGACGTCAAGTTTTGACTATATACTGACATGTGGTCAAAATCCTAGAAACTGGCAAAATACCAATTTGTGTCCATTTTCTTATTTAAATCATCTGTAATTCAGTTGTAACCAGGTACAGGTAAATGGTGAATAATATATTACTAACCGTATGTCCGCGAGAGCTCAGTGGTTAGAGCACGGGTACGGTAAACCAGAGACCTTCGGTTTGAGTCCCGGTTGAGGAACGATATTTTCACCACCTGTGTATATGCAATCATATCATGTTTGTTCAATGACCTAATCATATCGTTGATCTGACGTCAGCACAACGTCAGGTTACATTATCATGGACATAAAGGGACGTAATTATCATTTTATATAAACAGATATTTCCTGTTTGATGACTTTATTTTTTATTATTTTATATGTGTTTTTAACTCTGATTATATAATATACAATAATTCAACTAATAGCTCTATATACACACAAAATATAAAAATAGAAAGTGAGTAGTTTGAAAGTAACCGTAATAAGAAATATATGAGCCGTGTCAAGCAAAAAGGGTCCTTAGCGTAAATTCTGACCTTATATGTCAAAGTTGAGTAACGTGAAAAACGTGTAAATTAAAACAAAATCACGAAAAACGTTTTTAATTGTTTGGTGAGTCATTATTGTATACGGTAGATCACTATTGGTATCGGGAAGTGGGTATCTCCGTTATAGCCTCGGCCTGTAGATGCATTTCGTCATCAATCACCAAGGCAGATGGTACACAAACAGAGCGTTGTACACAAACAGACTGGTGTATCGATACTCTCCAGAGATTACTCCAGTCAGTTACCAGCATCACGATTTACTTCAGCATTTGTGTAAGTAGAACATAAGCTATACGTACAATATTTTAATTTAGAAACAAAAGCACGTATTAGTGAATATTTCTGCGGGGTTTCAGTATTTTTTTTCCGAGACCTCTGACACTGTAACACCGTTTCACCAGAAGCAAGATGTCATATTGATTATGTTGCACATTTATTTCTTGGCACTCTTGTAGATCTTTTGAAATTTGTATTATCAATTAATATTAGAAACATTTTTTTTGCATGCACGTATACTTATTTTAAATGATATTTTGTATTCGATTCACTGCGGTAAAAGAAATGTCTTGAATTAAGGGAGCAAACTCTGTTCAAAGTATACTGTGAGGGTCTAGAGGCGGTACCAGCATCAATTTGCTCCAGTATGACCGAGAGTAAATAATAACAAGATAATTGCAGGCTAGATAAAGGCATATGTTATCTACGTATTGCACACACAAACACATGAGTCCACACAATAGCGCATGAGTGTTTTTCAAGGGTCTAAATCTCGGTAGGGCCTATAGCGATCATGGGTATACAAGTAGGTATACGTATTGATGTATAATATATATGGGTATAGGGCCTACCGGGATAATAATACATTAATAGATTTGAAAAATCAACACAGCTTTTAACTACCATCTCGTGGATAATTTTAATACTGCGATAAGAGCTTGTGCATCTTTTAAAATGTAAATGCAAATCCTAAGAAGATATCCAAGAGGTCGTATAAACGCGGAACATTAACAACATACTCCTCTTTTCAGGTTCTTGAACAGAATGTATGGCAGTTTTTATTGGTGTTGATGAAGAGTCATCGCTTGCACTTGAGCACAACTTCTTTCTTGTCCTGTACCCTTTGTCATATAGTGATGATGAGGATGGTGATCATGTTATTCGCTACTCACAGGATAGCGACAGTGAGGATGAGATTTCCTTCCAAATTGAAAACCAGCCATTAATTAAATACTGGGGAGTTAGCAGCCGAATTCTTTGAATCTCAGATTACTCCGCCAGCAGATGACATGTGGAATGTCATATCTCAGGTCTTTATTGCAACCGATCCAGATGCGCTTTTGATTGATGAGAAGCTGAGATCGGGATGTAAATGTGCATATTGGAATTGCTATTCAAATTTTGACTATTCAATAGTGTATTGCTCGATCAATCCCATATCCGATCAAGTAAAAGATGTGATAAAGACAGAGTTAGACAGAAGTTTAGGTATTCGTTTAACAAAATCGCCATTTGTGAAGAGTGCTTTATCTTTATAAATGATATAGGAAACAAGGCGTTTAAAAACCTGAAGAAGCATTACAAATTGCACGGATTTGAAATGCGGGTTCATGGAAATAAAGGGCGCAAAGCCTCAAATGCTTTTAAGTACAATGACATTGAAAATGTTGTAAAATTCATAAAGAAGTATGGTGACAACGGTATGCCTATGCCAGCGGCCCCCAGAGGCAGGAAAGATGTAGCCCTCTCTTCTTACCAGCATATGACACAAAAGTAAACATTCACGCTGTTTACAAAAAATCATGTGACAACATCGTGAACAAGTCGGTAGGACTCAGCTTTTTTAGTACAGTCTACCGCGCATAAAGAAAATAAGACCAAGAAGTGATTTGTGTTTTGCTTGTCAAAAACATAGAGACAATGTCTCAAATGCATCTACAGAAGAAGAAAAACTCAGAGCAATAACTGCCTATACAGATCATATTACTAGCGCCAAAATTGAACGGAACTTTTACAAAGATCTGATAAATAATGCAAAAGGAGAAATATCAACCACCGAAGTAAAACAAGGGCAACACGAAGCCAACAGCAATTATTTAAATAACATACATTATACCTTTGACTTTTCCCAATTATTTTCCCTACCCCATTTTTCACAGCAGGCGGAACCGGTTTATTTTATCACCCCAAAAAGAGTACAGTGTTTCGGTATATGTAATACAGCAATTCCTTTTCAAACTAACTTTTTAGTTGGAGAGCATGAGACTATAGGCACTGACGGTACTAAGTGTCACGGACCGAATACCGTGTTATCCATGTTACATGCATATTTAACGATGAAATCCTATGGTGAAAAAGGTGTACACTTTCATTGCGACAGTTGTGCTGGTCAGAATAAGAACAAATCAGTGCTTCACTACTTATCCTGGCGATGTGCTCGTGGTTTAAATACCACAATAAATATACATTACATGAATGCTGGGCATACAAAATCTTTGTGTGATGGCTGCTTCGGATTAATGCGAATTAAGTATATTAGAAGTGATTGCCAGTGCGTGCAACACCTAAAAGACATTGTTGACCAATCAGCAGTATGTTATGAAGTTTTTAACTTGCCATATCAATGGTATGACTGGGATACATTTTTTAAAATATATTTTACGCGTCTAAAAGGTATTTCCAAGTATCATTTCCGACTAAGTGATGAACTCGGTATCATCTATGCAAGGGCAACACTTGAATCAACGGAACGAGGATAGACCTGAAGAGAAAAGACGTCAATTTTGTGGAAGTTTTGAACAATATGCCACGTATTATCAACCCTGGCAGTCTATCAAAGGAAAGAAAAAAAAAAAATTGTACAAGTTTTTTTAAGTCCACAGTACCAGGACAGCGAATGCCCACCGTACAAGTAATATAACTTAGATGTATTAGAGGATATGCTTGCAAGTTTGTAATGATAATGACATCTCAAACAATATAATTTGCTCATTAAGAAATTGATAACCTGACAATTATAGTATTCTTACCTTAAAATATTGTTTTGCGTTATTCTATGAAATTATGATTGCCGATGCATTCGTACAGAAGTATGAGTGTAGTCGAAGAAGATAACAAAATATACGATAAATGTTATTTTAGAAGTTGCTCACATGCCAAAATATCGGAACCAATCAAATTGCAGATCGTAGCATTTGTTATGTACTATTTTAAATATTACGAATATGCGGTGCAACAAACCAACTGCGCCATTGGCGCAGCGGGGGCGCAGCGGGTTAGCGCATCGTCTAAGTTAACTGAACCGAAGGTTCATGCTTCGAGCCTTATATACGGCAACAGTTTTTAACCCATACAATGTTAAGATATTTCAATAAATATTGTACGAAACTATTACGGAAAAATCTGATTGGTTCCGACAATTTGGTATTTGTGTACTCTGTTTTTGTCAGAAATTTCAATTAAAATAATTGATTAGCAAGTAAATATATGAGCCGGTGTATATAGAATTACAAATTGACCTGTAGTGCCTGTATTCATAAAGCAACTAGTACTTCAGTAAAATTTTAAGAGTTTTACATATTTACAAATAACCTGTTTAATCAGCGACACTACAGAGCACCTCTAAGATAAAGATTTAGCTGTGGTGTTTATTAATCCATAGCATTATTAAAGAAAATGTCTTAAAATATAGAAAAAGGTGTTTAAAAAATTTGAAACATTTTGACTTTAGTTAAAATACTAAAAAGCTTTATGAATACGGACCCAGTACTACATAATATTATATTCAAATGCTTTCTTTATGACCTAACAAAACAAACATTTACAATAACGCCTAATTCGTGACGAGCAATTAAACACATTTAGTCTTATGCTGGCTTGGCATAGTCGGTAGCACGGCGGATTTGTAACCGGAGGCCCCGGGTTCAATCCTCCGTGGTGCCACTGAGTTTCGTCGGCAAGACTTGGGCAAGACACTTTCCCTTAGCCTCGTCCGTCGGATGGGGAAGTAAACAGGGCGGTCCCGTGTATCGGTCTATCCTCTGAGCACGTTAAAGAACCATAGGAATCTATTCGATAATAAGAGTAGGGCACGGTTCCCGTATTCCTATGTATCCTTAGCCTCTCTCTGGGGCGGCTCTAAATAACCTATACTGTGTTGATGAGCCGTTACACAGCGTTCAATGTAGATGAGGGCTGTAGCCAGGGGTGTAAAAATAGGGGAGGTCATGAATTTTTAAAAATCTTGGTGCATTTATGGTTATTTTTGGGATACATAAAAAATGGTTGTGACCATTCCCAGGCTCACCAGCAACGAAAACATGATCTATAACAGCAATTCCGAAAAGTTGGCCTTTCATTAAATCAATTTCAATGTTTAAAGAAATAAACAAAACAAGTGAGATGCCACTATTGGAGTCTTGAACTTGGGCCGCAGGTTAGGAAGGCAGGCACACTTACTACTACTTTTCTTAGCCATTTGTATATACTTATACCTGCCAGATGTGGTTTAAAATTTTGCTGTTGTTCGCATATGTACAAAAATATTATAGGCGTTATGATGCTTATGAATTACTGCATACAAAAAGTTCAAAAGTGTTTCCATTTTTTAGTTCATTTACAATTGTTATCCATGAATACCCTGCTTTACATGATTTTTTTTATGTATGTGGTAGGCATAAATATTGAATTGTGGATCCAAAGCTATACTGTACATTAAAATTATAATGAGTATATACGCTTAGATACTGCTTGACAACAGAAACTCAGTATCTACCATATATACTTTATTAGATGCATTTTAGCAACACGACATTTATCGGTATCATGCGACGTCATTTTCGTAAGACTACGATGACAGTGTGTTTCTTTCAATAATGCATGGTTCCGGTTTTATTCGAAATATTTAGTTAAAATTTTCACCTGATACTTGTAACATGATTTCCAATAGAATGTGCAAAAATCTACAAAAAAGGACCCTTTTTGCTTGACATGACTCATATACAAATTAGCTGTCGCTAACATGATCATGTTAGCCATTAAAAGTAATCTTCATTACATGGTCCGCATGTTAACTTTCATACCCCATCCAACCCCTTCTCCAACTCGGAAGTGAAAACGGGGTTGGCTGGGGTATGAAATAAAACCTTAATTTCGGTTTAAAAAGTTTGCATATTGTAAAATTAAAACCTTTAATACGTAAATTTAAACAGGTTATCGTATTTCTTCTGTAAAAAAAGTTTTTAAACATGTTTTATTGTCGAAATATCCGTTATAAAATCCTGCTAATATAAGCTTTCCCATCACTTAATGGAATTAAAGTGGGACCACCTTATGTGTGTAGAAGAAAAAGGTGTGCTCTGCAGCTAGTCTACCAACTGTAAAGTGAATAAATTTATAAGTTGGACAACATAACTAAAACATAGTAATGAAAAATAAAATAAAATAAAATATGCATACCGTATATATATATATAAATCAAATGTCAATAGAACTTTGGGTTCTGATGTCAGTACAATGTTGGACTATTATGTATGTTTGACCTCGGAATATGACATCTAAAAAACTTCCATTTTGACTGTGAATCCAACGTCAGTAAAACGTTGGGTTATGACAATGTATCATCGTTTTACTAACCTCAAATTCCTGCTTAGTACTTACAACAGATTTCAAATTTATATAAAATATATAATCCACGCACATTATGTAATTGCATATAATGTAGATGTTCCCTTTTCAGCAATCTTTTGTTTACATTTCAGGATGGCAGCCATTGTTTATCACTATTGCCCTGGTTACCATAGCGATGTTGTGTAAGGAGCAGGGAATAACAGTAATTGGAGTATGCGTAGTTTACGAAGTTTTTGTAGCTCAAAAGGTATAACTGAATCCTTTCTGGTCTTCATCATGACGCCTGCATTGTTTCAGGAGCCATCTCGTTCATATCACTAGAGCAGTGGCAGAAAAACTATAACATGGCTCCAGCGTAAATGGAGTGTCTACAGTAGAATTTGCAGCAGCTCTGCAGTTCAGGGTGAGAAGGTTCTAGGACCGTTCTCCATGTTTTATCTCGATGTACATGGAGGATGAGCCTGGCATGTTCATTCCTGTTAGGCGCCATATAACCTTTCATTTTTTTGGTGCGCCTTAAAAATCCTAATTCAGTTCAATTTGACTGTGGCAGCGAAAGGGTTAAATGTCTTCATCATGATCCCTGTATTGTTTCAGGTCTACTTCAGTGTTGGTAGAAAACGATGACGATGGCTCCACCAAAAAATGGAGTGTTAAGTACAACAGAATTTGCAGCAACTCTGCAGTTCTGTAGGTGAGAATGTTCAAGGCCCATTCTTTATATGGTTTTCTAGCCATGAGTCTGGCATGTTCATTCCTGTTTGTGCCATATAACCTTTTTGTGGTGGTGTGTCTTAAAACCCCATTCATTTGTACATAAGGTAATTTTTGCCATATATAATAAACATGTGTTTGTTGTTTGTTTGAATGGAGTTTACATCATTGTTAGCACATGCAAGGCCATATATGACGGTCAAATTTTTTTTTGTGATAGAGGCAGACTACCCCATTTTTCCTCGGTAGAACCAGTACTGTATACCTCCCGCCATCCGTAAGAATCTACATTCCTCACTTACAAGCTGAGCTCCCAGTGGGATTCGAACCCACAGCGGTGAGGCAAGAAGGTTTAAAACGCTACGTGTTAATTCCTCGACCACAAAGATGAGTATATGATGTTCATATTATGACCCATATTTAAAAGGAGACATTTAATTCTCATCAAATGTTTCTTATGATATTTATATAATAGGAGGTTTATATCATTTTCATATATTTAAACAATAAACATGTAAAACATTCATATTTGAAACACATTTTCATTTAATTGTCCTGAAAAAACTGTCAACCTTTATATGATTCTAATATGGTACTTGTATGATTCTTTTATAAAAGGTATTATATGAGAATCATAAAAAAAATCATATGATGGTTATGTGTGACACAATTTTATATAAAGGATACAACATAAGTTTTTGTAATGATTCTGACATTTTTCATTATTCAGGCCTTATTCAAAGATCTGTGGCAGATTCTGATGGGTATATTGTCAGGCAGTCCCAACATTCCAAAATGGCTGGAGGGATCCATCATTAGGTCTGCTGTGCTGGTAGGGAGCACTCTTTTTCTCCTTATTGCTAGGATCAAGGTCATGGGCGCCCAGCTGCCTGTATTCACAGTGTAAGTTTTTACATAGGGTTGGTTTCATGTTCAGCATTTCTGGTCATAGGCCGTAGTTTTCAGATTTGACATCCCAATTTTTAGCTCGACTATTCAAAGAATAAGAGAGCTTATGTAATCAGCCCGGCATTGGCGTCTGCGTCAGTGTTGGCGTTGGCATCCCACATCAAGGTTTGCTTGTAAGCTGTGTTTACAAGTCTATGTCTCTTACATTTCTTATCCTAGCACAACCAAATTTGGACATGGGCTTCCTTATAGCATTATCTTAAGGGCTGCATAAGCAATTTTGGTTCCTGTGACCCATGCGCTCCCATGGAACCTAAATTCTGATAGCCCTTAAAATATTTCTGTTTCACATCAAGCTGTGTTTACAGGTCTAAATGTTTTACATTTCTTGTCCTAGCTCAACTAAATTTGGGAATTGATTTCCTTATAGTATGTTGTAACTTAGGGTTGCGTAAGTAATATTTTGTCTTCTAGAAATTCTGGTTTCCCATGCAACCCAAATTGTGATGGCCCATAAAATGTGCAATAAAGGCAGATCAAGGTTTACAAGTAAGCTCTTGTATATATCTCTCATTGTTGTTTTGGTCATTTCTTACACATATAGCTTTGTTGCCTCCACCTCCCGCCTTCCCACTCCGCCCCTCCCCCAACTCGAAAAGTGTTGTTTTTTTGTTGTTTTTTTACATATTTCTGTGTTGTTTTGGTCAATTCTTACACATATAGCTTTGTTGCATTTTTTTTTTACATATAAAACAATATATAGATTAAAAAACAATATTTAGATTAAATTCAGATACACAGATGAAATATCAATAAAAAAAATGAAATGAGGCCACAATAAAAATTGCCAGATATCTCCTCCCTCCCCGAGTGGCCTTTCGACCACAATTTTCTTTAAAATGACAGCAGTTTTGAATTAAAACTGATAATAATAATAACATTTTACACACTGCCCCAAATATTACTATCATTTGTATGAGATTCAAACAATAATTTTATATCGACTCGAGTTTCTATACCCGCCCCGCCCCACAACACCACCACCACATTGTTTTAGCCTTGTTTTCTGATGGTATATACTAGCTATATAATTTATTATTCTCTGAAAAATAGAATAGTCGAGCTGCTCTGTTCTCCGACAGCTCTTGTTAGAGAATCAGGTCGGTGGTTAGTTAACAAATATACAATTCAGTATTGGATCTTTTCTATGATTGAATTTCAGACTTGTCCAACCATCCTGTTAAGAATAGGTTCTGTGAATGAATGGCACTTACACATTTCATATTTGACAACCCCTCCTCTAGAGGATCTGTTCTGTGGTTTGATGGCATATAAACATTTTAGATTTGACAACCCATCCTCTAGAGGATATGTTCTGTGATGGGATGGCATATAAACATTTCAGATTTGACAAAACATCCTCTAGAGGATCTGTCCTGTGGATGGATGGCAAATAAACATTTCAGATTTGATAAACCATTATTTAGAGGATCTGTTCTGTGATGGGATGGCATATAAACATTTCAGATTTGACAAAACATCCTCTAGAGGATCTGTCCTGTGGTTGGATGGCATATAAACATTTCAGATTTGACAAACCATTATTTAGAGGATCTGTCCTGTGGTTGGATGGCATATACACATTTTAGATTTGACAACCCATCCTCTAGAGGATCGGATCTTTGGTTTGTTGGCATATAAACATTTTAGATTTGACAACCCATTCGCTAGAGGATCTGTTTTATGGTATGATAGCATATACACATTTCAGATTTGACAACCCATCCTCTAGAGGATCGGATCTTTGGTTTGTTGGCATATAAACATTTCAGATCTGAACAATCCATCATCTAAACATTTCAGATTTGACAACCCATCCTCTAGAGGATCTGTTCTGTGGTTGGATGTCATAATAAACATTTTAGATTCCTCTGGAGGATCTGTTCTGAGATGGGATGGCATATAAACATTTAAGATTTGACAACCCATCCTCTGGAGGATATGTTCTGTGATGGGATGGCAAATAATCATTTCAGATTTGACAACCCATCCTCTAGAGGATCTGTTCTGTGGTTTGATGGCATATAAACATTTCAGATTCGACAACCCATCCTCTAGAGGATCTGTTCTGTGATGGGATGGCATATAAACATTTCAGATTTGACAACCCATCCTCTAGAGGATTTGTTCTGTGGTTTGATGGCATATAAACATTTCAGATTTGACAAACCATCCTCTAGATGATCTGTTCTGTGGTTTGATGGCATATAAACATTTCAGATTTGACAACCCATCGTCTTAACATTTCAGATTTGACAACCCATCCTCTGGAGGATGTGTTCTGTGGTTTGATGGCATATAAGCATTTCAGATTTGACAACCCATCGTCTAAACATTTCAGATTTGACAACCCATCCTCTGGAGGATCTGTTCTGAGATGGGATGGCATATAAACATTTCAGATTTGACAACCCATCCTCTAGAGGATCTGTATTTTGGTTGAATGGCTATTAATCAGATTTGACTACCAATCCTCTAGAGGATCTGGTCTTTGGTTTGGTGGTATATAAACATTTCAGATTTGACAACCCATCCTCTAAAGGATTTGTTCTGTGGTTTGATGGCATATAAACACTTCAGATTTGACAACCCATTCTCTAGAGGATCTATTCTGTGGTTTGATGGCATATACACATTTCAGATGGGAAAACAGCCTCTAGAGGATCTGTTCTCTGATAGGATGGCATATAAACCTTTCAGATGTGACAACCCATCCTCTAGAGGTTTTGTTCTGTGGTTTGATGGCATATAAACATTTCAGATTTGAAAACCCATCCTCAAGAAGATCTGTTCTGTGGTTTGTTAGCATATAAACATTTCAGATTTGACAACCCATCCTCTAAA
The DNA here is from genome assembly GCA_037043455.1 of Cyrtodaria siliqua. NCBI lineage: Eukaryota > Metazoa > Mollusca > Bivalvia > Adapedonta > Hiatellidae > Cyrtodaria > Cyrtodaria siliqua. The sequence continues at coordinate 68,655 of JAWPHD010000924.1, forward strand.
GGATCTGTTCTGTGGTTTGATGGCATATAAACATTTCAGATTTGACAACCCATCCTCTAAAGGATTTGTTCTGTGGTTTGATGGCATATAAACATTTCAGATTTGACAACCCATCATCCTCTAGAGAATCTGTTATGTGATGGGATGGCATATAAACATTTCAGATTTGACAACCCATCCTCTAGAGAATCTGTTCTGTGATTGGATGGCATATAAACCTTTCAGATTTTACAACCCATCCTCTAGAAGATCTGTTTTGTGGTTTGATGGCATTTAAACATTTCAGATTTGACAACCCATCCTCTAGAGGATCTGTTCTGTGGTTTGATATCATATAAACATTTCAGATTTGACAACCCATCCTCTAGAGGATCTGTTCAGTGGTTGGATGGCATATAAACATTTCAGATGTGACAATTCATCCTCTAGAGGATCTGTTCTGTGGTTTGATGGCATATAAACATTTCAGATTTGACAACCTATCCTCTAGAGGATCTGGTCTCTGGTTTGATAGCATATACACATTTCAGATGTGACAGTCCATCCTCTAGAGAATCTGTTCTGTGGTTTGATAGCATATAAACATTTCAGATTTGACAACCCATCCTCTAAAGGATTTGTTCTGTGGTTTGATGGCATATAAACATTTCATATTTGACAACCCATCCTCTAGAGGATCTATTCTGTGGTTTGATGGCTTTTTAACATTTCAGATGTGAAAACAGAGCCTCTAGGGGATCTTTTCTGTGGTTTGATGGCATATAAACATTTCAGATGTGACAACCCATCCTATAGAGTTTCTGTTCTGTGGTTTGATGGCATATAATCATTTCAGATTTGACAACCCATCCTCTAGAAGATCTGTTCTGTGGTTTGATGGCATTTAAACATTTCAGATTTGACAGCCCATCCTCTAGAGGATCTGGTCTGTGGTTTGATAGCATATAAACATGTCAGATGTGACAACCCAGCCTCTAGAAGATCTGTTCTGTGGTTTGATGGCATTTAAACATTTCAGATGGGACAACCCATCCTCTAAAGGATTTTTTCTGTGGTTTGATGGCGTATACACATTTCAGATTTGACAACCTATCCTCTAGAAGATCTTTCTGTGACGGGATGGCATATAAACATTTCAGATTTGACGAACCATCCTCTAGAGGATCTGTTCTGGGATGGGATGGCATATTAACATTTCAGATTTGACAACCCATCCTCTAGAGGATCTTTTCTGTGGTTTGATGGCATTGAAACATTTCAGATTTGACAGCCCATCCTCTAGAGTATCTGGTCTATGGTTTGATAGCATATAAACATTTCAGATGTGACAACCCATCCTCTAGAGGATCTGTTCTGTGGTTTGATAGCATATAAACATTTCAGATGTGACAACCCATCCTCTAGAGGATCTGTTCTGTGGTTTGATGGCATATAAACATTTGAAATGTGACAACCCATCCTCTAGAAGATCAGATCTGTGGTTTGATGGCATATAAACATTTCAGAATTGACAACCCATCCTCTAGAAGATCTGTTCTTTGATGGGATGGCATATAAACATTTCTGATGTGAAGACCCATCCTCTAGAGGATCTGTTCTGTGATGGGATTGCATATAAACATTTCAGATTTGACAATCCATCCTCTGTATGATCTGTTATGTGGTTTGATGGCAAATAATCAGATTTGACAACCCATCCTGTAGAGGATCTGTTCTGTGATGGGATGGCATATAAACTTTTCAGATTTGACAACCCATCCTCTAGAGGATCTGTTCTGTGGTTTGATGGCATATAAACATTTCAGATGTGAAAACAGAGCCTCTAGACGAACTGTTCTGTGATTGGATGGCATATAAACATTTCAGATGTGACAACCCATCCTATAGAGGTTCTGTTCTGTGGTTTGATGGCATATAAACATTTCAGATTTGACAACCCATCCTCTAAATGATCTGTTCTGTGGTTTGATGGCATATAAACATTTCAGATTTGACAACCCATCCTCTAAAGGATCTGTTCTGTGGTTTAATGGCATATAAACATTTCAGATTTAACAACCCATCCTCTAGAGAATCTGTTCTGTGATGGGATGGCATATAAACTTTTCAGATTTGACAACCCATCCTCTAGAGGATCTGTTCTGTGATGGGATGGCATATAAACATTTCAGATTTGACAACCCATCCTCTAAATGATCTGTTCTGTGGTTTGATGGCATATAAACATTTCAGATTTGACAACCCATCCTCTAAAGGATCTGTTCTGTGGTTTAATGGCATATAAACATTTCAGATTTAACAACCCATCCTCTAGAGAATCTGTTCTGTGATGGGATGGCATATAAACATTTCAGATTTGACAACCCATCCTCTAAAGGATCTGTTCTGTGGTTTAATGGCATATAAACATTTCAGATTTAACAACCCATCCTCTAGAGAATCTGTTCTGTGATGGGATGGCATATAAACATTTCAGATTTAACAATCCATCCTCTAGAGAATCTGTTCTGTGATGGGATGGCATATAAATATTTCAGATGTGACAACCCATCCTCTAGAGGATCTGTTCTGTGGTTTGATGGCTTATACTCATTTCAGATTTGACACCGAATCCTCTAGAAGATCTTTTCTGTCTTTGTTGGCATATAAACATTTCAGATGTGACAACCCAACCTCTGGAGGATCTGTTCTCTGGTTGGTTGGTATATAAACATTTCAGATTTGACAACCCAACCTCTAGAGGATGTTTTCTGTGGTTTGATGACATATAAACATTTCAGATGTGACAACCCTTCCTCTCGAGGATCTGTTATGTGGTTTGATGGTATACAAACATTTCAGAATTGACAACCCATCCTCTAGAAGATCTGTTCATTGATGGGATGGCATATAAACATTTCAGATGTGAAGACCCATCCTCTAGAGGATCTGTTCTGTGATGGGATTGCATATAAACATTTCAGATTTGACAATCCATCCTCTGTATGATCTGTTATGTGGTTTGAGGGCAAATAATCAGATTTGACAACCCATCCTGTAGAGGATCTGTTCTGTGGTTGGATGGCATATAACCATTTTAGATTTAACAACCTTTCTTCTAGAGGATCTGTTCTGTGGTTTGGTGGCAAATAATCAGATTTGACAACCCATCCTTTGGAGGATCTGTTCAGTGGTTGGATGGCATATAACCATTTTAGATGTAACAACCTTTCTTCTAGAGGATCTGTTCTGTGGTTTGGTGGCATATAAACATTTCAGATGTGAAAACAGAGCCTCTAGACGAACTGTTCTGTGATTGGATGGCATATAAACATTTCAGATGTGACAACCCATCCTCTAAATGATCTGTTCTGTGGTTTGATGGCATATAAACATTTCAGATTTGACAACCCATCCTCTAAATGATCTGTTCTGTGGTTTGATGGCATATAAACATTTCAGATTTGACAACCCATCCTCTAAAGGATCTGTTCTGTGGTTTGATGGCATATAAACATTTCAGATTTGACAACCCATCCTCTAAAGGATCTGTTCTGTGGTTTGATGGCATATAAACATTTCAGATTTAACAACCCATCCTTTAGAGGATCTGTTCTGTGATGGGATGGCATATAAACATTTCAGATTTGACAACCCATCCTCTAGAGGATCTGTTCTGTGGTTTGATAGAATATAAATATTTCAGATGTGACAACCCATACTCTAGAGGATCTGTTCTGTTGTTTGATGGCTTATACTCATTTCAGATTTGACACCAAATCCTCTAGAGGATCTTTTCTGTCTTTGTTGGCATATAAACATTTCAGATGTGACAACCCAACCTCTAGAGGATCTGTTCTCTGGTTGGTTGGTATATAAACATTTCAGATTTGATAACCCAACCTCTAGAGGATGTTTTCTGTGGTTTGATGGCATATAAACATTTCAGATGTGACAACCCTTCCTCTCGAGGATCTGTTCTGTGGTTTGATGGTATACAAACATTTCAGATTTGACAACCCAATCTCTAGAGGATCTGTTCTGTGATGGTACTGCATATGAACATTTCAGATTTGACAACCCATTCTCTAGAAAATCTGTTCTTTAATGGGATGGCATATAAACATTTCAAATTTGACAACCCATCGTCTAGAGGATCTATTCTGTGATCGGATGGAATATAAACATTTTAGATTTGACAATCCATCCTCTATATGATCTGTTATGTGGTTTGATGGCATATAACCATTTTAGATTTAACAACCCATCCTCTAGAGGATCTGTTCTGTGGTTTGATGGCACATAATCAGATTTGACAACCCATCCTCTGGAGGATCTGTTCAGTGGTTGGATGGCATATAACCATTTTAGATTTAACAACCCATCCTCTAGAGGATCTGTTCTGTGGTTTGATGGCACATAATCAGATTTGACAATTCATCCTCTAGAGGATCTGTTCTGTGGTTGGATGGCATATAACCATTTAAGATTTAACAACCCATCCTCTAGAGGATCTGTTCTGTGGTTTGATGGCACATAATCAGATTTGACAACCCATCCTCTGGAGGATCTGTTCAGTGGTTGGATGGCATATAAACATTTTAGATTTGACTACCCATCCTCTAGAGGATCTATTCTATGGTTTGATGGCATATAAACATTTCAGATTTGACAACCCATCCTCTAGAAGATCTGTTCTGTGATGGGATGGCATATAAACATTTCAGATTTGACAACCCATCCTCTAGAGGATCTGTTATGTGATGGGATGGCATATAAACATTTCAGATTTGACAACCCATCCTCTAGAGAATCTGTTTTGTGATTGGATGGCATATAAACCTTTCAGATTTTACAACCCATCCTTCAGAGAATCTGTTCTGTGGTTTGATGGCATTTAAACATTTCAGATTTGACAACCCATCCTCTAGAGGATCTGTTCTGTGGTTAGATGGCATATAAACATTTCAGATTTGACAACCCATCCTCTAGAGGATCTGTTCTGTGGTTTGATAGCATATAAACATTTCAGATTTGACAACCTATCCTCTAGAGGATCTGGTCTGTGTTTTGATAGCATATAAAGATTTCAGATGTGACAGTCCATCCTCTAGAGGACCTGTTGTGTGGTTTGATGGCATATAAACATTTCAGATTTGACAACCCACCCTCTAAAGGATTTGTTCTGTGGTTTGATGGCATATAAACATTTCAGATTTGACAACCCATCCTCTAGAGGATCTGTTCTGTGGTTTGATAGCATATAAACATTTCAGATGTGACAACCCATCCTCTAGAGGATCTGTTCTGTGGTTTGATGGCATATAAACATTTCAGTTGTGACAACCCATCGTCTAAACATTTCAGATTTAACAACCCATCCTCTAAAGGATCTGTTCTGTGGTTGGATGTCATAATAAACATTTTAGATTTGACAACCCATCCTCTGGAGGATCTGTTCTGTGATGGGATGACATATAAGCATTTAAGATTTGACAATCCATCCTCTGGAGGATATGTTCTGTGATGGGATGGCATATAAACATTTCAGATTTGACTACCCATCCTCTAGAGAATATGTTCTGTGGTTTGATGGTATATAAACATTTCAGATTTGACGACCCATCCTCTAAAAGATTTGTTCTGTGGTTTGATGGCATTTAAACATTTCAGATTTGACAACCCATGCTCTAGAGAATATGTTCTGTGGTTTGATGGTATATACACATTTCATATTTGACAACCCATCCTCTAGAGGATCTATTCTGTGGTTTGATGGCATATAAACATTTCAGATGTGAAAACAGAGCCTCTAGGGGATCTGTTCTGTGGTTTGATGGCATATAAACATTTCAGATGTGACAACCCATCCTATAGAGTTTCTGTTCTGTGGTTTGATGTCATATAAACATTTCAGATTTGACAACCCATCCTCTAGAAGATCTGTTCTTCGGTTTGATGGCATATAAACATTTCAGATTTGACAACCCATCCTCTAAAGGATCTGTTGTGTGGTTTGATGGCATATAAACATGTCAGATTTGACAACCCAGCCTCTAAAGGATTTTTTCTGTGGTTTGATGGCGTATAAACATTTCAGATTTGACGAACCATCCTCTAGAGGATCTGTTCTGTGATGGGATGGCATATAAACATTTCAGATTTGACAACCCATCCTTAAGAGGATCTGTTCTGTGGTTTGATGGCATATCAACATTGCAGATTTGACAACCCATCCTTTAGAGGATATGTTCTGTGGTTTGATGGCATTTAAACATTTCAGATTTGACAGCCCATCCTCTAGAGGATCTGGTCTGTGGTTTGATAGCATATAAACATTTCAGATGTGACAACCCATCCTCTAGAGGATCTGTTCTGTGGTTTGATAGCATATAAACATTTCAGATGTGACAACCCATCCTCTAGAGGATCTGTTCTATGGTTTGATGGCATATAAACATTTGAAATGTGACAACCCATCCTCTAGAATATCTGATCTGTGGTTTGATGGCATATAAACATTTCAGAATTGACAACCCATCCTCTAGAAGATCTGTTCTTTGATGGGATGGCATATAAACATTTCAGATGTGAAGACCCATCCTCTAGAGGATCTGTTCTGTGATGGGATTGCATATAAACATTTCAGATTTGATGACCCATCCTGTAGAAGATTTGTTCTTTGTTGAGATGGCATATAAGCATTTCAGATTTGACACCAAATCCTCTAGAGGATCTTTTCTGTGGTTTATTGGCATATAAACATGTCAGATTTGACAACCCAACCTCTAGAGGATTTGTTCTGTGGATTGATGGCATATAAACATTTCATATGTGACAACCCATTCTCTAGAGGATCTATTCTGTGATTGGATGGCATATAAACATTTCAGATTTGACAATCCATCCTCTGTATGATCTGTTATGTGGTTTGATGGCAAATTATCAGATTTGACAACCCATCCTGTAGAGGATCTGTTCTGTTGTTGGATGGCATATAACCATTTTAGATTTAACAACCTATCTTCTAGAAGATCTGTTCTGTGGTTTGGTGGCAAATAATCAGATTTGACAACCCATTCTTGTAGGATCTGTTCAGTGGTTGGATGGCATATAAACATTTCAGATTTGACAACCCATCCTCTAAAAGATTTGTTCTGTGGTTTGATGGCATATAAACATATCAGATTTGACAACCCAACCTCTAGAGGATTTGTTCTGTGGATTGATGGCATATAAACATTTCATATGTGACAACCCATTCTCTAGAGGATCTATTCTGTGATTGGATGGCATATAAACATTTCAGATTTGACAATCCATCCACTGTATGATCTGTTATGTGGTTTGATGGCAAATAATCAGATTTGGCAACCCATCCTGTAGAGGATCTGTTCTGTTGTTGGATGGCATATAACCATTTTAGATTTGACAACCCATCCTCTAGAGGATCTGTTCTGTGGTTTGATGGCATATAAACATTTAGATTTGACAACCCATCCTCTAGAGGATCTGTTCTGTGGTTTGATAGCATATAAACATTTCAGATTTGACAACCCATCCTGTAAAGGATCTGTTCTGTGGTTTGATGGCATATAAACATTTCAGATTTAACAACCCATCCTCTAGAGGATCTGTTCTGTGATGGGATGGCATATAAACATTTCAGATGTGAAAACAGAGCCTCTAGACGAACTGTTCTGTGATTGGATGGCATATAAACATTTCAGATGTGACAACCCATCCTATAGAGGCTCTGTTCTGTGGTATGATGGCATATAAACATTTCAGATTTGACAACCCATCCTCTAAATGATCTGTTCTGTGGTTTGATGGCATATAAACATTTCAGATTTGACAACCCATCCTCTAAAGGATCTGTTCTGTGGTTTGATAGCATATAAACATTTCAGATTTGACAACCCATCCTGTAAAGGATCTGTTCTGTGGTTTGATGGCATATAAACATTTCAGATTTGACAATCCATCCACTGTATGATCTGTTATGTGGTTTGATGGCAAATAATCAGATTTGGCAACCCATCCTGTAGAGGATCTGTTCTGTTGTTGGATGGCATATAACCATTTTAGATTTGACAACCCATCCTCTAGAGGATCTGTTCTGTGGTTTGATGGCATATAAACATTTAGATTTGACAACCCATCCTCTAGAGGATCTGTTCTGTGGTTTGATAGCATATAAACATTTCAGATTTGACAACCCATCCTGTAAAGGATCTGTTCTGTGGTTTGATGGCATATAAACATTTCAGATTTAACAACCCATCCTCTAGAGGATCTGTTCTGTGATGGGATGGCATATAAACATTTCAGATTTGACAACTGTGGTCTGATAGAATATAAACATTTCAGATGTGACAACCCATCCTCTAGAGGATCTGTTCTGTGGTTTCATGGCATATACTCATTTCAGATTTGACACCAAATCCTCTAGAGGATCTTTTCTGTCTTTGTTGGCATATAAACATTTCATCCTCTAAATGATCTGTTCTGTGGTTTGATGGCATATAAACATTTCAGATTTGACAACCCATCATGTAAAGGATCTGTTCTGTGGTTTGATGGCATATAAACATTTCAGATTTAACAACCCATCCTCTAGAGGATCTGTTCTGTGATGGGATGGCATATAAACATTTCAGATTTGACAACTGTGGTTTGATAGAATATAAACATTTCAGATGTGACAACCCATCCTCTAGAGGATCTGTTCTGTGGTTTGATGGCATATACTCATTTCAGATTTGACACCAAATCCTCTAGAGGATCTTTTCTGTCTTTGTTGGCATATAAACATTTCAGATGTGACAACCCAACCTCTAGAGGATCTGTTCTCTGGTTGGTTGGTATATAAACATTTCAGATTTGACAACCCAACCTCTAGAGGATGTTTTCTGTGGTTTGATGGCATATAAACATTTCAGATTTGACAACCCATTCTCTAGAAAATCTGTTCTTAAATGGGATGGCATATAAACATTTCAGATTTGACAACCCATCGTCTAGAGGATCTATTCTGTGATCGGATGGCATATAAACATTTCAGATTTGACAATCCATCCTCTAGAGGATCTGTTCTGTGGTTTGATGGTAAATAATCTGATTTGACAACCCATCCTCTGGAGGATCTGTTCTGTGGTTGGATGGCGTATAACCATTTTAGATTTGACAACCCATCCTCTGGAGGATCTGTTCAGTGGTTGAATGGCATATAAACATTTTAGATTTGACTACCCATCCTCTAGAGCATCTGTTCTGTGGTTTGATGGCATATAAACATTTCAGATGTGACAACCCATACTCTACAGGATCTGTTCTTTTGATTGATGGCATGTAAACATTTCAGATGTGACAACCCAGCGTCTAGAGGATCTGCTCTGTGATTGGATAGTATATAAACATTTCAAATTTGACAACCCATCCTCTAGAGGATCTGTTCTGTGGGTTGATGGCATATAAACATTTCAAATTTGACAATCCATCCTCTAGAGGATCTGTTCTGTAGTTTGATGGCATATAAACATTTCAGATTTTACACCAAATCCTCTACAGGATATTTTCTGTCGTTGTTGGCATATAAACATTTCAGATGTGAAAACCCAACCTCTAGAGGATCTGTTCTGTGGTTGGTTTGTACATAAACATGACATATTTGACAACCCAACCTCTAGAGGATGTGGTCTGTGATTTGATGGCATATAAACATTTCAGATGTGACAACCCATCCTCTAGAGGATCTGTTCTGTGGTTGGTTGGCATATAAACATGTCATATTTGACAACCCAACCTCTAGAGGATCTGTTCTGTGATGGGATGGCATATAAACTTTTCAGATTTGACAACCCATCCTCTAGAGGATCTGTTCTATGATTGGATTGCATATAAACATTTCAGATTTGACAACCCAGCCTTGAGGATCTGTAATTTGATTGAATTGTATTCATACATTTCAGATTTGACAACTAAGCCTTTTAGATCTGTGTTTTGATTGAATTGTACTCATACATTTTAGATTATTGAGAATAAGTATCTTGATTGAATTGTATTCATACATTTAAGATTTGATTACCCAGCCTTGAGGGTCTAATGTTACCTATGAATATTTTTAAGAATGATATAAACATGTTATTGTTTTTGTCATCCATCCAAGGCCATTCATTTATAATTAGTAACAAATATAGAAGTTTCTGGATGAGTAAATAAAATGTTAATGTTTAAGATGTAAACCATCATATGACTGTCATTCAAGATTTTTTTTAAATATAACATGTTATCTTTATTTTATATGAATATTCTAAAGCTTCTATGATGTTCTGTGACATTCTATGACAGTATAAATACAGCCTTTTGGTGTTGTTATTTGTTCAGTATTTGGTTCACTATTTGGATTGAGAATTTACCTCAAAGTTCAGTATAAAGTTAATGAAACATTACTAGTATGGATGCTTTTTATTAGCTCGACTATTCGAAGAATAGTGAGAATTATCCTACTCACCAAGGCATCGGCATCGGCGTCGGCGTCCCCAGCTTCACCTTAAAGTTTGTGTGCAATTGATTTATAACTTCAATACTACTGAAGCTATTGCATTAAAACTTTATACTAATGTTTCCCATTAAATTCTGCACCTTATCCAACAATCCCCATAACTCTTCCTTTCATTTTGACAAAGTTATGGCCCTTGATTGTCATGTCTTTACCTTAAAGTTTTTGTGCAATAGATTGTTAACTTCAAAACTACTCCAGCTGTTGAATTAAAACTTTATACTAATGTTCACATCAAATTCTTTACCTTATCCAATAATCCCCATAACTCTTTCATTCATATTGACAAAATGTTGGCCCCTGAATTGGTACATTTTTTTTACATAGAAGTATTTAGGAAAATGCTTAAAAATCTTCTTCTCCGAAACAAAAAGGGCTGCAGCTTAGATATTTTGTATGTAACATCGTCTAGTAGTCCTCTACCAAGTTTGCTCAAATTCTGAACCCTGGGTACAGAATTGAACCCGCCCCGGGGGTTACAAGAGGTGAAACATGAGGGTGTGGGTGGGCCCCCTGAGTCATAACTTAGTAACCATTGAGATCCCCACCCTATAACCACATATACACTTACTTGACATGTACAGACAGATACAACCTGCCAGCAGCATAGACACCGGGTTGCTTCCCCACCCCTGGGGACATAGCCCTTCGGTCATAACTTGGAAACCTTTGAGATCCCCACCCTATAACCATATATACGCTTACTGGGCATGAACAGACAGATATAACCACCCAATCAACATAGACTCTGGTCTCCTTCCCTACCCGTGGTGACATAGCCCTTCGGTCATAATTTGGAAACCATTGAGATCCCCACCCTATATCCATATATACACTTACTGGGCATGAACAGACGGATACAGCCACTCAACCAGCATAGACCCCAATCTCCTTCCCCAACCCTGGGGACATAGCCTCCAGGTCATAATTTGGAAACCGTTGAGATCCCTACCCTTAACCATATATACACTTACTGGGCATTAACAGATGGATAAAACCATCCAACCAGCGTAGACCCTAGGCTTCTTCCCCACCTTTGTGGACCTAGCTCCTTGGTCAAACTTTATAAATAATTTGATATTTTTAGCTTGACTGTTCGAAGGATCTTATGGGGTCAATAGGTCTAAGTTCATGGTCACAAATTGCATCTATATGTTGATAGGCTTTTAGCATCAGGTTAATGTTTACGTCCGTATTTCTTAACATGTTAATAACTTCAACATTTTGTATCCAATCATCATCAGACTTACATACTTTATTATAAATGGGACGATGATCGTATCTATCGAGTTCAAGATCATTGGATGAAAGGTCAAGGTCACAAAGAGGTCAAAGGTCAAATGCATTTACACATACTTTTAACATATTTTCTTAAAATTTTCAACTTTTAAAATTTGCATTATATATCCTTTGAAAGGGTTATTATGAAATTACCTCCGTGTCATCACAGGAAAAATGTGGGCCTTGATTTAATGAAAATTCCAATGTTTTCCTTCTTGACACATCCAGCTCGCCTCTTTGTTTTCACTTTTTTTTCTGATGGTATGCCAGATGTATCATTTCTTGTTCTCTGAAAATTCGAAATAGTCGAGCTACGCTGTCCTCTGAAGCTCTTGTTAAAAATATATTGTGAGTGATAATAATTATTGTGCTCATCTATACTAAAAGTGACATTGGATTATTGTGAATAATTAAACCAGGAAGGTTTAAAATAAAATTGGATTAAAGGGACACTTGACAATCTTGATTAATGGGACACTGGGCAATTTTGATTAAAGGGACACTTGCCAATATTATTTGAACTTTATTTTAAAGAAATACTGGATCTAATGTATGTGTATCTGAAAGTAAATATTTTTCATTGTTCTATTTGAATAAATTTGTTGATCATATTTTAAAAAATATATTGTTTCTGGTTTCCTTTTCCTTTCTTGTTACATTTTACCAGTAACACTGTATTTTAGTTGTATTGTATTCATACATTTCAGATTTGACAACCCAGCCGCAGCATCTCCCATCCCTGCCAGACAACTCACATACAACTATCTCTTGCCAATCAACTTCTGGCTCCTCCTATTTCCAGCAGATCTGTGCTATGATTGGACAATGGATACCATACCTGTGCTTAAATCAATTTCTGATCCGCGCAACCTACTTACCATACTGTTTTACATCAGTTTTGGAAAGATGGTGCACTTCTCATTTTTAAAACAGGGACGACTTAACAGAGCTGTTCTAATGGTATGCAAAAGGCCATGATTGAATTTTAGCTCAAATATTTGAAGAATAAGAGAGCTTATGTAATCACCACGGCGTCAGCATCAACGTCCAAGTCCACATTAAACTTAGCATGTAAGCTGTGTTTACAGGTCTTTATATATCTCTTAATTGTTTGTCCTAGCTCAACCTGAGCCTGGGTTTCCTTATAGTTTATTGTTACCCTCATGTATATAATGCTATATTGCTATATAAATGTACATGTTTTAAATGATATATAGCTGTCAAGTTGTTTCTATTAATTACACATATATAAATAGCTGGATTGTGTACTGTTGTGTACTATTTTTATGCCAGGCTGTTTAGATTGACAACCAGTGTTTACATAATATTCTAAATGTTCTATGACATTTTATGATGGTATAAATACAGCCTTTTGGGAGGTGTAATGTTAGGATTCATTATTTGATATTTGAATTGAGTATAAATTCAGTATAAATTGAAATTATTGGATGCTATAAATTAAAATATATTCAATCCCATTAAAATCAGACCCTTTATCACGCTACGATACTCTACACTACTAAGGATCTGACAACACTGCATTGGAGTCAGATTGATCTTACAATTAGAGTCAGATTGCAGCCTACAGAATCACTCAGTATATACTGCTTCAATGCGCATGTCGCGTTTCAGTCAAATGCTGTGGAGCAGTCTACGCTTGGTATTGAAAGAGAGAATGTCCGTAACTTTTAGCTCATAAAACACAAAACAACCATTACTGAATATTTGCTGAATGAAACCAAGATTGACTGAATTCAATAGCAGTACACAAAAGAAGGACCTCTTCATAGGGTTGAACTTGTAACCCACACTAAAATTACACTAATAATAGAACGTCGTAATGGTCTACTCTGCTGCCAACTGCGTTAAACGGGCCAGATGTATTAATGTGTACTATATAGGAAACCTAATGTTTACATAATCTCGGTTAGATGTATATTTTTCCCATTTTGCAATTCGTATTCTTGCTGTAAAACATGCCATTTAGTTGATTTCTTTGAATTTATCATGCAGTCCACAGCATTAACTTACGGAGACTTTTTTTTCTCGGATATATGTGTTTTATGTGGATTTTCATTTGTTCAGTTCACTTGAACATCATCTCAAGTGAATATGAAATGCGCGATTTCATTGGTTGAATTTAATTGATCTTCTCCTGAATATTGATTAGATGAAAGGTTGATCTGACGTGACCTCCAAGGCAGTGTTGTCAAATCCTGTAGCGGAGAGTATCAAAGCATAATATAATTTCTAAGGATAAGATTTTAATGAGATTAAGCCCTCTTACATATCATATTAATGATTTACATCATCTTTCTGTTTCAGAGCTTGTCGTTGTTAGTCCTTCCCTTCATACCGGCATCAAACATGTTTTTCCCGGTTGGGTTTGTGGTGGCAGAGAGGATATTGTACACACCCAGTATGGGCTTCTGTATGCTGGTAGCTGTGGGCTTTGATATCATGTTAGAGAAGAAAAAGTAAGAAAAAACATTCCAGAAAAATTATAAAATCATGCCTTCCTTATTCCACCATAGGGCATGAGGAAGTATCTTGTTTGTGACATCTAAATGCCGTAATAATGTGAATTAAAATTATTGATGAAGTTTCACAGCTTACATCTACTCATACATAATGTAAAATTTATGCAGTAGGTAAATGCTACCTTTGAGTCAAACAGTAGTTTTTCTCTACTTTCATAGGGTTGTGGTGACACATTGGATATCATGTCGGACTCGAAAGCTGAAGATCGTAGGTTTGAGCAACTATCACCACTGGCTAACTTTGGTGTTTTCTTAGGCAAGACATTTGCCTTCACCTCATCTTATGGGATGGTGTGTTGTCCGTCGTCCGTCCGTCGTCCGTCTGTCGTCCGTTAACTTTTCTTCAAACGACTTCTCCTCAGAAACCGCTTGCCTAATTTTAACCAAACTGCACATGGATGATCCTTTGATGAATGCTTTTTAGATTTGTTAAAATTAGGTCAGCGCTACATCCAAGATGGCTGCCATTACCATATATGGTTGAAACCTTAAAAAATCTTCTCCAGAACCGCTGGACAGATTTCAACAGTTTTTCTTTTAAAATGATCGCCAACGCCTAGACTATCAAGTTTGTTCAAATAAAGTCCCCAAGGTCAAAAATGGCCGTGCCCCGGGGGTCAAAAGTTTGTATATTGAGGTTTTGCATGTTTTTCATATAGACATATAGGAAAAAACTTTAAAAAATGTTCT
This sequence comes from Cyrtodaria siliqua, assembly GCA_037043455.1. NCBI lineage: Eukaryota > Metazoa > Mollusca > Bivalvia > Adapedonta > Hiatellidae > Cyrtodaria > Cyrtodaria siliqua. Next base: position 83,709 of record JAWPHD010000924.1, read on the forward strand.
TCTCTGAAACCACAAGGCACAGAGCTCTCATGTATTACATGTAGCATCAGCTTATGGTCCTCTACTAAGTTTTTTCAAATGGTGACCCTGGGGTCAAATTTGTCTCCGCCCCGGGGGTCACAGTTTCACATAGACTTATATAGGATTTGTTTTTAAAAAATCTTCTTCTCGGAAACTACAACAGCCAGAGGTTTAATATTTTGCATTTGCTATAAGCTTGTGGTCCTCTACCAAGTTTGTTCAAATGGTGACCCAGGGTCACATTTGGCCCCACCCCGGGGGTCACAGTTTTACATAGGCTTGTATAGGGAAAAACTGAAAAAAATCTTCTTCTCGGGAACCACATGGCACAAAGCTCTCATGTATTACATGTAGCAAGATTTATATATTTTTTTTTTTCTTCATTTTTTTTTTTCATTTTTTTTTTCATTTTTTTTTTTTAATTATTTTTTTAATTATTTTTTTGGATATTTTTTTTTTTGGATTTTTTTATTGAATTGTTTGAATTTTTTTTCATTTTTTTTTTCATTTTGTGATTATTATTTTTTTGATTTTTTTTTGAATTTTTTTTCATCTTTTTTTACCTCATGTTGGACCAGTCGGACCAGTAACAGAGGAGTTATGGCTCTTGATTTAGTTAAAAATGCTATATTTTGCCTCGTTAATATGGTAGGGCCTTCATTTTTCATCTGATCTTTACCAAACTTTACTAGATTCTTTAGTTATGGCCCTTGATTTAGTTGATAAGCTGTATTTTGCCCAAAACTTTCAAAAAAACGTAAATGGCAGTCTCTCTCTTCATTGATGTTATAGGAGCCATGTTAGCCAGTAGAGCGTCCACAGGCCCTCTTGGGCCTCTTGTTTAATAATTGGAGTCTGTCCTCGGAGAACATTAAAAAAACATTGGAAACTATTTGTAGTAAGAGTAGCATAGGGTTCCTGGATTCCTATGTATCCTTTTCTTCTCCCTGGGACAGCTTGAAATAACTTTTAACAAGTTAGAGTAGGGTAGAGTTTCTGGATTCCTATGTATCCTTTCCTTCTCCCTGGGACAGATTGAAATAACGTTAACAAGTAAGAGTAGGGTAGAGTTTCTGGATTCCTATGTATCCTTTCCTTCTCCCTGGGACAGCTTGAAATAACCTTAACAAGTAAGAGTAGGGTAGAGTTTCTGGATTCCTATGTATCCTTTCCTTCTCCCTGGGGCAGCTTGAAATAACCTTAACAAGTAAGAGTAGGGTATTGGGTTCCTGGATTCCTATGTATCCTTTCCTTCTCCCTGGGGCAGCTTGAAATAACCTTAACAAGTAAGAGTAGGGTATTGGGATCCTGGATTCCTATGTATCCTTTCCTTCTCCCTGGGGCAGCTTGAAATAACCTTAACAAGTAAGAGTAGGGTATTGGGTTCCTGGATTCCTATGTATCCTTTCCTTCTCCCTGGGGCAGCTTGAAATAACCTTAACAAGTAAGAGTAGGGTATTGGGATCCTGGATTCCTATGTATCCTTTCCTTCTCCCTGGGGCAGCTTGAAATAACCTTAACAAGTAAGAGAAGGGTATTGGGTTCCTGGATTCCTATGTATCCTTTCCTTCTCCCTGGGGCTTCTTGAAATAACCTTAACAAGTAAGAGTAGGGTATTGGGATCCTGGATTCCTATGTATCCTTTCCTTCTCCCTGGGGCAGCTTAAAATAACCTTAACAAGTAAGAGAAGGGTATTGGGTTCCTGGATTCCTATGTATCCTTTCCTTCTCCCTGGGGCAGCTTGAAATAACCTTAACAAGTAAGAGTAGGGTATTGGGTTCCTGGATTCCTATGTATCCTTTCCTTCTCCCTGGGGCAGCTTGAAATAACCTTAACACGTAAGAGTAGGGTATTGGGATCCTGGATTCCTATGTATCCTTTCCTTCTCCCTGGGGCAGCTTGAAATAACCTTAACAAGTAAGAGTAGGGTATTGGGTTCCTGGATTCCTATGTATCCTTTCCTTCTCCCTGGGGCAGCTTGAAATAACCTTAACAAGTAAGAGTAGGGTATTGGGATCCTGGATTCCTATGTATCCTTTCCTTCTCCCTGGGACAGCTTGAAATAACCTTAACAAGTATGAGTAGGGTATTGAGTTCCTGGATTCCTATGTACCCTTTCCTTCTCCCTTGGGCAGCTTGAAATAACCTTAACAAGTAAGAGTAGGGTATTGGGATCCTGGATTCCTATGTATCCTTTCCTTCTCCCTGGGACAGCTTGAAATAACCTTAACAAGTAAGAGTAGGGTATTGGGTTCCTGGATTCCTATGTATCCTTTCCTTCTCCCTGGGGCATTTTGAAATAACCTTAACAAGTAAGAGTAGGGTATTGGGATCCTGGATTCCTATGTATCCTTTCCTTCTCTCTGGGACAGCTTGAAATAACCTTAACAATGTGTAAATGAGTCATTGAAACATTCATTAAATTTTCTACCATCAATTTTGTTACAGGCTCATTTTTTCTGTGTTTGAAAGTATAAGCACTGTTTATGACGAAATCTGACTAATAATTAGTTGTTTTTTATATGCCCATTTAAAAAAACAGGTGTTTTTACGGAATGTGTTTGTTTGACCATCCATCCGTAAACAACACATTCCAAATGATAACTTTGTGATAACTTCTAAAGCGTAACACCTATCCTCATTAAACTTTAGTACATTAAGTTACTTTGGTCAGAGGAGGAACCTGTTTGCTTCAGGGTCACTAGACCAAAGGTCAAGGTCACCTTGACTGCAAATGGACATACATATATTGTAAGAAATAACACCAAATAATGTAAACTTTATTGGTGAGAGGAGGAAACCTGTTGCTTTTGAATGCAATCATAACAAGCAGTGCATTTCAAAATTAAAGGTCTTAATCATGACCCCTGCATTGTTTCAGGTGCCATCTCGCTCAAATCACAAGAGCAGTGGCAGAAAAACTATAAAATTGGAGTGTCTACAATAGAATTTGCAGCAACTCTGCAGTTCTGCAGGTGAGATGGTTCTAGGCCCATTCTCCATATTTTATCTCGATGTAAATGGAGGATGAGCCTGGCATGTTCATTCCTGTTAGGTGCCATATAACCTTTAAAACCCAATTCAGTTCAGTTCAGTTCAATTCAACAAAAACACATTCACACCTTTTCATAAAAGATGCTCAACCAGTATCTTGTTTGCAATTAGTCCTTTTACGTCTGCATTGAAAAACAGCATCAAATTGGCGTAATCGTTAATTGCTCAGTGTGCTTATAATTTGTTTGATATTCAATCAAAAGCCATGTTTGATAGTACCACATGGTAAAACATTTGATAAACTGAAAGGAGATGTTTCATTCGATCTATAAAATGTATCAGTTTTTTTTGATTGGATAACATGGATACTTTGTCAAGTTTTGGAGGAGGGCCTAATATGTCATGATCTTTTATAATTGAAGATTATTGCCTCCGTTCATTGTGCGATATACACAGCTAAGGCAAAGTAACAACACCATATCTACAAGTGAAATAATCTGTTTATACAACTGTACACACTTGACCTTGATATGTTTTTTACACTGACATCTGATCCATTTAAAGCCTGCATCAAGTGGCTCGGTAAGGAGTATTTTTCCAGACGATAGACAAAATGAAGCGGCTAAAACTAACTAAGCACTTTGGCTGCATTTATTTTAAGGAAACCACATTATTTGGATTTTGAATATCAGGTAGTGCGGTGCTTAAAGACACTGTAGAGAACTCTCCTTTAAGGATAATGGTTGGAATGGTGATTATTAGTTTGGTTTTCAGTTGACAAAATTTGTATCTTAAGCGTATAAACGTAGTCGGAAATAAAAATAAAATTAATCAAATGCATGTATGCAGCTATTATAGCAACAAAGTTCCTGTTAGAATGTTTGATTATAAACTTCTTTATTTTACAATGGGGAATTGTTTTTCTTTGTAGAGAATTGAAGCCATTACTGTGGGTGTTAATGGGAGGTCTAGTGTTGACTCACGCTGTGAAGACTTTCACCAGAAACATGGACTGGTGAGTACTGTTGTTTGCTCTCATGTTTTGTCTATATTTTCCCTATTACTGTGGATGTTTATGGGAAGTCTAGTTTTGGCTCACACTTTGAAGACTTTCATCAGAAACATAGACTGGTGAGTACTGTTTGCTCTCATGTTTTGTCTGTATATTTCCCCATTACTGTGTGTGTTAATGGGAGTTCTAGTGTTGGCTCACACTGTGAAGACTTTCATCAGAAACATAGACTGGTGAGTACTATTTGCTCTCATGTTTTGTTTGTATATTTCCCCATTACTGTGTGTGTTAATGGGAGTTCTAGTGTTGGCTCACACTGTGAAGACTTTCATCAGAAACATAGACTGGTGAGTACTATTTGCTCTCATGTTTTGTTTGTATATTTCCCCATTACTGTGTGTGTTAATGGGAGTTCTAGTGTTGGCTCACACTGTGAAGACTTTCAACAGAAACATAGACAGGTGAGTACTATTTGCTCTCATGTTTTGTTTGTATATTTCCCCATTACTGTGTGTGTTAATGGGAGTTCTAGTGTTGGCTCACACTGTGAAGACTTTCATCAGAAACATGGACTGGTGAGGACTATTTGCTCTCATGTTTTGTTTGTATATTTCCCCATTACTGTGTGTGTTAATGGGAGGTCTAGTGTTGGCTCACACTGTGAAGACTTTCATCAGAAACATGGACTGGTGAGTACTATTTGCTCTCATGTTTTGTTTGTATATTTCCCCATTACTGTGTGTGTTAATGGGAGTTCTAGTGTTGGCTCACACTGTGAAGACTTTCATCAGAAACATAGACTGGTGAGTACTATTTGCTCTCATGTTTCCCCATTACTGTGGGTGTTAATGGGAGGTCTAGTGTTGGCTCACACTGTAAAGACTTTCATCAGAAACATGGACTGGTGAGTACTATTTGCTCTCATGTTTTGTTTGTATATTTCCCCATTACTGTGTGTGTTAATGGGAGGTCTAGTGTTGGCTCACGCTGTGAAGACTTTCAACAGAAACATAGACAGGTGAGTACTATTTGCTCTCATGTTTTGTTTGTATATTTCCCCATTACTGTGTGTGTTAATGGGAGTTCTAGTGTTGGCTCACACTGTGAAGACTTTCATCAGAAACATAGACTGGTGAGTACTATTTGCTCTCATGTTTTGTTTGTATATTTCCCCATTACTGTGTGTGTTAATGGGAGTTCTCGTGTTGGCTCACACTGTGAAGACTTTCAACAGAAACATAGACTGGTGAGTACTATTTGCTCTCATGTTTTGTTTGTATATTTCCCCATTACTGTGTGTGTTAATGGGAGTTCTAGTGTTGGCTCACACTGTGAAGACTTTCAACAGAAACATAGACAGGTGAGTACTATTTGCTCTCATGTTTTGTTTGTATATTTCCCCATTACTGTGTGTGTTAATGGGAGTTCTAGTGTTGGCTCACACTGTGAAGACTTTCATCAGAAACATGGACTGGTGAGGACTATTTGCTCTCATGTTTTGTTTGTATATTTCCCCATTACTGTGTGTGTTAATGGGAGGTCTATTGTTGGCTCACACTGTGAAGACTTTCATCAGAAACATGGACTGGTGAGTACTATTTGCTCTCATGTTTTGTTTGTATATTTCCCCATTACTGTGTGTGTTAATGGGAGGTCTAGTGTTGGCTCACGCTGTGAAGACTTTCAACAGAAGCATAGACAGGTGAGTACTATTTGCTCTCATGTTTTGTTTGTATATTTCCCCATTACTGTGTGTGTTAATGGGAGTTCTAGTGTTGGCTCACACTGTGAAGACTTTCATCAGAAACAAAGACTGGTGAGGACTATTTGCTCTCATGTTTTGTTTGTATATTTCCACATTACTGTGTGTGTTAATGGGAGGTCTAGTGTTGGCTCACACTGTGAAGACTTTCATCAGAAACATGGACTGGTGAGTACTATTTGCTCTCATGTTTTGTTTGTATATTTCCCCATTACTGTGTGTGTTAATGGGAGTTCTAGTGTTGGCTCACACTGTGAAGACTTTCATCAGAAACATAGACTGGTGAGTACTATTTTCTCTCATGTTTCCCCATTACTGTGGGTGTTAATGGGAGGTCTAGTGTTGGCTCAGACTGTAAAGACTTTCATCAGAAACATGGACTGGTGAGTACTATTTGCTCTCATGTTTTGTTTGTATATTTCCCCATTACTGTGTGTGTTAATGGGAGGTCTAGTGTTGGCTCACGCTGTGAAGACTTTCATCAGAAACATAGACTGGTGAGTACTATTTGCTCTCATGTTTCCCCATTACTATGGGTGTTAATGGGAGGTCTAGTGTTGGCTCACGCTGTGAAGACTTTCACCAGAAACATAGACTGGTGAGCATAATCATCTTTATTTCACAATGAATGAAACGTGATCTCTAAAAATATTTGCTCTCTCTAGCGTATAAGTAGTAGACCACCATGCAATCTTAAGTTTCATTCAAAACTGTTATGGGAATGCAGTGGAGATCTATGTGTATGAGTTATGGGACGTCAATAAAACTTGACCTTGTAAATGGGGGGTTTACAAGATACCTATTGGGACTTTGTTTAAACTTATTTATTTTTATTTTTGAAAGCTTTATGAACTTATTTTAATCACTCTCGATGTCTCCCTTGGTAGAACCAGTACTAAACAAACGCAGACAAAGTGTTTTGCTCAGTTACACAACACATATGGTCATCGGGGATTGAACCCACAACTTTTTGATCATGGGTCCTGAGTGAGTGCTCTACCACTAGACCACAGCGTTCAACAATATTGGGACTTGACAATGAAATGGTTTCTGCACAATAATCTCAAATTTATTTCTCATGAAACTTTGTAGTCAAGATTAAAGACTGATTTGGATTATTGCATCATTAACTCAACATTCACATTGAATATTCGCAAGATATTAATTGAAAATGATTGACAGATTGGCAAAGGCGAAGTCAGTAGATCAGAGGTGACTATTTCACTCAAATCAACAAGTAGATTGATCCCTGAATTACTTATTTTGGTTGTTAGCAGGAGTTTCACTAGGTTACAATTGGTCACAGTGATCTTAACTGGAAATTAAAAATGGGTTCCACGCTATATTTGCTGGACAGATTGTCTTGAAGTAATATTTTGACTTCTGTTTCACATAAAAAAAAAGTATATACTAGACTGTGTTGATAAATAGTAAACAGTCATATTCTCACATGAAACTGGAACCCAAATTATTAGGTTGACATTTTTGGCCTAAATATTAAACTTTTAACTAACCTTTAAAATATGTGTTCACCATCTGCAGTCACTGCCAGAGTCATGTTCTTTTTGTGATTTTTGCTTCAAACTAACCTTTCTTGCTCACAAATTGCATTTCTTTTGTCAATATCTAGCTACAGGTAGTTTGAAAACATACCTGGGAAAAATGAAAAAAAAATAACATAGTTTTGGAATTTGAAAGGGCCTGATTGAAATGGTCACATGAACAACCATCTGTTTGTCGCAAGATAACCCTAGTGGTTGGGGCTAACTCAAAAAAGAATCATTGACGGTGAATGCATTTACATAAGTTTAATGCAACCTTTAAAATATGTTAAATATATATATACAATAATCAAAAAACAACAAGAGAATACACAAATGAAATATGAAAAGACTGTTCTCGTGAAAATTTAAGACGTTCTTAGTATTGTCACAAATACTGAATGTGTCGACCGATTATATACGACACTAAAGTGTTGTTAAAGTTATAACAATGTTGATGTTCACACGAATTATGATCTAGCGCGATAACTGTGATGCGCGTGAGCTCATGATGATGTTGATGCGCGAATCCAATGAGTGATTGTCATCAAATGCCTTTTGTAAGGGTTTATGACGCGATATGTATGTTAATTAACCTCCACTGAGGTTGTTGATGATGTTCCTCCAGTGAGGACTGATAACGGGCCTACCTCTTGTCCCGGGGGTTGTCGATTCTATAACCTGGCCATGTTGCACAGGTACGGGGACCGTCTCCACCGCTCGTAACGTTATATGTTGATTCTAGTGTCGAATCACATAAAGGGCTTACACACCCTAAAGGCTTAGCTCCACTCCGGGAGGCTTATATCCAAACCTGGATGGCTTACGCTGTATTAATACATACGTTTTAGATGTCAGTTCATAAACACACCAATCTTATATAAGTATCATTACACCAACAAATCATTATCTAATAAATATACAAGCATCTCTCTAATTATGATGAGTAGCAATGGATGTATATTCTACAACGCCATGTATACGCGTCGAACATTTATACTAGTCACTCATCTCATTGTTAACTAATGCAACTAATATACAATGTTATCAATTCAATTCAATCGTGTATTACAATCACTGAGTTGTACGCCAACGTTAACTAATGTACCTATTATACAATGTTATCAAATTAATATTGTTTTACAATTAATGATCAATTACAATAATTACATCTTAAGGGGTCATTTCACCAAGGATTGTTTTTTTCCAATCGGCCCGATCTGGACCAGATTGTCCCCGATCAATCAATTTTTTGATCTGCCCGATTGTCGTCCTGAATCGCCTCCAATCGCCCCCTTTTTTTGACCCGATTGAGTCCCGACCAATGGACCATGGCGGGGGGACGATTCTCGGACGTTCCTCGCGCGATCGACACGTTTCCGGGGCGCAAGTATGCGAAAGTTTGCACAAATACCCGCAGGTACACGGCAAAGGCCCGGTAGAGACCTGCTTCTCGCGCGCAAGTGAGCGATCTTCGCGCGTTGTTCGGCCGAGAGAGGCCGAAAATGGGCGATCCCGGCTCGAGAGAGCACGCTTTCGTTCGATTTCCGCGTTCTTCCGCCGTTCTTCGCGCGAGAGTGGCCGAATGTAGGCGTATGTTGACGCAGGTAGCCGAACGTAAACGGTCTTCGGACGATTTAAACGATCTTCGGACGTTCTTCGGCCGACCAAATTTGCCTAGATCGGCCGGAGATAGGTGTTTTTAAAGGCCCGACTATATAAACCGCTCAGATCGAAGCCGTTCATCACTTTCTGACCAGCCAGGGAAGGTCATGGACCAACAAGCAGTGCTGGGGCTTGTTGTAGCTTAGCCTAATAAATTGGCTCCTATGCAGTTATTTTTTTTATTCTGACGTTCTATGTAACTGCATATACGCCTAATTTCCTTTGCAAAAAACGCGACTGGAAAAAACGCTCGAACACCCATGTGATTTTCGAACGAAATTGAGCAGCTTATCAGACTTATGTGCGTAAACCATGACGATAATCTAACAAAATAATAAGTTATTTACCATTTACTTTCGGTTTTATTTTTTCCGAAGCATATTTTACATAATATATCGGTTTTTCGTAGATCGCTATACATGTGTATTGACAATATATTGACAAGTGCGCGTTTCTCCCAACGTTGCATGCGCATGCGCATAAGTACACATTTTCCACTGTCGACACCGTGTCACGAACTGCGTTGTTTATATGTACCTAGTATAAAGTTTTCAAGTCTTAGGTTAACAAAAGGTAATGGGCGAAGGGGTGCCGGGATATTTATTATATATTACCCCTTCAGACATTCTCTTAAAAGAAAATTAAAAAATCTCGCTTGTTTATAGCCTGATCTGGGGGAAAAAGCACCTAACCATAGACCTACTGTATGTCCATGACCTAACTTAAGTTTGTTTATTTTGTTTGTTATGTTCATTTCATTAGTGTGTAGGGGGTGGGTGAGTTTACGGGTGGATTCAGGGGCGACCCACTAAACAATCTGTAAAATATGGAAATTTATATTAAACAAGAGCTGTAGGAGAACAGCGCAGCTCGACTATTCAGAGAATAATAAATGGTATACCAGTATATACCATCAGAAAACAAGGCTAAACAATGTGAGGGGTGGGGGGTGGGTATAGAAACTCGGCCGATATAAAAATTATTGTTAGAATCTTCATTACAAATTATAGTAAAATTTGGGGCAGGGTGACATTTCATTTATTTTTATCAGTTTTAATCCAAAGTTGCTGTCATTTAAAAAAAAATTGTGGTCGAAAGGCAACTCGGGGAGGGAGGTGATACCTGGCGATTTTTTATTGTGGCCTCATTCAGGATGGGTTTTTTTTATTATTGATATTTCGTCTGTGTATCTGAATTTAATCTAAATTGCTTTATATGTAAATGATTGCGTCAAATTAAAATTTTTAATATCCAATAATGGAAGATAAATGAAAACAATTTCCCTCCCCATGTCCTCCATATGAGGGGAGCCCATAACCAATGGTGGGGGGGGGGGGGGGGGGGGGTTCAGGGCGGGGGCGCATAATTATTGATATAGTTGTATATTTGATTAAACAAACAACACGGACATATGTAAAAAAAAATAAAAAAATCGGGTGGGTGGTGGGATGGTTGTGGGCGAAACATATTGATAAACTGATAAAAACAAAACAACACAGATATATGCAAAAAACACAACATTCGGTGGTAGTGATGATGGTGTGTTGGGATGGTTTGGGTGGGGGGGGGGGGGGTAACACAAATTGACCAAAACAACACAGAAATATGTAAAAAGAAAAAAGTTTCCAGTAAGGGGTGGAGGTGGGGAGGGGCATAATGGGTGGCGGTGTGCAACATAGCTTTATGTGTAAGAACTGACCAAAACAACACAGAAATATGTAAAAAAATATAAATATATATATCGAGTTTCGAGTGGAAATATAACAGCCGTAACTCCGCCGTTTCTGGTCCGATCTGGTTGGTTTTCGAACTTGGCCAGTAGAGATAATAAAATTTACCAAAACAATACAGAAATATGAAGAAGAAAAAATAGTTGAGAGTCGTGGGGGAGGCGGGGTGCCAGGGGGTTTGTGCGGGGTGGGGACGGGAGTAGGGGCGGTGGGTAACATAGATATATGTGTAAGAATTGACCAAAACAAGACAGAAATATGTTAAAAAATAAATAAACAAATTGAGTTTCGAGTATTGGTGGGGGGAGGCCCCTGGGGTGTTGGAAGACGGGCGTGGGGGTGGGGGCAACATAGCTACATTTGTAAGAATTGACCAAAACAACACAAAAAATATGTAGAAAAATAAATAGATGAGTGTCGAGTGGGGGGGAAGGGGGAGTGGGGGTGGGGGGTGGGTGGTGAGCAACATAGCTATATGTGTAAGAATTGACCAAAAGAACAGAAGAATTGACCAAAACAACAGAAATATGTAAAAAAAAATGGAGGGGAGAGCATACATGTGATATTTTCAGGAGGGTTACCAGGGGAGATTTGACTTTTTTTTCAGGGGAGATTTGACAAATTCAGGGAGGTTTTTATACTCAAATTTTTAACGCGTACCGGTGTATTTTTTCTGATATAAACCTTAATAAGGGGATAAATCAGCAATAAAAACATGATATTTTATACATACAATAGTTGAATACTGTTTATTTCATGTTAGCATAGCATATAATCAAGTATAGCATGTAATTAAACACTTTATATAGACTCTGTCCACTTTTAACCACTAATTACAACAAGACTTGGCTGCTACCAGCATCACCTTTTAGTTAATGATGATCATTAATCTGCTTTCATAAACATACCATAAAATAACATCATTTAAATCTGCTAGGGTATATATCTTGAGACTCTGTCCACTTTTTAACCACTAATTACAACAAGACTTGGCTGCTGCCAGCATCACCTTTGTCGGTTGAAAGTCTACACAATTGTTCACATTATTAAACTTGGCACTCATCAATATTATATACCAAATATCAATCGATGCCGAATTCGCTAATTACCACCCCACTTACAGTCGGTGTATTCCTTAATCCTATCATAATCAACCTCCCATGGACATTACAGGTATCGCCGCCACGTGTCATAAACAAACAATCCAATCATAATTTTCACACAATTAACCAATTACCTGACATGCTAATCCTTTTAATTACCCGCCCAGGGCAATGTTTTCACAGATATAGATAAGACCCAAGTGTTTATTCTAGATCATTCGGAAAACTCCGTCTTGATCCAATAAATCATAGCAATTACCCAAAAGGATTCGCAAATAGCGAAATTTTGTAACTCGGCGGAAAATACCGGGAGAAATGGAGCTCCCGGCGGGAGGCCGGGAGATCCATGAAATTCCGGGAGAAATTAGCTCCGGCGGGAGATATCACATGTATGGGAGAGGGCTGTGTATGGGGGGGGGGGGGGGGGCGGGGAGGAGGGAGCCCATGCCCAAATATGAGTGAAGTACAAATAAGATGCATAATGATATAAGATCCCAAACCAAAATTATAACTATATATACACCAGCTTACATGCAAACCTAGATCTGCCTTTATTGCACATTTTATGGGCCTTCACAATTTGGGTTCCATGGGAGCCCAGAATTTGCGGAAGGCAACATTACTTAAGCAATCCTTTACAACATAGTATAAGGAAACCAAGTCCCAAATTTAGTTGAGCTAGGATGGGGCGTTGTGATTTATAAAAAGAAATCGTTGTGTGTTTGGTAGAGCTGAACATGGTGATTATGTGTTCGAAAACAATAACTGTCACTAGTATTCAAATCCCCCATCCACCACCCCACCCCCAGGGTTTATGAGATGACGAGTTGTCCGTTGTCATGCCCGTCGTCGTCCTTGTGAACACTCTTGCAACTTCATCATTATTATCTTTACCAAACTGCTAATTTTCATATATTTTATATACTCTTTATTACTGTAGAATAATAAACGAATAAAACAAGTAATGTTAACAATACTATAAATAATAAAATATAACAAAAAATTTAAATCGGCATGAAATATGTGTTGTTTAAACACACTATGTACACAATGTTTTACGATTGTAGCAATAAACGGTTCTATTCTATTCTATTGACGGTGCATGGTGGGTTGCGTATGGTGATCTAATATGCGCATTGAACTCTGGGTAAGAATTTCAAACAAGATGGCGGTAAATTTGGATAATTCGGAAATGTGTCAATATATTCGTGATAAATTTGGATAATCTGAGATATTTCATCGTGGCAGGTAAATTTTGAAACACCAATCGACTCAAAAAAAAATCTTCTTTCAACCTATGCATATATAATATACAAACAATGCTGTTTAAAAGCGTGAAACCTTCCCAACAGATTCCGTTGGGAAAGTCCAGTCGTAAAATGTGCAATAATCAATACACGTTGATGCTCGCCAATACGAAAAATTTCAAAAGAGCATTAAACGTGTATTTTAACACACTAGTTGTAGCTCTACAACTTCGTTCTGCCATAGCACAGCAAAATGTTATTACATTAGGAAATATGCTGAGGAGGAGGCCAAGGACCAAGAGAAAATATGCAAAAAAGAATTAAGTTTTTGTGACTTTTTAAAGGGTTTTCAAGTGTGTTTTGTTTCAGTACCTGTTCTGAGAAAAGTGTGCAGTTTTTATTTTATATTTGGTTTATAATTCTCTGGCATTGGTATTAATTTGTAAATTTATTATTATTTATAATAATTTTGAGTAAATATATGTCTTGCTGTTGTATTTAGTAACAATTAATTCTTTGTGACATTTTAAAGGATTTTTACATGTGTTTTGTTTCATTAAAACTACGCACGACCCTCGGTAGAGAGCTGCAGAGGCTATACGAAAGCTCCAGAGGGCGGGCGAGACAAGGGGACCTTCAGGGGACCCTCGGACGACCAAGACGACCCGGGCCGACGGTTTTTGATCGGCTACTGTTTTTCAACATTTTTAAAAACAGTAGCCGATCACTTTTTCGGTACCCGACCCTCGGAGGACTGAGGCGATCGCGCCAGATCTTCCCCCGAATGTATAGGGTAGTGCGGGACAGTGCTCGCACGTTCCCGATTATTTTCGCAAAAATGCGGCCGATCGACCAGAAAAAGGATCGGGTACTCTCGGGACCAAAACAATCCTTGGTGAAATGACCCCTTTAGTAATAAAGTAACTTCAAAATCATAGGCTAGTCTCAAGTTAATGTTTGAGAAACATAAATGCTAACCGGATGTCGTAACCGCCAAGATGGCGCCACCCACTGAATACAAATGTACGATAAAAGTTCATCAAATAAATACTGACCACATATTGCCTGTGAGTTTCGACGTCCAACTTCTGCTCCAAACAAAGCAACTATCAAGCAATCCCGGCCAAAACTAGAAGACAATGGATTTTATAACCGACGTTCTGCCCAAAACATTATTTCCCACATTAATTCCATGACACACATGGCTAAATTCGCAGTATTAAAATCTACACGAAAGACCCTTACACAATTTGGCCTTTTAAGGAGATAGACCTATACTTTTATATGCATTAGCACAAAACTAACTTATTAAACGGCCTTACCTGAATATATCATGGATATTGTGAATTGGTTTCAACTGAACAATGGATTAGCGTGTGACTGACAGGTGCTTACAAGAGCTGTGTATGACAAATACGCTCTACTCGTGATTATTTTGTGACATTTAAAGAAAGTGGTACACTTTTTAAAATTCAACAAAATTGTCTCTCCTTAATTAGTCCTAGAAAAAGACATTGTTGCATAATAAGCAATATTAAAATTTCAACAATATTCTACAGTTGTACACTACACTGTCGTAACATACACTGCTATTGCACAATACACTGCAATACACTATTATACTATTGTATTCTTCTAATGTATTAGACCTGTCATTATGTGCGCCGACTTAAATAGTCTGCCCCAATATGGTGCTTTCCACGGTCCATGGGCCGGACTCTCCGGTTACCAATAACACTACTTCCTGCAACTACAAGAACTCCAACCTTACACATTGCATCCATCGCATTGTCAGTATACTGCTTGCAAAATGGAGTAGGGTTTCCCGTTTCCCTAATCGGCTTTGATAACGTGTGCTTAAAGCTACACTGCACTACATCTGTTGGTCTCGACGCATCGGACCGAACAACACTACACCGAGAGTGTAAACGATCTACCTCTCGTTTCTGTTCTACACTAAGCATGCCCGATATGTCTACATCGACTGTTGTCTGCTTACCTACACTAGTGGGAGAATATATGGGACTAGTGTCCTCAATAACTGCAACATTAACTACATTTAACCCCTTGTTGCACATTATCTTATTGTTCTACTGATATGTACTCTTTCAGCATATTCGCATGAAAGGTCTTTAACTTTCCTTTTATCTCGATACGATAATCTATAGTGTTCACTATCCCTTTAACAAAAAACGGACCTTTCCATTTATTGTCGGTCGGGAGTAACAGTAACACCTGGTCATCTATCTTAAATTTCCTAGCTCTAGCTTTCTGGTCATAGTACCGTTTGTACTTGGTACTTGCCTTAACTTACTGACTTTGAGCTATCTTACAAGCCTCCTCTAGTTTCTCCTTCAGATCTAAAACATACTGATATGTACTTAACCTCATCACTAATTACTACTTCATCTGCCCACATCTCACTAAGAATCCTCATGGGACCTCTAACTGATCTACCGTACAATAATTCAAACGGAGAAAATCCTAAACTCTCTTGTGGAACCTCTCTAAATGCAAACAGCAAAGCATTGAGATACTTTGGGTCTCTCTGTACACATACGCCGTAACATTTGCTTTAACATCCGTTAAATCGTTTGACTAACCCGTAACACATAGGGTGATACGGTGTTGTCGTGATTTGATGCAAAGACAATAACCTGCTCACTTCAGCCGTAAGTTCTGACGTAAACTGTGACCCACAATCAGTCAGCATTTCCTCTGGTACACCTAGCCTACTGAACATATCAACTAATGCCTCAACTACTCTCTCAGTTTCAATTGAGGGCAACGCTACTGCCTCCGGATACCTAGTTGCATAGTCTACCGTGGTTAAAATGTACCTATTTTACCTATCCGAAACTGGATAAATTGGTCCAACTATGTCTACGGCTACCCGCTTAAATGGTGCATCTGACCTAAATGTACATTGGTCACTCGACCTTTTGGTACTGTCTTTTGGCATACATCGCAGGACCTACAATACCTAGTTACATCTCCACTAACGCCTGGCCAATAAAATTCTGCCAATACTCTGACGTTTTCTTTACGCCTGAATGACCTCCCATAATCGACTTATGAGCTACCTAAAGCACTGTCGTTCTATACTGGATAGGTACCACTAATTGGTGAAACTGTCTACCACCACTATCTTCAAATTCTCTGTACAATAAACTATTCTTATGTACAAACTTAGAACTACCGGACCCTTTACCCTTCTTCACTACACCATCCTTGGCCTTCACTTTACACGGATCTAATGACTCGTCTTGAGTTTGTGCTTCTATAAACTCCGCTTTGGATATCTCACCTACGGCTGCAGGAACCTTTAACTTTCTGTAAGCCTGAGCTTGCTTTTGAACCTGCGATCTAGTCTCTGCTGCATTACTTATGCTACTCCTAAAATCGGTGCCTCTGTAGTCCCTTTGAAGAAAGGTGTATCTACATCTATTCTCGCTATTGGCACGTACTCCTACCGACTTATTTAACAACATACACGGTGACTGTTTACCTACCAACTGGTCATCCATAACTAAACTATGCTTAACTACCACACCTGTACACCCTGCAGGGGCGTAGCTTGGCCTTTTTGACGGCATAGGCCCGCAGTTAAAGTTATTATGCTAGTGGGGTCCGGGGACATGCCCCCCCCCTCCCCCCCCTGATTTTTTTTTTTATAGTAGAATGCTTTAGGTGCGTGCTGACGTATATTTTAGACTTTAAAAAGGGCAAAGATAACTAAACAAATATATATGAAAATTATATTTTCTGGTTACTACGCCTCCTATACAGCCTCCCTCCACCATCCCCCCCCCCCACCCCCACCCCACCCGATTTTTATTGCATTTTTGGAATTTTAAATTTTTCTATTTCTGAAAATTAGGCATAGGCCCGGGCCTACAGGGCATTGGCCCTGTATCCCTCATTACAATTACGTCCGTGCCATTCACTCTACCATCTGCCGTTGGAAGATTTGCATACGGAAAGAGACATGTTCTGATCTTCGCCATTATGCCATCCGATTTAACACAACAGCTACTACTCTCGGTTTTAATAACCAGACTATTACTACCTCTGCCTCTACCTCTACCTCGGTTTTGACCACCTCTACCTCTACCGAAATTCCATGGGTTGTTAAAACCTTGGTTCTGACTACCTACATCATTGTCTACTTTACTATTGTCACTAAAATTGTCTACGACAGCAGATACTTTCACCACTTTCCTACACTCGTGTGAACCAGATTCCCATTACAGTGATGACAACGAATAAAATGTCTACCGGTGTTGTTACCACTATTGCTACCTCCTCTAGCACCCATCGAACTACCTCCACCTCTATAGTTTCCACTCTGGACTTTCTGTTTATTACTATGATCGTCCCCTTGCCTATCTCTAAAAGTTCTGTCTTTTGACACTACATTATGAGCTCCAACTCTAGCATCGGCAAACTGATCTGCTTGTGTTTCCATTTCTTCTACACTAGCTAGTTTTCTTTCTTTCAGAAATAAGAACAGATCTCTACTACAAACATTTAATAGCTGGTCTGCAACAAAAAATCTACGAGGCCTTGATAAGTCTACGCTATCTTCCCTAACTCTAACCACTTATCTAAGTAATTTCTAGACCTACTAATGAACTGAATAAATGACTCGCCTTTCTCAGGCAAACAAGCTCTAAACCGCTTTCTAAAACCTTCTTCAGTTAACTCAAATCTCTTTAGCAGAGCATCCTTTAACTTGTCATAGTTAAGAGAATCTACACTGGGTAATCTAGAAAATACATTTAAGGCCTTGCCTCTCAATAACGCACTTAAATAAACTGCCCACTTATCCTTGGTCCATTCCTGTAACTCAGCATAACGTTCAAACCGTAACAAGTAACTGTCCATGTTATCTTTGTATGGTAACTTCGGATCTTTTAACTTCCCAGAATACCCATCTTTCCCTACAGTTTTACTGTCCTTACTATATGTCTTAGCTGCTTCCAACTCTAAAGCTAACTTATGATCAAACTCTGATTTCTCCATCTCCATCTTTATCTTAGCCTTAGCTATTCTACCATCTGTTTCGAACCTCTCATGTTCTAACTCTTGCTTCTCCCTTACTACTCTACTTTCTAATTCTAGCTTCACTGTGGCTAGTCTACGTTCTAATTCTAACTTCTCTGAGGCTAATCTACTTTCGAATTCTAGCTTCCCTGTGGCTAATCTACTTTCTAATTCTAGCTCATCTTTAACTAATCTACTTTCTTCATCTCTTTCCTGCTTTGCTAATTCTCTTTCCTTAAGTCTAAATTCCCTTTCCCTAGCCTGTTCATCTCTAACAAAGGTTCTAAGCTCCTCTCCAGCATACCCTAACTCCTTACCCATCTCTGTAAGTTCCTTCATGGACGTCATGGTTATGGACATTGTGGAATCCTAACTACAATAACTACAATACACAAGTCACTAATAAGTCTAGTCGACTCACTATTCTACTACTGGTAAGTCACTGTGTCCTCAGTAAATACCAGGGATCATCATAGGACAAGTTACATACACATTTGTACTAGCGCTAACTACTAACGGTTATGTACAGATAGTATCTAGCTTCCACAAAACATATACACTACATAAAATATCTATATTTGATATTGGACATAAATCTTAAACAATCATAGAAATGTGTATAGCATGTACAAGTATATTTACTTCTCCCATACATATAATTATACTCGAGTGTCACAAAAGAGTAGAATGTCTTGTTCGTCAACCTCACTGGAAACTATTGGTATATCAAGGGAGGTAAAAACAAACACCCAAATTGTGGAGCAAAAGTTGCCTCAAACCCAATCGTGTAGATCACTGCGACCTCGTGCCAAGGAAAGAATGTACAAAACAACTGTTTGGACTTACCCTACCCTTGTCATGTCTTGACTTGTCTTCCAAGCTGTGGCCGTGATCGTCTCTAGTCGCCTTGATGGATCAGAGGGTGGTACATATCTCTAAAATGACAAGTAGAGATTTAGTATATCATAAAAAATATCACTTATTGATTCTTTCCCTCCGTAGTTGCTCAAAATCCCACTACTCTGAAAACCAGTTGTCGCAAGATGACCTTAGTGGTTGGGGCTAACTCAAGAAAGAATCAATGACGGTGAATGCATTAACATAAGTTTAATGCAACTTTTAAAATATGTTAAATATATATACAATTATCAAAAAAAACAAGCGAATACACACAATGAAATATGAAAAGACTGTTCTCATGAACGTTTAAGACGTTCTTAGTATTGTCACAAATACTGAATGTGTCGACTGATTATATACGACACTAAAGTGTTGTTAAAGTTATAACAATGTTGATGTTCACACGAATTATGATCTAGCGCGATAACTGTGATGCACGTGAGCTCATGATGATGTTGATGCGCGAATCCAATGAGTGATTGTCATCAAATGCCTTCTATAAGGTTTGATGACGCGATATGTGTGATAATTAACCTCCACTGAGGTTGTGGATGATGTTCCTCCAGTGAGTACTGATAACGGGCCTCCTCTTGTCCCGGGGGTTGTCGATTCTATAACCTGGCCATGTTGCACAGGTAAGGGGACAGCCTCCACCGCTCGTAACGTTATATGTTGATTCTAGTGTCGAATCACTTAAAGGGCTTACACATCCTAAAGGCTTAGCTCCACTCCGGGAGGTTTATATCCAAACCTGGATGACTTAGGATGTAATAATACATACGTTTTAGATGTCGGTTCATAATCACACCAATCTTATATAATTATCATTACACCAACAAATCATTATCTAATAAATATACAAGCCACTCTCTAAGTATGATGAGTAGCAATGGATGTATATTCTACTAGCCATGTATACGCGTCAAACATTTATACTAGTCACTCATCTCATTGTTAACTAATGCACCTAATATACAATGTTATCAATTCAATCGTGTATTACAATCACTGAGTTATACGCCAACGTTAACTAATGTACCTATTATACAACGTTAATTTAAAAAAATTAAGTTTTTATTTTTCATTTTTGTATTAACTTTTTTGTTTTATCAAAAGTTAATATTATTTAATATTTTATTAACATTTTAATGCTCTATGCTTTTTTTTGACGTCAATTTCAACATAAAAGCACAGAAGAATGCATCTACTTATTTCTATTTATCATACCAGTAGTTCTCCTTGTTCAATACTCATAAAATTTCATAACTGTGTAATTTTGGAATACCAGTGACAATGCTACTTTAGTTTTGTATAGTTTTGCTGACGTCAATTATATTACATTTCATTTAGCCATTCCCGAAATGCAGTTATAGAATAATGACGTCTCATTTGGACTGCTCCGTAGATGGGTTTCTTGTCCTACTAAATCATTCATTGCAACATAACAAGACATGGTATCGAATTTCTGTTTAAATCAGTCAATTTCTTTTGAGTTGGATTACAAGCTTTATGTCTACGTATTATTTGAACAGCCCTTATGTACAGTGGAAAATACTTATGTCATAAAAATGTTTCAGGACATCGGAGTACACATTATTCCGATCTGCCTTGAAAGTGAACCCGAAGAATGCAAAGTGCTGGAACAACGTTGGACATGCCCTGGAGAAACAGTCCAAGTGGTTGGAGGCTATAGAATACTTTGAGAAGGCTGTCAGGTAATGAAGGCTGTCAGGTAATGCGAAAAACCTGACATTCCAGTCTTTTACCTGTTCATTTCTTACTCTTCTAGGAAATGCTTTTCACAAAAAGCTCTTAAGAAAACAGGTGTATAATACCCCATTAGGTAGTGCTCTTGTTTATAATACCCCATTAGGTAGTGCTCTTGTTTATAATACCCCATTAGGTAGTGCTCTTGTTTATAATACCCCAATAGGTAGTGCTCTTGTTTATAATACCCCATTAGCTAGTGCTCTTGTTTATAATACCCCATTAGGTAGTGCTCTTGTTTATAACATTAGGTAGTGCTCTTGTTTATAATACCCCATTAGGTAATGCTGTAGTTTATAATACCCCATTAGGTAGTGCTCTTGTTTATAATACCCCATTAGGTAATGCTGTAGTTTATAATACCCCATTAGGTATTGCTCTTGTTTTTTAATGACTGTGACTTTCACATACATTTAGGAAACTTCATACAAAAAAAAGTCAGCAATAGTATCAGCTACAACTTACTTCTTACATGACTGTTTGACATGGCACGCATCACGGGGTCTTCTGTATGGACATCAATCCATCCGTAAACAGTTGCACATTTTGCACGATAACTTCTACTCTTATGAAACTTCATAACCACATAGGTACATTGCCCTTGATAAGAGGGTGAACCTAGTTGGTTTTGGAGTCAGTAGGTCAAAGGTCAAGGTCACCATGACCTCATATATGGGCATTACATACACATTCAGAAGTATAAAGCTCACACTCATGAAACTTTATATGTACTTCATCTACATTTGAGTCTGAATAAATACATCCAGGTACTAATGTCATCAATTGATATTGCAAAGTCTCTCTTTTATACTTGATTGGCAAATTATCATTCCAGTGCTTAGTAAGTAGTTTACTTCGAGGGGTGCGGGTGGTGGGGGTGGGGGAGGTATTAATATGTATATTACTTAATTATGATCCATTATAGCTTACAACCAGATCACATTGGAATTCACTTGAATGTAGGGCGGGCATACAAGCATCTAGAAATGTTTGATGAAGCTGCAGCTGCCTTTTCTAGAGCGAAGAATCTATTTCCACCTAGAAAACCGGGTAAGTCGACACTAAACAACAACATTCCAGCTGTCTGGTAATATGTATCATCTTCTACCTGTGAGGTTTATGAGACTGTTCAGAATTTGTTAAAGAAAAATGTGTATTTGATTAAAGGGACACACGGCAATCTTGAAGTATTTAATATGGATGTCTCGATTTATATATCCAGTATCATTTTTACTTTTACCCTGGTAACATTTAAATCAATAAAATTTTCATTATTCACTGTTTCGTCTTATTATACTAAAAGTTTTAATATATTATTGGTGCAATAATATCAAAACTTAATAATATGCAAAAGCAAATAGCTTAATACAATTCTTATAATTAACATTAATAATCGAACAAATGGAATTTATGTAGAAAAACTAGCGGGACGCCGCTAGTTTTTAGCTCTACTGATCAGAGATCAGCAGAGCTTATGCCGTGGTGCGGCGTCCGTCCGTCTGTCCGTCTGTCCGTAAACTTTTATTTGTAGCAACAACTCCTCTGAAACTACTGGATGGATATTCATGAAACTTTACAGAAATGTTGCCCATAAAGTCTAGTTGATCCTAGCAAAAATTCATGTTGATGTGAAATCCAAGATGGCCACCAAAGCTAAAAATAGAGTTTTAAAATACAAGTTTGTAGCGACTACTTCTTGAAAACTATAAGTGATATTGATATGGGACTTTTTCTAAAATGATCAGCATGCCATGATGTTGATCCTTTTCAAAAATAGTTTTGATTCAACGTTAAACATGGCTGCCAGTGGCCATCTTTGTTTACATAGAGTTATATAGTAAAAACTTGTAGCGACTACTCCTCTGAAACTACTTGGCGGATTGTCATGAAACTTTACAGGAATGTTGCTCTTGATGTCTAATTGATCCTAGCAAAATTTCAGATCTGCCAGAAATTCAAGATGGCCGTCACAGCTATAAATAGATTTTTAAAAAATAAGTTTGTAGCGACTACTTCTTGAAAACTATAAGTGATATAGATATGGGACTTTTTCTAAAATGATCAGCATGACATGATGTTGATCCTTGTGGCAAATTATTTTGATTCGACGTTAAACATGGCTGCCAGTGGCCATCTTTGGTTACATAGAGTTATATAGTAAAAACTTGTAGCGACTACTTCTCTGAAACTACTTGACGGATGTTCATGAAACTTCACAGGAATGTTGCTCTTGATGTCTAGTTGATCCTAGAAAAATTTCAGGTCGGCCGGAAATTCAAGATGGCCGCCACAGCTAAAAATAGATTTAAAATAAATAAGTTTGTAGCGACTACTTCTTCAAAACTATAAGAGATATTGATATGGGACTTTTTCTAAAATGATCAATATGACATGATGTTGGTCCTTGTCGAAAATCGTTTTGACTTGACGTTAAACATGGCTGCCAGCGGCCATCTTTGTTTACATAGAGTTATGTAATGAAAACTTGTAGCGACTACTCCTCTGAAACTACTTGACGGATTTTCATGAAACTTCACAGGAATGTTGCTCTTAATGTCTTATTGATCCTAGCAAAATTTCAGGTTGGCCGGAAATTCAAGATGGCCGCCACGGTTAAAAATAGATTTTCAAAAAACAAGTCTGTAGCGACTTTTTCCTGAAATCAAAATCAATCAGTAGAGCTTCAAGGTCATTGACCTCTTGTTAAAAAATCAAGATTGCCATGTGTCCCTTTAAAGGCGATATTTTCAAATTTAAACCTGAATTAAACTCCTTAAGCCAATCTTGCTCCCGAAGAGGCACTTTGGTTGTTATTAACCTTTGTGTTTATTGTTAACCTTTGTGTTTATCTCTGGGTAACCTGTATGTTTATCTCTGGGTAACCTTTATGTTTATCTCATGCAAGTCTTTATGTTTTATCTGTTTAACCTTTGTAGTTATCTCTGATTCACTCTAAAATGACACAGATTCTCTACATATTTCAGGTAAAGGTTCTACGGCAACAATTGACCCGAGTCACCTGGACGTCTTCCTCCACCTGGCCCAGCTTGCCTCCAGGGATCCCAGCAGGCTGATGGAGGCTGACCAGGTACAGTACGGTAGTTGTCAGTGCTCCAGTAGGGCACACACGGTGGTTAAGCTCGCCCGGGATTACGTCTCAAAGTGAGCAATTTGACAGCTGTTCGTCCATCAGTCTTTCTCGTCCATCAGTCTTTCTCGTCCATTAACATTTCCTTTAATGACTTCGGTCAGCTTGACATCCAGGATGTCTGAAGAAACTAAAAACCACAACAACAAATTCTTGACTGGAAAATGTGTATCGAGGAGTCAACATGAAACTATTGTTTATTATTCTTTATTAATAATTATATGGTTACAGCAGTTTAGTGTAAGCTGGTAAATACTGCTGGGAGATACATAGGAATCCACTGAACACTCCAAACCACTATGCAGAGACACTTTAATACTAGAATCCTGTTGGCATTCAGTTGTTAAAGAGAGCATATCTAGAATAGAAATGCAAATTTATAAGTATATAGGTATCATTTTTATTCTATATCTTATCAATAATGCACGTGTTTGCAACCCCTATTATTTTCGGGATCAAAGTTCAAGGTTGCTATGGCCTTAAATAGGAATAGTCATTCCGTGCAATATCTTCAAAACTATTGTACACTCATGTACATTGCCTTTGATGAGAGGAGGAACCCTATTGATTTTGTGAGTCAAAGGTCAAGGTGGCCATGACCTTGTAAATAGGCGTTCCTTGCGATAACCTTGAAACTATAAGAGCACACTTATGAAACTTAATATGTACATTGCCCTTGGTGAGAGGAGAACCCCTATTCGTTTTTGGGTCAGTTAGTCAAGGTTGCATGGAAATAGGCATTCCGCACGATAACTTCAAAACCATAATACCCACACTCATGAAACTTCATAGGTGGTACATTGCCCTTGGTGGGAGGAAAGTCTTGCTGTTTTTGGGGTAAGCAGGTCAATGGTCAAGGTCACCAGTACATATTACAAGTGATACTTCCAGGAGTATAATTCTTACGCTCATGAAACTTTGTAGGCACGTTGCCCTTGATGAAAGAAGGAACCCTATTGCTTTTGGGGTTAGAAGATAAAAGGTCAAGGTCACCATGTCCTCATTTGGACATACATATTCCAAATGACAACCCCAGAAATATAATATCCACACTTATTAAACTTCATAGGTGCATTTCCCTTGGTAGAGGAGGAAGCGTTTTTAAACCTCAGAATTACACACATAATGCCAAAAGCATTGTGGTGTAGTGGTTATGGCGTCTGCTTTGCATTCGTGGGTTCGAGTTCCCTGACCGCGTCATACCAAAGACTTTAAAAATGGAGTAGTCACTTGTAACGCTTGCCGACCTGGACGTGTTCGTTGGGGGACGGACTTTAAACCTCAGAATTACACACATAATGCCAACTACCGAAGCATTGTGGTGTAGTGGTTATGGCGTCTGCTTTGCATTCGTGGGTTCGAGTTCCCTGACCGCGTCATACCGAAGACTTTAAAAATGGAGTAGTCACTTGTAACCCTTGCCTGACGAGCACATAATGGGTAGTGCTACGACTGATTGACCAGTGTCAGAATAATGTGACTGGGGTGTATCATGTCCTACTATGGCATGGTATTCCAGTGTGGCGTGCTATAAAGAAACCATTGAGTTTGCTGCTTCAAGTAGACATATCATCACATCACACAACAACGCACAAATAAAAGTCCAGACATTGTGCCTATAATCGTTGGGTAGGCTATAATCCTTAGAAATACACACACATACACACACACATATTGCCAACAGTGGTTTTTAACTTGTCAAAAAAGAAACACTCTCGACTCTAATTGTATCTCTGCAGATACTTTGTCTCTCTCAGAGACTCTTTTTCAGAGACACAGGCTCAATTGGGTTGCTTGTCATAAATTTATTTTTCATTATCAAAGTCATTGCCAACTGCTATCTGGGTGAAATTCAACTGTTATTTGAGAGGAATTCCACTGTATTTAAATGGAATTCCACTGGTATTGGTGTGGAATTCCACTGGTACATTTCAACAGAATTCCTCTCTTTACCAGTGGAATTCCACAAGAGAGGAATTCTGTTGAAATGTACCAGTGGAATTCCACACCAATACCAGTGGTATTCCACTTGCATTCTAGTTGAATTCCACTAGAATTCTGTTGAAATGTACCACTGGAATTTAATTGGAATTCTATCTGAAGTTCCAGTGGAATTCCAGTACCTTATTTTCACTAAGGCTGTCTTCATTTAATTGAGAGTTATTGCCCTTTGTACTTTTATACTTATATAATTCTTGTCTGTAGCACAACTCAAAAATATCTGACTGGAATGAAACATCACACAATGATGGAGGGCAAGTAGATAAAGTAAAGATTGCAATAACCATAACTTCATCTTCATGGACATTATAGTTTTTGGCCTTTGTAATTCTATACTTAAAATTCTTGTTCTAAAAAACTCCAAAAGTGGATCTGCAATGAAACACAATGACAGAGAGCAATAAGATGATGTAGAGAATGCAAGGACCATAAGTGTATGTTTATTTAAATTAGAGTTATTGCCCTTTGTTATTTTATACTTATTATTCTTGTCAGGTGCATAGCTTAAAAACTACTAAAAGACTGGAATGAAACTTCACACAAAGATAGAGCGCAATGAGAGGAAGTACAGAGTGCAGAAACAATAACTCTATCAGATTGAAATTAGAGTTACTGCATTTTGAAGCGTTATACTTATATTTTTTATTCATTTTACTTTCTGCTTTATGTGCACTGATAAAATCTTCCTTTAAACAAAATACCCAATCATGGGTTCTACAGCTACATAGGAAAAAACACTGCGGCGGGGGTTATGACTGTCTCCGGCTGCTTCTCGTTACCTAATTACTCTCCACCCCAAACCACTAATCCATCCACATTAAAATACAACTTTCCGAAATTTGGAGAGAAAATTTGTGGGGAATAAAAGCCAATCATGTCAATCCAATTTATTCAACACTTTTACACAGTATTCATCTCAGTATCTTTAACCTGGCGTGGCGCAGTCGGTGGCGCGGCGGATTTGTAACCGGAGGCCCCGGGTTCAATCCTCCATAGTGCCACTGAGTTCCGTCGGTGTGTTCTTGGGCAAGACACTTTCCCTTAGCCTCGTCCGTCGGATGGGGACGTAAACCGGGCGGTCCCGTGTATCGGTCTATCCTCCGAGCACGTTAAAGAACCATAGGAATCTATTCGATAATAAGAGTAGGGCAGGTTCCCGGATTCCTATATATCCTTCCCCTCTATCTGGGGCGGCTCTAAATAACCTATACTGTGTTGATGAGCTGTTAAACAACATTCAGTTCAATTCAATTCAATTAACCCCAAATTAAAGACCTTCTTTTTCAAAATGTAATGCCCCTTTGGATGATAAATACGGAGTGTAGGTAAAGTGTAAATGAATGCAGAGCTAACAGAGAAATTTAGATTGCTAATTTTGAAGGCGCAGTGGGGCCCAGGAGCAGATCTGGTAGAGTTTCTAAACTTCCTAAACTTTATTTCCCTGTCACGTTTTTGTTCGTTTAATGATGGTTTTTGCGCAATTTTATTTTGTCAAACAATTTTCATTCCCCTGCCTTTCGAAGAATGGTGGAAGGGTATATAGTTTTATCTCTTTTCATCCTAACATGCTTGCTTGCTTCCGTCAGTGAGTACGTCCAGATTCTTTGGGTAATTGTTATCCAATCTTCCAAACTTGGTCAAATTGTATATGGTCACATTATGTCTCCACCAAGTTTGATAATCAGCCCATCGCGAAGTGATTCCATGGTTTTGCCCATTGGTATAGCGAAAATTCACGACATAAATGATGTCCGATCCCTAACTTAGGTAATTGTTATCCCAATCTTCTCCAAAACTGTTGAAATTGTATACGGGCACAATGTCTCAGCCAAGATTGATGTTCAGCCCCATCGCCTCAGTCATTTTATAGTTATGCACCTTGGAATATTAAAAGTTCATGTATCTAATTTTGACCAGACTCTAATTTGGGTATTTGTTATTCAATCTACTCTAAACATAGTCATACTGTACATAGGCATCTTGGCACCTTGTCTTGGCCAAGTTTGATAATCTGCCCCATTGTCGCAGTAATTTCAGAGTTAAGCCCCTTGAAATCGTAAAAATTCTCAAAATAAATGTTATCCAGTCTTCTCCAGACTTGGTCAGATTGTATATGAGCACAAGTCTCGGCCAAGTTCAACTCCAGACTTGGTCAGATTGTATATGGGCACAAGTCTCGGCCAAGTTCAACTCCAGACTTGGTCAGATTGTATATGGGCACAAGTCTCGGCCAAGTTCAACTCCAGACTTGGTCAGATTGTATATGGGCACAAGTCTTGGCCAAGTTCAACTCCAGACTTGGTCAGATTGTATATGGGCACAAGTCTCGGCCAAGTTCAACTCCAGACTTGGTCAGATTGTATATGGGCACAAGTCTCGGCCAAGTTCAACTCCAGACTTGGTCAGATTGTATATGGGCACAAGTCTCGGCCAAGTTCAACTCCAGACTTGGTCAGATTGTATATGGGCACAAGTCTCGGCCAAGTTCAACTCCAGACTTGGTCAGATTGTATATGGGCACAAGTCTCGGCCAAGTTCAACTCCAGACTTGGTCAGATTGTATATGGGCACAAGTCTCGGCCAAGTTCAACTCCAGACTTGGTCAGATTGTATATGGGCACAAGTCTCGGCCAAGTTCAACTCCAGACTTGGTCAGATTGTATATGGGCACAAGTCTCGGCCAAGTTCAACTCCAGACTTGGTCAGATTGTATATGGGCACAAGTCTCGGCCAAGTTCAACTCCAGACTTGGTCAGATTGTATATGGGCACAAGTCTCGGCCAAGTTCAACTCCAGACTTGGTCAGATTGTATATGGGCACAAGTCTCGGCCAAGTTCAACTCCAGACTTGGTCAGTTTGTATATGGGCACAAGTCTCGGCCAAGTTCAACTCCAGACTTGGTCAGATTGTATATGGGCACAAGTCTCGGCCAAGTTCAACTCCAGACTTGGTCAGATTGTATATGGGCACAAGTCTCGGCCAAGTTCAACTCCAGACTTGGTCAGATTGTATATGGGCACAAGTCTCGGCCAAGTTCAATAATCAGTCCTATCATCTCAGCAATTCCAGTGGGCATATAGGGTTACCTCAGTCCATTTGTCAAGCCCACTGTCTATCCATTCACCTTATAAATGAATTATTTATTTATCATTGAAAAGTTATAAATTGTGTTCAACATTTTTATGCAAATGATGGAAGGACATACAGTGTTACCCGTCTGTCCATCCAGTTGGCCAACATCATGTGGGAGGGCATATACAATTATTCAAAGACAATTTCCTTATTAATATGTAGAGCAACGGCAGGGGCATCTATCTGGTTTAAAAATTAAACAATGTTCTCAAACATTAAGATTAATGGTCAGCCATGTTAGAGTCTACTGCACCTTTTCAGCCACTTTATTTTTCAAATTTCTCCCATCTGTGATGACTACATTGACACACGGCAAGATTTTTTTAACACTCGTAGAATCCCGTTAGTTTTTCTACATATCTTCAATTTGTTCAGTCATTAATATTAATTATAACGATAGTATAAAGCAAATTGTTTTTTCTGTTGATTATATTAATAAATTGAACACTCAACATTTTATTTAATATATGCAAGCCGGTTTCAAGTTAAAATGATGCTGGAGATTGTAATGCTTAATGAAAACTTCAAGATCGCCATGTTTCCCTTCAAAATTGTTTTCCTGATGGGTTTTTAGCCGTGGTGCATCATCTGTCTGTCTGTCTGTCTGTCTTTATAGCAACTACTCCTCTGAAACTAGTGGATGGCTTTTCATGAAACTTTACAGAAATGTTGCCCATAATGTATAGTTGATCTTCGAAAAAATTCAGGTTCATTGATGTGAAATCCAAGATGGCTGCCAAAGCTAAAATAATGTGATACTGATATGGGATTTTTTCTATGACCTGATGTTGGTCCTTGTTGAAAATCATTTTGGTTCCACGTTAAACATGGATGCATGCAGTGGCCATCTTTGTTTACATAGTTATATTCTAAAAGGTTTTGGCAACTACCAGGCCCCCAAAACTGCATCATGGATTTTTGTGAAACTTCATAGGAATATTACTTTTGATGTCTAGTTGATTCTAGCATAAATTCAGGTCAACCGGAAATTCAAGATGGCTGCCACGGCGAAAATAGATTTTTGTGGTGACTACTTCTCAAAAACTATATGTAATACTGATTTAGAACCTTTACCAAAATGACTGGCATGACATTTAGTTGATCCTAACCAAAATTCATTTCAATTCAATGTCAAACATGGCTGCCTGAGTGGCCATCTTTATTTACATAGAGTTATATAGGAAAAACTTGTTGCGACTACTCCTCTGAAACTACTTGATGGATTTGCTTGAAACTTTACAGGAATTTTGCTCTTGATATCTAGTTGATCCTAAGTAAAAATATAGGTCGGCCGGAAATTCAAGACGGCAGCCACAGCTAAAAATAGATTTTAAAAATACAAGTTTGTGGCAACTACTTTTCAAAAACCATAAGTGGTATTGATTTGGAACCTTACTTAAAATGGCTTAAATGACATGTAGTTGGTCCTTAACATTATTTTTTCGATTTGATGTCAAACATGGCGGCCAGCAGCCATGTTTGTTTTCATAGAATTATATTGGAAAAACTTGTGGCGATTACTCTTCTGAAACTATTTCATGGATTTTCATGAAACTTTACAGGAATGTTGCTTTTGATGTCTAGTAGATCCTAAGTAGAAACCAGACGGTAATTCAAGATGGCCACCATAGCTATAAATAGATTTTAGAAATACAATTTTGTGGCAACTACTTCTCAACAAGAGGCCCAAGAGGGCATGTGGATGCTCTACTGGCTAAAGATAAAGTTTATGTATAAGGGACCATAACTCTTTCAAAAATCATTCAATCAGAACATGGCGATGATATATGCAACTAGGCTTGGTACTGATCATCCCTGCCAAGTTTCTATGAAATCCAGCCAGAAGTTCAGGAGAACTGGTCTGTACAAAGTTAGTGTGTTAAAACCTTTAATGGGTCAGAACTCTGCCAAAGTTCATTCAACTGCAACACAACATTGAAATGCGCAGCTAGGCTTGGTACTAGTCATCCCTGCCAAGATTCATTGAAATCCATCGAGGGGAGCAGGAGAATTAGGTGGGACAAAGTTTGTGCATTAAAACCTTAAAAGGGCCAAAAATCATTCAAACAGGACATGGCAACGACAGGTGCAACTAGGCTTGGTACTGATCATCCCCGCCAAGATTCATTGGAATATGGCAAGGAGTTCATAAGAGACTAATCTGGACAAAGTTTGTGTATTAAAACATTTAAAGGGCCATAACTCTGCCAAAAAATCATTCAGCTGAAATATTGTTATATTGTGTAATAATACTATCTACATGTACTGCAGAGCATTGCTCTCACTGTTGTAACTTGATATATGATGGTAGATATATGCATGTTACACACGTTAGTGGTAAGAACATACCCGTAGCTGACACGTTGTCTAGGAAATTTCTTCCCGACACGTACCCTGGACTGTCGGATGGCATGGAGGTACAAGTTCATACTGTACTCTCTAATCTTCCCATAACTGACCGTAAACTAGACCAAATCAAAACTCAGATGGAGCAAGATCCGCAACTGCGCTTACTCAAACATGTCATTCTACAAGGTTGGCCCGACACAAGAAAACAGTGTCCCTCAAATTACAGAGTACTGGAATTACAGGGACGAAATGAC
Source organism: Cyrtodaria siliqua (assembly GCA_037043455.1). NCBI lineage: Eukaryota > Metazoa > Mollusca > Bivalvia > Adapedonta > Hiatellidae > Cyrtodaria > Cyrtodaria siliqua. Next base: position 115,383 of record JAWPHD010000924.1, read on the forward strand.
TTGTATAGACGGGCTGATTATGAAAGGTGACCGAATTGTAATTCCTCGAGCACTCAGGTCTCAAATGCTCGAAACTATACATTCAGGACATATGGGTATTGACAAAAGTCTACAGAGAGCACGCAGTTTGCTATTTTGGCCAAGAGTTACGTCAGAAATCTAAGAAATGGTATCAAAATGTTCAATCTGCCTTGAAAGTAGAAATGCAAATACCAAAGAGCCGCTAATGCCACACAATATACCTTCATATCCATGGCAAACAGTAGCAACAGATTTGTTTACCTTGAACGGTAACGATTATCTTATAGTCGTTGACTATTACAGTTGCTATTTTGAGCTTAAACAGCTTCCCAATGCCAAAAGTCGCACTGTTATTGACAGAATGAAAGGCATATTTGAAAGATTTGGAATTCCATACACTGTAGTTAGTGACGGAGGCCCGTGTTATTCATCGCACGAGTTTGACACATTTGCTAAAGATTTGGATTTCAAGCACGTTAATTCAAGTCCATATCACAGTCAAAGTAATGGCCTGGCAGAGAAAACTGTACAGATGGTCAAAAGAATCTTGTCTAAGTCAAAAGCCGATAGAAAGGATCCACTTATTGGTATGCTTGAGTATCGTGCAACTCTTTTAGTTTGTGGTTATTCACCAGCGCAATTACTCATGGGTAAACAATTGCGTTCTGTCATTCCCACAATGCATCAACATCTGATCCCTGAAACACCCGATCACAAGAAAGTTAAGGAAACTATGCTTTCTCAAAAAAGTAAAGGGAAAAGCTATTATGATAGTAACTCAAAACCCCTTACACCTCTTGAAATAGGTGAGTCAGTCAGACTTATTCAAAATAAGTTATGAAAACCTGCAATTGTCACTGAAAAACACAACGAGAGATCATATTCTGTAGAAACAAATGATGGCGCAAATTATCGCAGAAATCGTATTCACCTGATGAAAACAAATGAAAAACATCCATCATTTCCAGACCCTGATTTACTAAGTATAGATCAGCCATTGAATTATAAGTATAGATCAGCCATTGAATTACAATGAAATTGCAGAAACCCTCCCAGACCCTATTCCAGAACCTCAAGCCAGTGTATCAGTATCCTCCCCAGCGAAACAGCCTGAGTCAGTTGATGTTCAACAGACACAAAATGTCTACAAAACACGCTATGCTATAGGATAATAGTTAAACCTAAGGTCATAAAATATATGTAAGAATACATTTACAATATACAGTTCATGTGAAATGCCAGATTATCTTATGTATTTATCTGAAACCATTGTCTAGCAATTATATGTTGATAAACAATAGACAATTATTAGAAAATTATTGTGACATTAACCATAAAATTGGACGCTTATACCACCTGATGTTTACATTAACAATTAGTGCTATCAACACTTATCTTGGACTAACCACAGGCAGACGGCGCGTACCCTACCCCGCCCACACCATACCCCCCTCTACTACCCCTCCCCCTCTACTACCCCCTCCCCCTCTCTACTACCCCCTCCCCACCTGTTTCTCTACTACCCCCCTTAAATATGTTTTCAATAAACTGTTCTACTTGGTTTTCAATGAAAAAATAAATAAAAAAAATACATACTCTCTATACCATATATGATATGGTATAGAGAGTATGTATTTTTATTTTTATTTTTCATTGAAAACCAAGTAGAACAGTTTATGGTATAGAGAGTATGTATTTTTTTTATTTTATTTTTTCATTGAAAACCAAGTAGAACAGTTTATTGAAAACATATTTAAGGGGGGTAGTAGAGAAACAGGTGGGGAGGGGGTAGTAGAGAGGGGGAGGGGGTAGTAGAGGGGGAGGGGGTAGTAGAGGGGGGTAGGGTGTGGGCGGGGTAGGGTACGCGCCGTCTGCCTGTGATCTACATGTACTGCAGAGCATTGCTCTCACTGTTGTAACTTGATATATGATGGTAGATATATGCATGCCTGTATTTACTGTGTATATTGTTGAGTCTATAACCAGCAGAGTTAGACGTGTGTTCCTCTTTGATAGCAACAACAAATATGGTGATGATATGCACAACTAGGCTTGATACTGATCATCCTTGTCAAGTTTGTTGAAATCCGGAAAGCGGTTCAGGAGAACTAGCCTGGAAAAAGTTTGTGTATCAAACAACTTTAAAGGGCCATAACTCCAAAAATATGTAAACTGAAACATGACGATGACATGCACAACTAGGCTTGGTCCTGATCATCCCTGCAAAGTTTCGTTGAAATTCGGCGAGGGGTTCAGGAGAACTAATCCAGACAGGGTTTGTGTATTAAAACCTTTAAAGGGCCCTTACTCTACCAAATAAAAAATGAACTGGAACACGGCATTTATATGCACAACTAGACCTGGAAATGATCATCCCTAAAGAGTTTCATTTAAATCCGGCCAGGGGTTCAGGAGAACTAGTCAGGACAAAGTTTGTGTATTAAAACCTTTAAAGGGCCATAACTCCACCAAAATCATTCAACTGGAACACAGTGACTATATGTACAACTACTGGCTTGGTACTGATCATCCGTGCAAAGTTTCACTGAATTCCGGTCAAATGATGTTTCAACTAAATCAAGGGCCGTAACTCCAGTGTTGCTGGTCTGATCTGGCTGGTTTACGAACTCGTCTGAGATTTCATTGATAGAAACAATCTGATTGCAAAGATTGGTAGAGATCGGATGAAAAATGAAGGCCCTATCGTATTAATGAGGCAAAATATAGCACATTTCAGAAAATCAAGGACCATAACTCCGGTGTAAATGTTCCAATCTGGCTGGTTTTCGAACTTACCCGAGCTTTCATTGATATTAACAATCTGGTAGAGTTTGGTAAAGATCGGATGAAAAATGAAGGCCCTATCGTCTTAACGAGGCAAAGTATAGCATTTTTAACTAAATTAAGTGCCATAACAGTTTACTACGCTGTTACCTGTCCTATTTGGCTGGTTTTCGAACTTCTCCGTGCTTTCATTGATATTAGCAATCTCGTAAAGTTTGGTAAATATCAGATGCAAAATTAAGGCCCTATCGTCTTAACTAGGTAAAACTTAACGGCTGGACGGATGACAGATGACGGACAACTTGCCATCCCATAAGCTCTGATGGCCCTTGGCCAGTAGAGCTAAAAATCATAAGTGGTATTGATTTGGAACCTTTACTAAAATGACTGGGATGACATGTAATTGGTCCTAACAAAATTATTTTGCCAAACAGTTTTACATTCTAAGAGTTATATTGGAAAAACTTTTGGCCAGTGGCCACCTTTGTTTACATAGAGTTATATAGGAAAAACTTTTGGCGACTACTTGTCTGAAAGTGCTGGTCCTTTTTTCCATAAAACTTCACAGGTTCTCATGACTGATCTCAAAGCTTAAAGGTCATTTACCTCTAGTTTGTTAAAAAAAAAAGAATCTGAAAAGTGTGAGATTATAAAGTAGCTTCGTTCTTTTAACATAAGAGGCCTAGCTAGCTCTATATCACACAGCAAGTCATCTTCCTAAAGGTTTATAAAACAAAACAAATTAACATGTGTTCCTTCTTGTTTTCAGTTGCTGAGGACAGCAACAGACATAAGGCCAGACTATGTCCAAGGGTACACCAACAGGGGGGATATTATGATGAAACTTGGCAGGTAATCTAGTACAGATTTAATAAATTTCCTTTCCAAATATGTCCTCCGCTGTATATATGTTGCAGTTACTTTCACCATTCTGTCAGAGGTCTTGGCCTACCCATTCAGTTTATTAAAATATTCAGGTCAAAGAGTAATAGGAAGCATGTTCTATTTTATTTTTCTATGTTTTCATTTCAGACAAGTAGACGCCTTAGCTTTGTATGAGAAGGCACTCCATTATGAGCCAGGCCATGCAGATGTACTCTATAATGTAGGAATGCTTTTATTAGCTCTACTGGCCAAAGACCAACAGAGCTTATGGGATGGCGAGTTGTCTGTCGTCCATAGTCCGTCTGTCATCTGTCCATTGTCCGTCCGTCGTCAGTTAACTTTCACTCGTTAAGACGATAGGGCCTTCATTTTTTATCCAATCTTTACCAATCTTTAACAGATTGTTAATATCAATGAAAGCTCGGACAAATTGATAAACTGCCTGATAGGACCAGTAACAGCGGAGTTTATGCCCCTTGATTCAGTTAAATATGCTATATTTTGCCTAGTTAAATAGATAGAGCCTTCATTTTTCACCTGATCTTTACCACAGTTTACCGGATTGTTAATATCAATGAAATCGCAGACAAGGTCGAAAACCAGCCAGATCAGAGCAGTAACACCTTGTTATGGCCATAGATTTAGTTAGAAATGTTACATTTTGCCTTGTTAAGACGATAGGGCCTTCATTTTTTATCTGATTTTTGCGAAACTTTACCAGATTACAAATAGCATTGAAAGCTCGGACACGGATGAAATCAGCAAGATGGAACCAGTATTACCCGAGTTACGGCCCTAGATTTTCTAAATTTGCTATTTAATATAATTTAAATTATCACAGGTGGTGAAATAATAGTTCCTCAACCAGGACTCGAACCCAGGGTCCATGGTTTACTGTGCCAGTGCTCTAACCACTATGCTATTTAGGACATACGGTTAGGAATCGATTATTCAACATTTACCTGTACCTGGTTACATACACCCCCAACCAGTTATACAGGAGAACCACTGCTGGTGTTTCTCAGTATGATCCCGGATGAGCCCCCAAATATAACAGGTGGTGAAATAACCTTTCCTCAACCGGGACTCGAACCCATGGTCACTGGTTTACCATACCGGCACTCCAACCACTGAGATATGAGGACACACGGTAAGGAAAAGATCATTCACCATTTACCTGTACCCGGTTACTAATTGGAAAACCATGTTTTGTTTCATGGAAATGTACATATTAAAAGGTGTGGTTATATGGGATAACTCCCAAAGGCTCCATACAGCAAGTAGAGCAATACAGGCCCTCTTGGGCCTCTTGTTCTAATTACGTGTATCTTCTGTTGTGGTAATTGACAAGTGAATATAAGTATGTACATTTTCAGCTGGGTATTATATACTGTGAAGGAAATTGGTAATAAATTAAAGGCCTATGATTAATATAAGTGAAATTATATATGTGTACATTTTCAGATGGGCAATATACACAAGGAAATTGGTAATAAATTAAAGGCCTATGATTAATACAAGTGAATATGTGTACATTTTCAGCTGGGTGTTATACACAAGGAAATTGGTAATAAATTAAAGGCCTATGATTAATACTAGTGAATATGTGTACATTTTCAGATGGGTGTTATACACAAGGAAATTGGTAATAAATTCAAGGTCTATGATTAATACTAGTGAATATGTGTACATTTTCAGATGGGAGTTATCCACAAGGAAATTGGTAATAAATTAAAGGCCTATGATTAATACTAGTGAATATGTGTACATTTTCAGATGGATGTTATACACAAGGAAATTGGTAATAAATTTAAGGACTGTGATTAATACTAGTGAATATGTGTACATTTTCAGATGGGAGTTATCCACAAGGAAATTGGTAATAAATTAAAGGCCTATGATTAATACTAGTGAATATTTGTACATTTTCAGATGGGTGTTATACACAAGGAAATTAGTAATAAATTAAAGGCCTATGATTAATACTAGTGAATATGTGTACATTTTCAGATGGGCATTATACACAAGGAAACTGGTAATAAATTAAAGGCCTATGATTAATACCAGTGAATATGTGTACATTTTCAGATGGGTGTAATACACAAACAAATTGGTAATAAATTAAAGGCCTATGATTAATACAAGTGAGTATGTGTACATTTTCAGATGGGCGTTATACATAAGCAAATTGGTAATAAATTAAAGGCCTATGATTAATACAAGTGAATATGTGTACATTTTCAGATGGGCATTATACACTCAAGTGATATGAAAACGCAACACGGGAATTTCCGCTATATATTGTATATACTGCACACTTAATTGCACATAATATTCCAAAGAAATCCCAAGATGTTTTTTAAAAAGAAAGTTGCAGTTAACTAGAGAAAGGACACAACTGTGATGTTGAAGACGTTTTAATCACACTACACTTTGAAACAAGAACTTCATAAATGTTGAAGTAGCTCTTTGAAAAATTGAGCTAGTTCAGTACTGTATTTAACGTAAATAGTTTGCAAAATGTTGCATCCTAAGTTTGCTCACATGATTGAGCCAAACGCTTACTCTGTGAATAATGAAACATTGAAGAAATACTATTTGCTGTACTATTTGTTGTTTTAGTATTTTTTCCAAAAGGAAAGGTCTTACGTAGCCATGTACCATTCGATTAAAAGCAGCATATTGTACATACAATATAGAGCGGAAATTCCTGTGTTGCGTTTTCATATCACTTGAGTGTATACAAGGAAATTGGTAATAAATTAAAGGCCCCTGATTAATACTAGTGAATATGTGTACATTTTCAGATGGGTGTATATACACAAGGAAATTGGTAATAAATAAAAGGCCCATGATTAATACTAGTGAATATGTGTACATTTTCAGATGGGTGTTATACACAAGGAAATTGGTAATAAATTAAAGGCCCATGATTAATACAAGTGAATATATGTACATTTTCAGATGGGTGTTATACACAAGGAAACTGGTAATAAATTAAAGGCCTATGATTAATACAAGTGAATATGTGTACATTTTCAGATGGGCATTATACACAAGGAAATTGGTAATAAATTCAAGGCCTATGATTAATACAAGTGAATATTAGTACATTTTCAGAAGGGTGTTATACACAAGTAATTTGGTAATAAATTAAAGGCCTGTGATTAATACAAGTGAATATGTGTACATTTTAGATGGGTGTTATACACAAGGAAATTGGTAATAAATTAAAGGCCTATGATTAATACAAGTGAATATGTGTACATTTTAGATGGGTGTTATACACAAGGAAATTGGTAATAAATTAAAGGCCTATGATTAATACAAGTGAATATGTGTACATTTTTAGATGGGTGTTATACACAAGGAAATTGGTAATAAATTAAAGGCCTATGATTAATACAAGTGAATATTTGTACATTTTCAGAAGGGTGTTATACACAAGTAATTTGGTAATAAATTAAAGGCCTGTGATTAATACAAGAATATGTGTACATTTTTAGATGGGTGTTATACACAAGGAAATTGGTAATAAATTTAAGGCCCATGATTAATACAAGTGAATATGTGTAAATTTTCAGATGGGTGTTATACACAAGGAAATTGGTAATAAATTAAAGGCCTATGATTAATACAAGTGAATATGTGTACAATTTCAGATGGGTGTTATACACAAGGAAATTGTTAATAAATTAAAGGCCTATGATTAATACTAGTAAATATGAGTACATTTTTAGAACGGTGTTATACACAAGGAAATTGGTAATAAATTAAAGGCCTATGATTAATGCAAGTGAATATGTGTACATTTTCAGATGGGTGTTATACACAAGGAAATTGGGAATAAATTAAAGGCCTATGAATACTTCGAGCAAGCTCTGCAGAGTGATCCAGACCATTGGGTAAGTGATAAATGCAGAGTGATCAAGACCATTGGGTAAGTGGTAAATGCAGAGTGATCCAGGCCATTGGATAAGTGGTAAATGCAGAGTGATCAAGACCATTGGGTAAGTGGTAAATGCAGAGTGATCCATAGCCTCGGTCACCCGGCCCACATCTGATTTCTTCGTTACACTATGCTACATGGATCCAGAACCAGGGCCTGGGGAAAATAGGATGTTTAAAATCACCCTAATGTTCTGAGTGGTTTTGGCGAGATTTTTAGATTTAACGAGACTTTCAAAAAACATATTTTTAAGTTGATTTAAAAACATCTTATTTTTAACTGATGAGAAGCAGCAAATGACGTTAAAAAGTTTAATCAACAATTGACGTTGTACGTTTATTTACAACACGACGTCACACAAACTTCATCTGTATGCCTGGAAAAAATAGCGCGAATAACTTGTGCTAATCACTAGTGGGTGCTTTAAATTGGCCTAATGTGCCAAGGCCGATATCTGCAAGTAAGACATATGCGTGATACGGTCTAGCTGGCGGATACTAAGTGATCCAGACCATTGGATGTGATAAAAGATTTTGTAGAAATGGACAGTCACAGCAGTCATTGCTTTAAAAGCATTAAAATTATCACCTAGAATTATTACTATTAATCCAGTATCATTCTGACTTTAAATCTGCTTGCATATAATTAAGAAAAAACAGAGTTTTCTATTGTCTTCGTTATTCTACTCTATAATTTTGAATTTAACAGCAGTCACTGTACAACTCTGCTGTAATGATACGAGAGGGTAAGATGACGAACAAGTGGTCAGTTGCAGTTGAAAGGTAGTTATAAACTGTTTCTATGTTACATATGCACAATATACAAAGTGGCCAAGTGGTCAGCTGGAGTTGAAATTTAATTATAAACCGTTAATATATTATATATGCACAAAATAATTTAAGGACCATGTTTTGATTTGAGTCATTTTTAGCTCTACTGGCCAAAGGCCAGGCGAGCTTATGGGATCACTTTTCGTCCGTCGTCTATTATTACATCTCCTCTGAAACTTCTTAAAGGATTTTGATGAAACTTCATCACAATGTTACTTGGGAGGGCCCCTCTCAGATTTTTTTCATTGCCGACAGTCATCCAAGATGGCCATCATGGCTAAAACTAGGTCAAATTTAAGGAATTTTCAAACACATCTCCGACGAAACCATTATGGTGAAATACCATAAACAGGTTCAAACTTGACATAGAGTTATATAGGAAAAGGCTAAAAATAACATCTTTTCTGAAACCGCTTGAAGGATTTTGATAAAACTTCATTACAATGAACTTTAGGATAGTCCCCTCAGAATTTTGTTTTTCGCGGCTGCCAGTCATCCAAGATGGCCACCATGGCTAAAATTAGGTCAAATTTAAGGAAATTTCAAACGATATCTCCTCAGAAACCACTTATTCCATTCTTGTGAAATATGTTCCTTGGGTTAGCCTCTATCAAGTTTGTGTTAATCAAAATGGCCACTTCGTCCCAAAGTTTACATAGAGTTATATAGGAAAATGACATCTTCTCTGAAACCGCTTGAAGGATTTTGATGAAACTTTATCCAAATGTTACTTAGGAGGCCCCCTATCAGATTTGTGTTTTTCATGGCCGCCAGTTATCCAAGATGGCCACCATGGCAAAACTTAGGTAAAATTTAAGGACATTTATCAGACGACATATTACCACTTATCCCATTCTAGTTAAATATCATATACATGTTCCTATTGTTGACCTCTATCAAGCGTGTATTTTTCATTGTCGTCAAATATTCAAAATGGCCACCACGATAACCCAAAGTTTACTTAGAATTATATATAAGAAACATGTTTCTTGGGTTGGCCTCTATCATGTTTATGTTTGAATCACATCATAGCAGTAGAGCATCTACAGGCCCACTTAGGCCTCTTGTTTAAAGTGCTGTTATTGAATGATTTACTGTTTTTCTTGCAATTTTTAGCTCTACTGGCCAAAAGCCAGGCAAGCTTATGCGCTCTCATTTTTCGTCCGTCTTCCACACGTCGGTCCGTCCGTCCGTCCGTCCGTCCGTCCATCCATCTGTTAGCAATTTTATAAAATCAACATCTTCTCTGAAACCGCTTGAAGGATTTTGATGAAACTTTATCACAATGTTACTTAGGAGGCCCCCTATCAAATTTGTGTTTTTCTTGGCCGCCAGTTATCCAAGATGGTTGCCATGGCTAAAATTAGGTCCACTGCCTGTGGTAAGATGATGATTCTTATTGATATTAAGGTAATTGGGTCAAAGGTCAAGGTCACTGTGACTTGTCCACACCATAATTCCTCTTCCTTTGAAGCAAATCTCTTGAAAATTCATGGGTGGAATACCTGTGGAAGGAAGATTTTGTTCATAGGTCCACGTCACTGTTGACAAAATTACACCCTTACCACACTCAAACAAGGTTGTGCAGTGGGGGGGAGACATCTGATATTCTACACAAAATGCTTGAAGTCACTTGCCTCTCGCTGGTTCGAGCCCTCATGGGACCTATGAATCTATGTGAGGAAGCTATCCAGCTGGCTTGCTGAAAGTTGATGATTCATCCCAGATGCTTGCACGTTGACTTTCCAGCTTCCATTGGTGAAGACCCCATATGCCTGCCAAATTGCCATGCACAATTTTCGTGCATGCGCGGGCACCTGAGTAGTACCAACAAACTTCCTCACATAAACTAGGCCCATGAGGAATCGAACCCACAGCGTTGAGGGGCAAGTGATTTCAAGTTAGAGACACTTTTAAACCACTCAGCCTAGGATGCATTTTTTTTTTATGAAAAAATATGCATAATTACGCAGATACGCATCTTATCTGGAGCACTGACCTACTGATGATGAGTAATATATATATAACCTACATACATTGAGAATCGAAATTCTACAGACACGTAAACGGCTTTAACCATTAGTTTCTTTAAGATATCTCAAAATACTTTTAAATGTGAAATTGTTTAGAAAAGGCAGTACTAAGTACTAAGGCAGTACTAAGTTCTAACCTTGTACCAAATTTGAAACAAATCTATTCATAGAATTTATATTAATGACCGAACAAATGCAATTTATATAGAAAAACTAAATGGATGCACTGAGTTTTTAAAAAATCAAGATTGGCATGTGCCCCTTTAATTCATTTTGTCTTGTTTAGATTTCAGTATTTGATAAACAGGAGCAACAATGATTCACGTCCAGCATTTTCCCTCGCCATATTGGCAATGGACATGAGTGATTTTATTGCCGCTGAAAAATACTTCAAAGTTTGTTTAGAGGTAAGGTTTGTTTAACTATGGCATGCACTTTGTGAACTGTTGTATACTTGTACTGAGGTAAGGTTTGTTTAACTATGGCATGCACTTTGTGAACTGTTGTATACTTGTACTGAGGTAAGGTTTGTTTAACTATGGCATGCACTTTGTGAATTGTTGTATACATGTACTGAGGTAAGGTTTGTTTAACTATGGCATGCACTTTGTGAACTGTTGTATACTTGTACTGAGGTAAGGTTTGTTTAACTATGGCATGCACTTTGTGAACTGTTGTATACTTGTACTGAGGTAAGGTTTGTTTAACTATGGCATGCACTTTGTGAACTGTTGTATACTTGTACTGAGGTAAGGTTTGTTTAACTATGGCATGCACTTTGTGAACTGTTGTATACTTGTACTGAGGTAAGGTTTGTTTAACTATGGCATGCACTTTGTGAACTGTTGTATACTTGTACTGAGGTAAGGTTTGTTTAACTATGGCATGCACTTTGTGAATTGTTGTATACATGTACTGAGGTAAGGTTTGTTTAACTATGGTATGCACTTTGTGAACTGTTGTATACTTGTACTGAGGTAAGGTTTGTTTAACTATGGCATGCACTTTGTGAACTGTTGTATACTTGTACTGAGGTAAGGTTTGTTTAACTATGGCATGCACTTTGTGAACTGTTGTATACTTGTACTGAGGTAAGGTTTGTTTAACTATGGCATGCACTTTGTGAATTGTTGTATACTTTAAAACTGGCTGGTTCATTAAAATATGAGACTTGTGTCTTACATCTCTTCCACATCGAAGAATTAATTTCCTGTTAAAAAAGATCAAGGTTATAAGGGAAGCCAACATAAAGCGACTGACTTTAAGCTATAGAGATGCTTGGCAGCACGTAGACTGCTTCATGGCGCATGTCCCACCGTTTCACTCAAACAGTTAATTTTATTGACGGCTTTGTAGCACTGTCTAGGCAGCACTGGACTTAAATTTCTATTTCTCTCAAGGTGAGCAGCAATTTGGCTTTATGGTTAAAAATGTAGAATTTCATTAAATGCAGAAACTTTTTTTAAAAACTGGTTCAGAATAAGCTTATGGTCCTCTACAAAGTTCGTTCAAATGCTGAACTGGGCTCAAATTTTGTCCCACCCCATCAACTTATATAGAAAAAACATTTTAAAAGTGTAGAGCTCTCATATAGTGCATGTTGCATAAATGTATTCCCTAACAAGTTTTATAACTTGAATGCTATGTTATCTCTAGAAATATGAAGAATGATGTCCTCTTTATCTATAATTGATCTCGGGTATTTTAAGGAAAGTGTATTGCATGTACTTATTATTTTTTTATTACATAAATTTCTGATCTACCTTTGTTTCCAGGTTGAACCAACATTCGAGAGTGCATTGTTCAGTCTCCCTTTTATGATGACAAACAACCTGAATAAGCCTAAGGAAGCTGCTCCTTATGTTGAAAGACTGCTTGAGGTGAGTCACCATGGCTTATGTTCATAGACTGCTCGAGGTGAGTCACTGTAGCTTATGTTCATAGACTGCTCGAGGTGAGTCACTGTAGCTTATGTTCATAGACTGCTCGAGGTGAGTCACTGTAGCTTATGTTCATAGACTGCTCGAGTTGAGTCACTGTAGCTTATGTTCATAGACTGCTCGAGGTGAGTCACTGTAGCTTATGTTCATAGACTGCTCGAGGTGAGTCACTGTAGCTTATGTTCATAGACTGCTCGAGGTGTGTCACTGTAGCTTATGTTCATAGACTGCTCGAGGTGAGTCACCATGGCTTATGTTCATAGACTGCTGGAGGTGAGTCACTGTAGCTTATGTTCATAGACTGCTCGAGGTGAGTCACTGTAGCTTATGTTCATAGACTACTCGAGTTGAGTCACTGTAGCTTATGTTCATAGACTGCTCGAGGTGAGTCACTGTAGCTTATGTTCATAGACTGCTTGAGGTGAGTCACCATGGCTTATGTTCATAGACTGCTCGAAGTGTGTCACTGTAGCTTATGTTCATAGACTGCTCGAGGTGAGTCACCATGGCTTATGTTCATAGACTGCTCGAGGTGAGTCACCATGGCTTATGTTCATAGACTGCTCGAGGTGAGTCACTGTAGCTTATGTTCATAGACTGCTCGAGGTGAGTCACTGTAGCTTATGTTCATAGACTGCTTGAGGTGAGTCACTGTAGCTTATGTTCATAGACTGCTTGAGGTGAGTCACTGTAGCTTATGTTCATAGACTGCTCGAGGTGAGTCACTGTAGCTTATGTTCATAGACTGCTCGAGGTGAGACACTGTAGCTTATGTTCATAGACTGCTCGAGGTGAGTCACTGTAGCTTATGTTCATAGACTGCTCGAGGTGAGTCACTGTAGCTTATGTTCATAGACTGCTCGAGGTGAGTCACTGTAGCTTATGTTCATAGACTACTCGAGTTGAGTCACTGTAGCTTATGTTCATAGACTGCTCGAGGTGTGTCACTGTAGCTTATGTTCATAGACTGCTCGAGGTGAGTCACCATGGCTTATGTTCATAGACTGCTGGAGGTGAGTCACTGTAGCTTATGTTCATAGACTGCTCGAGGTGAGTCACTGTAGCTTATGTTCATAGACTACTCGAGTTGAGTCACTGTAGCTTATGTTCATAGACTGCTCGAGGTGAGTCACTGTAGCTTATGTTCATAGACTGCTTGAGGTGAGTCACCATGGCTTATGTTCATAGACTGCTCGAGGTGTGTCACTGTAGCTTATGTTCATAGACTGCTCGAGGTGAGTCACCATGGCTTATGTTCATAGACTGCTGGAGGTGAGTCACTGTAGCTTATGTCCATAGACTGCTTGAGGTGAGTTTATGTTCATGGACTGCTTGAGGTGAATCATTGTAGTTTATGTTCATGGACTGCCTGAGGTGAGGTGCTGTAGTTTATGTTCATGGACAGCTCGAGGTGAGTCACTGTAGTTTATGTTCATGGACTGCTTGAGGTGAGGTGCTGTAGCTTATGTTCATTGACAGCTCGAGGTGAGTCACTGTAGTTTATGTTCAAGGACTGCTTGAGGTGAGGTGCTGTAGCTTATGTTCATAGACAGCTCAAAGTGAGTCACTGTAGCTTATGTCGATAGACTGCTCAAGGTGAGTCACTGTAGATTATGTTAATAGACTGCTCAAGGTGAGTCACTGTAGCTTATGTTCATAGACAGCTCAAGTCGAGTCTCTGTAGCTTGTGTTCATAGACTGCTCAAGGTGAGTCTCTGTAGCTTATGTCGATAGACTGCTCAAAGTGAGTCACTGTAGCTTAGGTCGATAGACTGCTCAAGGTGAGTCACTGTAGCTTATGTCGATAGACTGCCCAAGGTGAGTCACTGTAGCTTATGTTCATAGACTGCTCGAGGTGAGTCACTAGCTTATGTTCATAGACTGCTCGAGGTGAGTCACTGTAGCTTATGTTCATAGACTGATCGAGGTGAGTAACTAGCTTATGTTCATAGACTGCTCGAGGTGAGTCACTGTAACTTATGTTCATAGATTGATCGAGATGAGTCACTGTGACTTATGTTCATAGACTGCTCGAGGTGAGTCACTGTGGCTTATGTTCATAGACTGCTCAAGGTGAGTCACTGTAGCTTATGTTCATAGAATGCTCAAGGTGAGTCACTGTGGCTTATGTTCATAGACTGCTCGAGGTGAGTCACTGTAACTTATGTTCATAGACTGATCGAGGTGAGTCACTGTGACTTATGTTCATAGACTGCTCGAGGTGAGTCACTGTGGCTTATGTTCATAGACTGCTCAAGGTGAGTCACTGTAGCTTATGTTCATAGAATGCTCAAGGTGAGTCACTGTGGCTTATGTTCATAGACTGCTCGAGGTGAGTCACTGTAGCTTATGTTCATAGACTTCTGGAGGTGAGTCACTGTGGCTTATGTTCATAGACTGTTCGAGGTGAGTCACTGTAGCTTATGTTCATAGACTGCTCGAGGTGAGTCACTGTAGTTTATGTTCATAGACTGCTCGAGGTAAGTCTTGTAGCTTACGTTCATAGAATGCTCGAGGTGAGTCACTGTATCTTATGTTCATAGACTGCTTGAGGTGAGTCACAGTAGCGTGTGTTCATAGACTGTTTGAGGTGAGTCACTGTAGCTTATGTTCATAGACTGCTTGAGATAAGTCCTGTAGCTTACGTTCATAGAATGCTCGAGGTGAGTCACTGTATCTTATGTTCATAGATTGCTCGAGGTGAGGTGCTGTATCTTATGTTGATAGACTGCTCGAAGTGAGTCACTGTAGCTTACGTTCATAGACTGCTCGAGGTGAGGTGGTGTAGTTTATGTTCATAGGCTGCTCAAGGTAAGTCCTGTAGCTTACATCCATAGAATGCCCGAGGTGAGTCACTGTATCTTATGTTCATAGATTGCGCGAGGTTAGTCACTGTAGCCTATGTTGATAGACTGCTCGAGGTGAGGTGCTGTAGCTTATGTTCATAGAATGCTCAAGGTGAGTCACTGTAGCTTATGTTCATAGACAGCTCGAGGTGAGTCACTGTAGTTTATGTTCATGGACTGCTTGAGGTGAGGGGCTGTAGCTTATGTTCATAGACTGCTCAAGGTGAGTCACTGTGGCTTATGTTCATAGACTGCTCAAGGTGAGTCACTAGCTTATGTTCATAGACTGCTCGAGGTGAGTCACTGTAGCTTATGTTCATAGACTGATCGAGGTGAGTAACTAGCTTATGTTCATAGACTGCTCAAGGTGAGTCAATGTGGCTTATGTTCATAGACTGCTCGAGGTGAGTCACTGTGGCTTATGTTCATAGACTGCTCAAGGTGAGTCACTGTAGCTTATGTTCATAGACTGCTCAAGGTGAGTCACTGTTGCTTATGTTCATAGACTGCTCGAGGTGAGTCACTGTAGCTTAGTTCATAGACTTCTTGAGGTGAGTCACTGTGGCTTTTCATCATAGACTGCTCGAGGTGAGTCATTGTAGCTTATGTTCATAGACTGTTCGAGGTGAGTCACTAGCTTATGTTCATAGACTGCACAAGGTGAGTCACTGTAGCTTATGTTCATAGACTGCTCGAGGTGAGTCACCGTAGTTTATGTTCATAGAGTGCTCGAGGTAAGTCTTGTAGCTTACATTCATAGAATGCTCGAGGTGAGTCACTGTATCTTATGTTCATAGACTGCGCGAGGTGAGTCACAGTAGCGTGTGTTCATTGACTGCTTGAGGTGAGTCACTGTAGCTTATGTTCATAGACAACTAGAAGTGAGATACGCATCTTATCTGGAGTACTGACCTACTGATGATGAGTAATATATATAACTTACATACATTGAGAATCGAAATTCTACAGACACGTAAACGGCTTTAACCATTAGTTTCTTTAAGATATCTCAAAATACTTTTAAATGTGAAATTGTTTAGAAAAGGCAGTACTAAGTACTAAGGCAGTACTTAGTTCTAACCTTTTACCAAATTTGAAACAAATCTATTCCTAGGAAAAAAATGTATGAAATGTCCTTAACTGAGTTTAACCCCGAGTTGGACACGTGAGTTTTCTTGAGAATTGTTTTCCCGCCACATCAATCAGCAATAGGAATTTGTAGTTTTTTCGTAATGATTAAAAGTGTGTTTAAAGAGACACACGGCAATCCTGAAGTTTTTATCAAGCATTGAATTTAGTGTCTCGATTTATTTATCCAGTATTATTTTGACTTTAAACCTGCTTGCATATAACTAAAGAAAGTGAGTCACTGTATCTTATGTTCATAGATTGCTCGAGGTTAGTCACTGTAGCCTATGTTGATAGACTGCTCGAGGTGAGGTGCTGTAGCTTATGTTCAAAGACTGCTCGAGATGAGGTGCTGTAGCTTATGTTCATAGAATGCTCGAGGTGAGTCACTATAGCTTATGTTCATAGACTGCTTGAGGTGAGGTGCTGTAGCTTATGTTCATAGACTGCTCGAGCTGAGGTGCTGTAGCTTATGTTCATAGACTGCTCGAGGTGAATCACTGTATCTTATGTTGATAGACAGCTTGAGGTGAGTCACTGTAGCTTACATTCATAGACTGCTCGAGGTGAATCACTGTAGCTTATGTTCATAGACTGCTCGAGGTGGATCACTGTAGCTTATGTTCATAGACTGCACGAGGTGAATCACTGTAGCTTATGTTCATAGACTGCTCGAGGTGAATCACTGTAGCTTATGTTCATAGACTGCTCGAGGTGAGTCACTGTAGCTTATGTTCATAGACTGCTTGAGGTGATTCACTGTAGCTTATGTTCATAGACTGCTCCAGGTGTCACTGTAGCTTATGTTCATAGACTGCTCAAGGTGAATCAATGTGGCTTATGTTCATAGACTGCTTGAGGTGAGTCACTGTAGCTTATGTTCATAGACTGCTCCAGGTGTAACTCTAGCTTATGTTCATAGACTGCTCAGGGTGAGTCACTGTAGCTTATGTTCATAGACAACTAGAAGTGAGATACGCATCTTATCTGGAGCACTGACCTACTGATGATGAGTAATATATATAACTTACATACATTGAGAATCGAAATTCTACAGACACGTAAACGGCTTTAACCATTAGTTTCTTTAAGATATCTCAAAATACTTTTAAATGTGAAATTGTTTAGAAAAGGCAGTACTAAGTACTAAGGCAGTACTAAGTTCTGACCTTGTACTAAATTTGAAACAAATCTATTCATAGGAAAAAACTGTATGAAATGTCCTTAACTGAGTTTAACCCCGAGTTGGACACGTGAGTTTTCTTGAGAATTGTTTTCCCGCCACATCAATCAGCAATAGGAATTTGTAGTTTTTTCGTAATGATTAGAAGTGTGTTTAAAGAGACACACGGCAATCCTGAAGTTTTTATCAAGCATTGAATTTAGTGTCTCGATTTATTTATCCAGTATTATTTTGACTTTAAACCTGCTTACATATAACTAAAGAAAGTGTGTCACTGTATCTTATGTTCATAGATTGCTCGAGGTTAGTCACTGTAGCCTATGTTGATAGACTGCTCGAGGTGAGGTGCTGTAGCTTATGTTCAAAGACTGCTCGAGATGAGGTGCTGTAGCTTATGTTCATAGAATGCTCGAGGTGAGTCACTATAGCTTATGTTCATAGACTGCTTGAGGTGAGGTGCTGTAGCTTATGTTCATAGACTGCTCGAGGTGAGGTGCTGTAGCTTATGTTCATAGACTGCTCGAGGTGAATCACTGTATCTTATGTTGATAGACAGCTTGAGGTGAGTCACTGTAGCTTACATTCATAGACTGCTCGAGGTGAATCACTGTAGCTTATGTTCATAGACTGCTTGAGGTGGATCACTGTAGCTTATGTCCATAGACTGCACGAGGTGAATCACTGTAGCTTATGTTCATAGACTGCTCGAGGTGAATCACTGTAGCTTATGTTCATAGACTGCTCGAGGTGAGTCACTGTAGCTTATGTTCATAGACTGCTTGAGGTGAGTCACTGTAGCTTATGTTCATAGACTGCTCCAGGTGTCACTGTAGCTTATGTTCATAGACTGCTCAAGGTGAATCAATGTGGCTTATGTTCATAGACTGCTTGAGGTGAGTCACTGTAGCTTATCTTCATAGACTGCTCCAGGTGTAACTCTAGCTTATCTTCATAGACTGCTCAGGGTGAATCAATGTGGCTTATGTTCATAGACTGTTTGAGGTGAGTTACTGTAGCTTATGTTCGTAGACTGCTCAAGGTGAATCACTGTGGCTTATGTTCAAAGACTGCTCGAGGTGAGTCACTGTAGCTTATGTTCATAGACTGCTCAAGGTGAGTCACTGTAGCTTATGTTCATAGACTGCTTGAGGTGAGTCACTGTAGCTTATGTTCATAGACTGCTCCAGGTGTCACTGTAGCTTATGTTTATAGACTGCTCAAGGTGAATCAATGTGGCTTATGTTCATAGACTGTTTGAGGTGAGTTACTGTAGCTTATGTTCGTAGACTGCTCAAGGTGAGTCACTGTAGTTTATGTTCATAGACTGCTCGAGGTAAGTCTTGTAGCTTACGTTCATAGAATGCTTGAGGTGAGTCACTGTATCTTATGTTCATAGACTGCTCGAGGTGAGTCACAGTAGCCTGTGTTCATAGACTGCTTGAGGTGAGTCACTGTAGCTTATGTTCATAGACAACTAGAAGTGAGTCACTGTAGTTTATGTTCATAGACTGCTCGAGGTAAGTCATGTAGCTTGCGTTCATAGAATGCTCGAGGTGAGTCACTGTATCTTATGTTCATAGATTGCTCGAGGTGAGGTGCTGTATCTTATGTTGATAGACTGTTCGAATTGAGTCACTGTAGCTTACGTTCATAGACTGCTCGAGGTGAGGTGCTGTAGTTTATGTTCATAGACTGCTCGAGGAAAGTCCTGTAGCTTACATTCATAGAATGCCAGAGGTGAGTCACTGTATCTTATGTTCATAGATTGCTCGAGGTTAGTCACTGTAGCTTATGTTGATAGACTGCTCGAGGTGAGATTCTGTAGTAATGTTCATGGACAGCTCGAGGTGAGTCACTGTACTTTATGTTCATGGACTGCTTGAGGTGAGATGCTGTAGCTTATGTTCATAGACTGCTCCAGGTGTCACTGTAGCTTATGTTCATAGACTGCTCAAGGTGAATCAATGTGGCTTATGTTCATAGACTGTTTGAGGTGAGTTACTGTAGCTTATGTTCGTAGACTGCTCAAGGTGAATCACTGTGGCTTATGTTCATAGACTGCTCGAGGTGAGTCACTGTAGCTTATGTTCATAGACTGCTCGAGGTGAGTCACTGTAGCTTATGTTCATAGACTGCTTGAGGTGAGTCACTGTAGCTTATGTTGATAGATTGCTCGAGGTCAGTCACTGTAGCTTATGTTGATAGACTGCTCGAGGTGAGGTGCTGTAGCTTATGTTCATAGACAGCTCGAGGTTAGTCACTGTAGTTTATGTTCATGGACTGCTTGAGGTGAGGTGCTGTAGCTTAGGTTCATAGACTGCTCAAGGTGAGTCACTGTAGCTTATGTTCATAGACTGCTCGAGGTGAGTTACTGTAGTTTATGTTCATAGACTGATGAAGGTGAGTAACTAGCTGATGTTCATAGACTGCTCGAGGTTAGTCACTGTAGCTTATGTTCATAGACTGATCAAGGTGAGTAACTAGCTTATGTTCATAGACTGCTCGAGATGAGTCACTGTAGCTTATGTACATAGACTGATCGAGGTGAGTCACTTAGGCTTATGTTCATACACTGCTTGATATGAGTCACTGTGGCTTATGTTCATAGACTGCTTGAGGTGAGTCACTGTAGCTTATGTTCATAGACGGCTCCAGGTGTCACTGTAGCTTATGTTCATAGACTGCTCAAGGTGAATCAATGTGGCTTATGATCATAGACTGTTTGAGGTGAGTTACTGTAGCTTATGTTCGTAGACTGCTCAAGGTGAGTCACTGTAGTTTATGTTCATAGACTGCTCGAGGGAAAGTCTTGTAGCTTACGTTCATAGAATGCTTGAGGTGAGTCACTGTATCTCATGTTCATAGACTGCTCGAGGTGAGTCACAGTAGCGTGTGTTCATAGACTGCTTGAGGTGAGTCACTGTAGCTTATGTTCATAGACAACTAGAAGTGAGTCACTATAGTTTATGTTCATAGACTGCTCGAGGTAAGTCCTGTAGCTTGCGTTCATAGAATGCTCGAGGTGAGTCACTGTATCTTATGTTCATAGATTGCTCGAGGTGATGCTGTATCTTATGTTGATAGACTGCTCGAAGTGAGTCACTGTAGCTTACGTTCATAGACTGCTCGAGGTGAGGTGCTGTAGCTTACATTCATAGAATGCCCGAGGTGAGTCACTGTATCTTATGTTCATAGATTGCTCGAGGTTAGTCACTGTAGCTTATGTTGAAAGACTGCTCGAGGTGAGGTGCTGTAACTTATGTTCATAGACAGCTCGAGGTGAGTCACTGTAGTTTATGTTCATGGACTGCTTGAGGTGAGGTGCTGTAGCTTATGTTCATAGACTGCTTCAGGTGTCACTGTAGCTTATGTTCATAGACTGCTCAAGGTGAATCAATCTGGCTTATGTTCATAGACTGTTTGAGATGAGTTACTGTAGCTTATGTTTTTAGACTGCTCAAGGTGAGTCACTGTAGTTTATGTTCATAGACTGCTCGAGGTGAATCACTGGCTTATGTTCATAGACTGCTCGAGGTGAGTCACTGTAGCTTATGTTCATAGACTGCTCGAGGTGAGTCACTGTAGCTTATGTTCATAGACTGCTTGAGGTGAGTCACTGTAGCTTATGTTCATAGACTGCTCCAGGTGTCACTGTAGCTTATGTTCATAGACTGCTCAAGGTGAATCAATGTGGCTTATGTTCATAGACTGTTTGAGGTGAGTTACTGTAGCTTATGTTCGTAGACTGCTCAAGGTGAGTCACTGTAGTTTTTTTTTTGTTCATAGACTGCTCGAGGTAAGTCTTGTAGCTTACGTTCATAGAATGCTTGAGGTGAGTCACTGTATCTTATGTTTATAGACTGCTCGAGGTGAGTCACAGTAGCGTGTGTTCATAGACTGCTTGAGGTGAGTCACTGTAACTTATGTTCATAGACAACTAGAAGTGAGTCACTGTAGTTTATGTTCATAGACTGCTCGAGGTAAGTCCTGTAGCTTGCGTTCATAGAATGCTCGAGGTGAGACACTGTATCTTATGTTCATAGATTGCTCGAGGTGAGGTGCTGTATCTTATGTTGATAGACTGCTCGAAGTGAGTCACTGTAGCTTACGTTCATAGACTGCTTGATCTGAGATGCTGTAGTTTATGTTCATAGACTGCTCGAGGTAAGTCCTGTAGCTTATGTTCATAGATTGCTCGAGGTTAGTCACTGTAGCTTATGTTGATATATTGCTCGAGGTTAGTCACTGTAGCTTATGTTGATAGACTGCTCGAGATGAGGTGCTGTAGCTTATGTTCATAGACAGCTTGAGGTGAGTCACTGTAGTTTATGTCCATGGACTGCTTGAGGTGAGGTGCTGTAGCTTATGTTCATAGACTGCTCAAGGTGAGTCACTGTAGCTTATGTTCATAGACTGCTCGAGGTGAGTCACTGTAGTTTATGTTCATAGACTGATCAAGGTGAGTAACTAACTGATGTTCACAGACTGCTCGAGGTGAGTCACTGTAGCTTATGTTCATAGACAGATCAAGGTGAGTAACTTAGGCTTATGTTCATAGACTGCTTGAGGTGAGTCACTGTGGATTATGTTCATAGACTGCTCAAGGTGAGTCACTGTAGCTTATGTTCATATACTGCTCAAGGTGAGTCACTGTGGCTTAAGTTCATAGACTGCTCGAGGTGAGTCACTGTAGCTTATGTTGATAGACTGCTCAAGGTGAGTCACTGTAGCTTATGTTCATAGACTGCTCGAGGTGAATCACTGTAGCTTATGTTCATAGACTGCTTGAGGTGGGTCACAGTAGCTTATGTTCATAGACTGCTCGAGGTGAGTCGCTGTAGCTTATGTTCATAGACTGCTCGAGGTGAGTCACTGTAGCTTATGTTCATAGACTGCTCGAGTTGAGTCACTGTAGCTTATGTTCATAGACTGCTCGAGGTGAGGCCTTTAGCCTACGTTGACTTCATAGACTGCTTGAGGAAAGTCACTACACACATACAACTGAATTGCACCTTGGGTCTTATTTTTCCACTTTCAAGAATTATTTGGCTTTGTATTCTACCTTCATGGAATGTATACTTATTTTGTTGCTGTTTTCTATATTGTTGTTGCTTTTTGTGCCCCCACCCTATAGTGGGGTGAGTGGAGGGGAGGGGCATAGGCATATAGTGTTGCCAGTGTCTGTCCATCTGTCCAGGTGTATGTTGTACTTTCGTACGTATGTCATACTTCCGTGTCTGGACTACTCCCCCTGAACTTCTCAACATATTTTGGTGATACTTGGTAGGAAATGTCAGCATGAAGTCTAACTGCGTATCATCACACTGTCCAGGTTCATTGACTTTAAACTTTTCAGTACAGTTTTGCTTGGAAGTATAAATATGAGTTGTGACACTTTAAGATTTTTTATTCAGTTGATTTCTGACAGTGTCGGCATTCAGGTCGAAAGGTCCAGACCCATTTCATCACGTCTTGACTCCTATTTCATCAATATTTGATGATTGTTTTAACTTCAGGAAAGCATCTGCCTCATGTCTTATTTCAGCAGTAGGGGAATACTTATGTTATCTCCTGTTTTATTTCAGCTGTAGGGGAATACTTATGTGGTCTCATGTTTTATTCCAGCTGGAGGGGAATGCTTATGTTACCTCTTGTCTTATTTCAGTTGTAGGGGAATACTTATGTTACCTCTTGTCTTATTTCAGTTGTAGGGGAATACTTATGTTACCTCTTGTCTTATTTCAGCTGGAGGGGAATGCTTATGTTACCTCTTGTCTTATTTCAGCTGGAGGGGAATGCTTATGTTACCTCTTGTCTTATTTCAGTTGTAGGGAAATACTTATGTTATTCCATGTTTTATTTCAGCTATAGGTGATTTGTAATACTTGTTATGTCTTATTTCAGCTGTAGGGGAATACTTATGTTATCCCATGTTTTATTTCAGCTGTAGTTATGTGGTCTCATGTCTTATTTCAGCTGTAGGGGAATACTAAAGTGGTCTTATGTCTTATTATACACCCGCTTTCACAAATTTTTGTCCCGTTGCTTAACACATTTTTAATACTTGAATATCTCAAACAGTTTTGAATGGATTGTTCCCAAACTTCATATACTCATAACAACTGATGACCTTATGTCCCTCTACATCGCCCATCATTGATTTTTGTCCCGTCCCGTCGCGTAACACATTTTTAATACTTGCATATCTCAAACACTTTTGAATGGATTGTTCCCAAACTTCATATACTCATAACAACTGATGACCTTATGTCCCTCTACATCGCCCATCATTGATTTTTGTCCCGTCCCGTTGCGTAACACATTTTTAATACTTGCATATCTCAAACAGTTTTGAATGGATTGTTCCCAAACTTCATATACTCATAACAACTGAAGACCTTATGTCCCTCTTCATCACCCATCATTGATTGCCTAATTTATTACACACTTATGGCCCTTTGTTTGACTTACAATTTTCCACTCTAATATTAATTGTATAATGACCTGTCAACAATTTTTTTCTGAAACATTTTCGAATTGATTGTTTCCAAACTTCATGTACGCATAACAACTGATTACCTTATGTCCTTCTACATCAGACATTGTTGATGCCTAATTTAGTACAGAAGTATGGCCCTTTATTTGACTTAGAATTTTTCACTCTATAATAAACTTTATGTGGCTTTCACTTTAACACTTTTCATGGATTGTTATTACACTTGACATGCAGTTCACACGTAATGATATGATGTGTCTCTGCATTAATGGCTTTTCGATTATGCAATTTTTTTTACAGAATTATTTTTTGTTTTACTTAGAATTTCTTTCACATTAAAAAAGTACCTTATTTCTCGGCATATACCGCACACTTTTTTACCCCAGATTCTGTGGTTGTAGAAGGGGTGCGCGATATACGCTACAACTTATGTTTTACGTGTTTTTTTTCAGCCAAGTCAAGCAGTTTTGTGGGATTCAAAAAGGCGCAAGACCGGCTGTTTACTAGAGAGTTAGAATTGAACCAAAGTTGGCTTGTTTCTATTGTTTCAATAAAATGCGTAGCATGTTATATGCTTATTATCAATACAAATAATAAAATCATGCTTTATCATGTCAGGGGCATAGCCAGGCATACTCCTGTACGCCTGGGCGTACTCTAGAAAACCGAATGTGAAAAAATAAAAGTGCTTCTTTTTTAAAATCAGCAATAAAAATTGAAGTGGGGTATTGGGTGAGGCACTATTTTTAAAAACACACTTAATGAATGGAGGCGAAAGCCTCCAAAATCTCGCTCAAATGAAGCCACAAACCTCAGAAATTGCACTCAAATTTCAAAAAAATTCCGGGGGAGGTCCCCAGGACCTCCACCAGATGGAGGGGGATACCCCCTCCCACACCCTCCCTCAGGGCGTATTCTCCAAAAGGCTCTGGCTACGCCACTGCATGTGTTGTGTTGATTATTGTTGAGAAAATACCATTGAAATGTTGAAAAACATCATTGTCTACATCAGTCGAAAGTTTGAAAGAAAACAAGGCTGGGGTTTTCCGAAAGCGTAGACTGGTTAAGTTGTTTTATTAATAGAATAGAATAGAATAGAACAGTATGAACAACGACTACTGGTATTTGCTTGTTTATTTGTTAAAGTCGATTTCTTAATTTCGACAAAGTAGAATCTTGATTAATCATAAAGTGTTCAATTGATTGGGAAAACGTGTGAAGTGTGTTTGTTTTTTAACCTGACCCCAAACAATGATAATTATTAAACAAACCTGTAACAATAAAGGTACATAGTAAAATGTCAATTCTTTAATTGTCCTTGATTATTGAGAACTTTGAGTCGGTGTTGAGAAGTTTGAGAATTTCGAGAAGTTTTAGTAGGTGCTGACACGATGAGTTAGGAAAATGCGTTTAAATAAGCGAAGATCAGGCAGGTGACAGCGGCGACGAGGATTATTATACAGAAACGACGATGATGATTTCGAGGGATTTGAAGGGGCGGATATATGAGTCTGTTGGGTCAGCTTCCCAACAAAAATTGACCCTTGTCAGGGACAGTACACCTTTATTCAAAAGAATAATCTGTCTTAATTGTCAACCCAATATAATAAAAATAATATGTTGAACACAGGCGTGGGGATTTTTATTTTATTGAAACTCAAGTAATCAACAAAAGTACAATCAACACTACAAGTTTATTTAAACTGGAGTAAAAAAACACGGAGCTTGGTTTTAGCCAGTCAAAACTCGTTTTACATTTCCTCTTTGGTCAATGCTTCAAAATGGCGGTCTACTGTCCTGAAATTGAAAACACAGGTTTTTTATGCGCGGTTTATGCTACAGTTAATAACAAAAAGTTTTTTTCCAAGTATTTCGAGTCCAAAGTTAGGATGCGTGGTATCTGCGCATGCGCGTTATACGCCGACAAATACGGTAAACAGATATTTTAGACATTCATTATATTTCATTTTGCCCATCAATGGCATTTTGCAAAAAAACGGGGTATTCATCACCTTCAGTGATAGTTCCAGTTTCATCTGTAGGGGAATACTTATGTGGTCTCATGTCGTATTTCAGCTGTAGGTGAATACTTATGTTATGTATCATTTTAGCTGTAAGGTAATAGTTACGTTATCTCCTGTCTTATTTCAGCTGTAGGGTATTATGTGATCTCATGTCTTATTTCTGCTGTAGGGTAATACTTATATTACCTCATGTCTTATTTCAGCTGTAGGGGAATACTGATGTTATGTATCATTTTAGCTGTAAGGTAATAGTTACGTTATCTCATGTCTTATTTCAGCTGTAGCATATTACTTATGTTATCTCATGTCTTATTTCAGATGTAGGGTTATACTTATATTATCTCATGTCTTATTTCAGCTGTAGGGTAATGCTCATGGTATCTCATGTCTTATTTCAGCTGTAGGGTAATATTCATGGTATATCATGTCTTATTTCAGCTGTAGGGTAATGTTCATGGTATCTCATGTCTTATTTCAGCTGTAGGGGAATACTCATGGGAGCTCATGTCTTATTTCAGCTGTAGGGTAATACTCATGGTATCTCATGTCTTATTTCAGCTGTAGGGGAATACTCGTGGTATCTCATGTCTTATTTCAGCTGTAGGGTAATATGCATGTTATCTCATGTCTTATTTCAGATGTAGGGTAATACTCGTATCTCCTGTCTTATTTCAGCTGTAGGGTAATACTCATGGTATCTCATGTCTTATTTCAGCTGTAGAGTAATACTCATGGTATCTCATGTCTTATTTCAGCTGTAGGGGAATACTCATGGTATCTCATGTCTTATTATGGCTCCCCCACACAAAGTGTGGTAGGGGAGCCATGTTGATGTTGTGCTTTCTGTCTAGGTCTTGTGTGTGGGTCTGTGTCACAAACAATGTCCGATCAATAACTAGAGAATGGTTGGACCTAGGGTCCTCAAACTTGGAAGGATGGTTGGTCATGACCAGTAGATGACCCCTATTGATTTTGGGGTCACTAGGTCAAAGGTCAAGGTCGCAGTGACCTTGACCTTGACTATTAAAATGATGTCCGATCAATAACCAGAGAATGGTTGGACCTAGGGTCCTCAAACTTGGAAGGATGGTTGGTCTTGACCAGTAGATATTACTGATACAGATAGTAGATACAGTCACAGGGATATTGAATATCAAAACGATCTCTGATCAATAGAGAACGGTTGGACCTAGAGTCGTCAATTATGTCTGTTCGGGCGAGTTGGGGAGCCATACGTTTTTGTCCCATGGACAATAACAATTTCTAGTTTCATCTGTATGGTAATACTCATGGTCATGGTATCTCATGTCTTATTTCAGATGTAGGGTAATACTCGTGGTATCTCGTGTCTTATTTCAGCTGTAGGGGAATACTTATGGTATCTCATGTCTTATTTCAGCTGTATCCTGAACACATAAAGGGACTGATGTTACTAGGGGAGCTGAATATCAAATTTCTAAAAAATATCAAAAAGGCGGAGGAGGTAATATATCTGGTTGAAATACCACCATTTCTACATAGAATTTGTGATGTAGGAATCTTATTTGCCTCATAACTTCACACATTAAGGCCATTCTCCATAAACCTTACAAAGTAAATAACACAGGGACTTACTCTTTATATAAACAATTGGTCAAAGCAAACAATACCATTATTAGCTCTGTATGGGTCCTCGAAATGCTCTTTACGTCGACTGCCATTAACATTTGTTAATATTGTATTGAAATCAAGTATACTCGTATGGCCATATGTGGGTTTATGAATAAAGTACCTATATTAAAGAAAGTTAATTCTAAATTTAAACTTAATGATAATTCATTAAATAATTTCATTAAATAAACTAACGTACCAAATAACAACAAAATCTCTCTACAAAACCATTTATCAATGCTATCAAAGTGTTCAGGTCATATAATATTGTATATGTGCCGATTAAAAGTATGGGTTTATTCACAGGTTCTTAAAATTCGTGTGATTAAAATAATTATGATCTTAATTCGACGCTCCGGTTTTGGGGTTTGGCCTGGCTGGTCAAAGCCGGTTATATTGTGTCCAGAGTTCAGATTTTCAAAATATATAAGTCATATATATACATTGTCTATGTAAGTTATATATATACATTGTCTATGTAAGAGTTATATATATACATTGTCTATGTAAGTTATATATATACATTGTCTATGTAAGTTATATATATACATTGTCTATGTAAGAGTTATATATATACATTGTCTATGTAAGTTATATATATACATTGTCTATGTAAGTTATATATATACATTGTCTATGTAAGTTATATATATACATTGTCTATGTAAGTTATATATATACATTGTCTGTGTAAGTTATATATATAAATTGTCTATGTAAGTTATATATATACATTGTCATCAGTAGGATTAGATATGTAAGATATATATATACATTGTCATCAGTAGGATTAGAAACGGTTTACATCTTTTGTAAAATTTGCCTGTTGATGGCGGGATGAGGACTTGAACAAGTTACACTGAGTATTCAGAAAACTGTTGAATTTGTGTTAAAACTTTCATTAGCATAGTTGTAGATCTGTACACGACTCGTGGTTGCTGTGTTTTCACTTTAGATGTAATTATTGTAATAGTTTTATGTGTGGTAGTTTGATACCAAGATACAGTGTGTTTTAAAATCAAAGTTGATGTTGTTTAGGGCGGCCCTTACAAATGACTAGCTAGAGAAAAGTTGCTTAATTCACATTCAATGATTTTTAGCTCGACTATTCTAGGAGAGCTTATGTAATCACCCAGGCATCGGCGTCCCACATCAAGGTTTGCATGTAAGCTGTGTTTACAAGTCTACATCTCTTACATTTCTTATCCTAGCACAACCAGATTTGGCCATGAGCTTCCTTATAACATTATCTTAAGGGCTGCTTAAGTAATTTGGTTCTCGTAACTCCTGGGAACCCCTGGAAAACAAATTATGATAGCCCTTAAAATGTGTCTCATTTCACATCAAATTTTGCATGTAAGCTGTGTTTACAGGTCTATATCTCTGACATTTCTTGTCCTAGTTCAACTTTTGGGAATTGCTTTCCTTATATTATGTTGTAAAGGGTTGCATAAGTAATTTTGTCTTCTACAAATTCTGGGCTCCCAGGGAACCCAAATTGTGATGGCCCATAAAATGTGCAATAAAGGCAGATCAAGGTTTTTGTGTAAGCTGTTGTATATATCTATAATGATGGTTTGGAATTTCTTATAGCATTATGCATCTTATTCATATTTCACCCATATGGGCTCCCTCCTCCCTACCTCCCCCCGACTCCCCAACAACCCTTTTTTTTGTTTTACATATTTCTTAATTCTTACACATAATTATTATAGCTATGTTGCGCCCACCCACCCACCCCGCCCCCCTCCCCCACTCAAAATGACTGCCACGTCATGTAGCTGGTCCTAACCAAAGTTCATTTTGATTGGATGTCAAACATGGCCGCCAGTGGCCATCTTTGTTTACATAGAGATATATAGGAAAAACTTGTGGCGACTACTCCTCTGAAACTACTCGACGGATTTTTATGAAACTCCACAGGAATGTTACTCTTGATGTCTAGTTGATCCTAGAAAAAATGTGATTTTGTGGCGACTACTCAAAAACCTTAAGTGATATTGATTTGGGACCTTTACCAAAATGGCTGGTATGACATGTAGTTGGTCCTCAACCAAAGTTCATTTTGATTGGATGTCAAACGTGGCCGCCAGTGGCCATCTTTGTTTACATAGAGTTATATAGGAATAACTTGTGGTGACTACTCCTCTGAAACTACTTGATGGAATTTCATGAAACTTGAATGGAATGTTGCTCTTGATGTCTAGTTGATCCTAGAAAAAATTCAAGTCGGCCTGAAATTCAAGATGGCCACCACGGCTAAAAATAGATTTTAAAAATGCAATTTTGAGGTGACTACTTCTCAAAAACCGTAAGTGATATTGATTTGGAACCTTTACCAAAATGACTGCCATGGCACATAGTTGGTCCTAACAAAGTTCATTCTGATTGAATGTCAAACCTAGCACCAGTGGCCATCTTTGTTTACATAGAGTTATAGAGGAAAAACTTGTGTCCACTACTCCTCTGAAACTACTTAATGGAATTTCATGAAACTTGACAGGAATGTTGCTCTTGATGTCTAGTTGATCCTAGCAAAAATTCAGTTCATTAGGAAATTCAGGATGGCCGCTGCTGAAAATGGATTTAAAAAATGCAACTTTGTGGCGACTATTTCTCAAAACCGTAAGTGATATTGAATTGGAACCTTTACCAAAATGACTGGCATAACATCTTGCAGGCTGATCAGAGTATACACTGTCTGGGTGCTCATCAGTCAATTTGGCCAAAACACCCCTTTGTACTGTAAATGGACTGGTCCAAATTCAAAGAAAGGACAGTCCATTATACATTTATAGTGGGTTAAGGAATAAGTCTCCTTTGTATTTTTGGCTCTCAGAAAAAGGCTGAAAACAAATTGTAGGATTTTAAGATTTTATTTTGATTCTGATTTTGCAAATATAACCACTGAGACAAGAGCAAGTCTACTTGTAGTGGTGAGATAGTAACCTAATTCTCAAGAAATTGCATAACATGACCTGTGACCTGGTCATACACGGTCACCGACTATATTTATGAATAGGTATGTTGCATAATAAATCACAATATTTAGGAATATAGGAATGTTGCTCTTGATGTCTAGTCCTAAGTAAAAATCAGGTTGGCCGAAAATTCAAGATGGCCGCCATGGCTAAAAATAGATTTTAAATACAATTTTGTGGCGACTACTCTAAAACCATTTTGTATGTTTACCAAATTGACTTTCATAAAACTTTACAGGAATGTTGGTCTTGATGTCCAGTTAGTCCCAAGTAAAAACCAAGTTGGCCGGAAATTCAAGATGACTGCCACAGCTTAAATACAAGATTGTGGCGACTACTTCTGAAAAACCATGACTGGTATTGATTTGGAACCTTTACTAAAATGACTGGCATGACATGTAGTTGGTCCTAAACAAAATTAATTTTGATTCTATATCAAACATGGCCGCCAGTGGCCATCTTTGTTTACAGAAAGTGATATAGGAAAAACTTGTGGTGGCTACTTCTCTGAAAGTTTTGGTCTTATTTCCATAAAACTTCACTGGTTTCCAAGGCTGATCTGGCTATCAAAATCTATCAGTAGAGCTTCAAGGTCATTGACCTTTTGTTTTACATATGTCTGTGTTCTTTTGTTTTGTTTTATCAAATCTACACCTGTATCAATGATGCGCCCCCACCATGCCTGCCCCCCACGTCCCCCATAAGTTTATGGACTCCCCTCACATGGAGGACAGGGGGAGGGGAACTGTTTTCATTTTATCTCCCATTATTTCAATGCAATCATGTACATATAAAACAATTTAGATTAAATTCTGATAAACAGATTGAAATATCAATAAACAAGAGGCCCAAGAGGGCCTGTGGACGCTCTACTCGCTTTAGATAAAGTTTATGTATAAGAGGCCATAACTCTTTCAAATATCGTTCAACCAGAACATGGTGAAGATATACGCAACTAGGCTTGGTACTGATTGTCCCTGACAAGTTTCGTTGAAATCCAGCCAGAGGTTCAGGAGAACTAGTCTGTACAAAGTTAGTGTATTAAAACCTTTAAGGGGTCATAACTCTGCCAAAATTCATTCAACCAAAACACGGCAATGACAGGTGCAACTAGGCTTGGTACTGATCATCCCCATCAAGATTCGTTGAAATGCAGCAAGGAGACTAATCTGGACAACGTTTGGCTATTAAAACCTTTAAAGGGCCATAACTCTGCCAAAAATCATTCAACCCGAATATGGCGATGATATGCACAACTAGGCTTGATACTGATCATCCTTTTCAAGTTTCGTTAAAATCCAGTCAGGGGTTCAGGAGAACTAGCCCGGAAAATGTTTGTGTATCAGAAACCTTTAAAGGGCCATAACTCCACCAAAAATCTGTTATCTGGAACGCGACGATGATACGCACAACTATGCTTGGTGCTGATCATTCCTGTAAAGTTTGGTTGAAATGTGAGGAGACGTTCAGGAGAACTAGTCCAGACAAAGTTTGTGTATTAAAACCTTTAAAGGGACATAACTCCGCCAAAATCATTCAACCAGAACACGGTGACGACATGTACAACTAGGCTTGGTACTGATCATTCTTGAAAAGTTTCACTGAAATCTGGCCAAATGAAGGCCCTTTCTTCTTAATGAGGCCAAAATATAGCATATTTCAGAAAATCAAGCGTCATAACTCCGGTGTAAATGGTCCAATCTGGCTGGTATTGAAATTTGTTGGAGCTTTCATTGATAGTAACAATCTGATAAAGTTTGGTAAAGATCGGATGAACAATGAAGCCCCTACCGTCGTAACGAGGCAAAATATAGCATTTTTAACTAAATCAAAGGCCGTAACTTTGCTGTTACTGGTCCGATATGGCTGGTTTTCGAAATTGTTCGAGCTTTCAATGACATTAACAATTTGATAAAGTTTGGTAAAGATCGGATGAACAATGAAGGCCCTATCATCTTAACGAGGCAAGATATAGCATTTTTAACTAAATCAAGGGCCATAACTCCCCTGTTACTAGTCCGATATGGCTGGTTTTCAAACTTGTCCGAGCTATCATTGATATTAACAATCTGATAAACTTTGGTAAAGATTAGATGAAAAATGAAGGCCCTATCGTCTTAACGAGGCAAGATATAGCATTTTTAACTAAATCAAGGGCCGTAACTCCCGTTACTAGTCCGATATGGCTGGTTTTCAAACTTGTCCGAGCTATCATTGATATTAACAATCTGATAAACTTTGGTAAAGATTGGATAAAAAAAGAAGGCCCTATCGTCTTAACAAGGTAAGATATAGCATTTTTAACTAAATCAAGGGCCGTAACTCTGCTGTTACTAGTCCGATTTGGCTGGTTTTCGAACTTGTCCGAGCTTTTATTGATATTAACAATATGTTTAAGTTTGGTAAAGATCGGATGAAAAATGATGGCCCTATTGTCTTAACGAGACAAAAGTTAACAGACGACGGACGGACGGACGACAGACAACACACCATCCCATAAGCTCTGCTGGCCCTTGGCCAGTGAGCTAAAAACAACTGAAATGAGGCCACAATAAAAAATTGCTAGATTCTCATCCCCTCCCTCCCTGAGTTGCCTGTCGACCACAAATTTCTTTAAAACAAGAGGTCAATGACCTTGAAGCTCTACTGATTGATTTTTGATAGCTAGGTCAACATTCCTGTGAAGTTTCATGAAAATCCATCAAGTAGTTTCATAGGAGTAGTCGCTACAAGTTTTCATTATATAACTCTATGTATACAAAGATGGCCACTGGCGGCCATGTTTAATGTCAAATCAAAATAATTTTTGACAAGAATCAACATCATGTCATACTGATCATTTCAGAAAAAGTTCCATATCAATATCACTTATAGTTTTCAAGAAGTAGTCGCTACAAACTTGAATTTTGAAAATCTATTTTTAGCCATGGTGGCCATCTTGAATTTCCGGCCGTCCTGAAATTTTTCTAAGATCAATTAGACATCAAGAGCAACATTTCTGTAAAGTTTCATGAAAATCCGTCAAGTAGTTACAGAGGAGTACAAATTTTTAGTAGATAACTCTATGTAAACAAAGATGGCCACTGACAGCCATGTTTAACATTGAATCAAAACGATTTTTGACAAGGACCAACATCATGACATGCTGATCATTTTAAAAAAAGTCCCATATCAATATCACTTTTAGTTTTCAAGAAGTAGTTGCCATAACTTGTTTTTTGAAAATCTATTTTTAGCCGTGGCGGCCATCTTGAATTTCCGGCTGACCTGAAGTTTTGCTAGGATCAATCAAGAGCAACATTCGTGTGAAGTTTCATGAAAATCCGTCAAGTAGTTTCGGAGTAGTCGCTACAAGTTTTCATTATATAACTCTATGTTAACAAGGATGGCCGCTGCAGCCATCTTTAACGTTGAATCAAAACGATTTTCGACAAGGACCAACATCATGTCATACTGATCATTTTAGAAAAAGTCCCATATCAATATCTCTTATAGTTTTCAAGAAGGAGTCGCTACAAACTTATTTTCTAGGATCAACTAGACATCAAGAGCAACATTCCTGTGAAGTTTCATGAACATCCGTCAAGTAGTTTCAGAGGAGTAGTCGCTACAAGTTTTTACTATATAACTCTATGTAACCAAAGATGGCCACTGGTAGCCATGTTTAACGTCGAATCAAAATAATGTTCGACTCGGATCAACATCATGTCATGCTGATCATTTTAGAAAAAGTCCATATCAATATCACTTATAGTTTTCAAGAAGTAGTCGCTACAAACTTATTTTTTAAAAATCTATTTTTAGCCGTGGCGGCCATCTTGAATTTCCGGCTGACCTGAAGTTTTGCTAGGATCAATCAAGAGCAACATTCCTGTAAAGTTTCATGAAAATCCGCCAAGTAGTTTCAGAGGAGTAGTCGCTACAAGTTTTTACTATATAACTCTATGTAAACAAAGATGGCCACTGGCAGCCATGTTTAACGTTGAATCAAAACGATTTTTGACAAGAATCAACATCATGTCATGCTGATCATTTTAGAAAAAGTCCCATATCAATATCACTTATACTTTTCAAGAAGTAGTCGCTACAAACTTTTATTTTAAAACTCTATTTTTAGCTTTGGTGGCCATCTTGGATTTCACATCGACATGAATTTTTGCTAGGATCAACTAGACTTTATGGGCAACATTTCTGTAAAGTTTCATGAATATCCATCCAGTAGTTTTAGAGTAGTCGCTACAAATAAAAGTTTACGGACAGACAGACGGACGTACACAAAATCAGGCTTTGTGTGACTCAAAACTTGTGTGTTTTTTTTTTGTGTGTACGTTCGTATCTTGTGTGACTGTGTTTTACATTTTGTCACACAAGTATACTTTATACACAAAAAAAGACACAAAAGGCCCTCCGGTAAAGCTGGACGGACGGACGGACGGACGACGGATGCTGCACCACGGCATAAGCTCTGCTGATCTCTGATTTTGGATTAAAACTGATAAAAATATAAAATAAAATTTTACACCCTGCCCTAAATTTTACTATAATTTGTATGAGATTCTAACAATAATTTTATATCGGCCCGAGTTTCTATACCCGCTCTGCCCCCCAACCCCACTCTACAATGTTTTAGCCTTGTTTTCTGATGGTCTATACTGGTTATATAATTAATTATTCTCTGAAAAATTGAATAGTCGAGCTGCGCTGTTCTCTGACAGCTCTTGTTTGTTTTAGAGTTTCTTGAAAGTGTTGGATCTACAACCTGAGAATACTGAGGCCATGCATAATCTGTGTGTTGTGTACGTGCAGCGAGGTGACCTTGTGCATGGGGAGAAATGTTTGGTACATGTGCACCAGCTTGCCCCGGAGAAAGAATATATCGAGCATCATCTGCAGATAGTTAGAGCTAAAATTAAAAAAGCTATGGATAAATATAAAATAGCACAGGGTCAAGAAGGAGGTCAAACATCTTGAGGTCAAGGTCAAGAACAGCAAGTTTATTTTACGGATTACTCAAAATTAAGGTGACAATTGACAAACAGGAAAAATGAGTGTTTTTGTAAATTGTCATCTCAACTAAATCACATATGTATATAGCTTATTCTATTCAAGTAATTGTAGGCATGACTTTTAAGTTTTGAACTACAGCTTTAGTGATTATACATATATCAAGTTCCATTCTATAGTCTCATACTGTAAAGGAGTTACGAACCCATCAAAAAATACATGACCTTGGCTTTAAAAAGGCCACTCCTAAACTGGTGCGACTAACATGGTCTTTTGAGAATACATATTGTTTCACCCCTACTATCTAAGTGACTTAGGAGGTCATTCCTCAATTGTTACAGCAATGTTGGCTGGTAGAGCATATCTGATGTCCGTCTTGTTTATAAAAATATAAACTTTTGTTTGGAACACACACACTTCAATCAATTAAAATGCTTGATGACGCGTCTTTATTTAGGTGTTTATGCTGCATTAACGGAAACAAGAAACTTTTGAGCAGGAATAACCTGAAAAAACATATATGCAAGTGTTTTTTTTTATATAGCCTGGTTGTTACGGCTTAAAGCTATGGTGTCATTTTGTCAGCTGTGGTCCTCTTTAAGAGGTAACTTTCACGACAATTGTTTAACTTTACGATGTGCTCAAATCAAACTTGGCATAGTGCCAGCTGACACTGGGCTACATTTGCTGGAGTAATACCATCAGTCTTGCATTGTTAGATGTAAACATTTTAATGTTTTTGAAAGTGCAAAAAAGATGAGGGTTATGTTTTTCAACTCAATAGTGTACAGTACATTCCATGCGTTATACTTGTTTTCGGTGTTGTTAAAACCTCTATATTTGTTTACCTTATATTAGATAAATATCAAAAAGGTGTAATAAATGTTTTTATGTCGTCACACTTTTTCTTGCTTTACCTTTATTTAAAGATGAATGGCCACCCTTTTTTTTTGTATAACAAATTTAACTCATAAAGATCATAATATTTATGAACATTTCTTGATCGTCCCGGAGAGAAACATATATGTAAAACCGCTACTAAGTTGTATGTAAAAACAAGTATTATTTGCATTGAATTGAATTGGGGTTTTAAGGCGAACCAGCACATGAAAGGTTATATGGCGCCTAACAGGAACGAACATGCCAGGCTCATTCTCCATGTAAATATGGAGAACGGGCCTAGAACCTTCTCACCCTGAACTGCAGAGTTGCTGCAAGTTATTATTTGCATGACGTATAAACTACTTTTACCACTGCGAGACTGCACAGGGAAATGAGGTTAATCTGAATTGTATTGCCAGATAATTGATAAATACAGTTACCTGTGGATTAATTTACCTGTTCAAAGTTTTTTACGTCATCAAATACAATCTTATTCTCGCTTTTCACTGATATTGCATTGTGTGAATTGTAAATATCTATTGTTGTGTATGGATTTCGATTTAAATAAACATAAACATGTTCATGAAACAAAACATGGCCGGAGAACTTTAAAGCTATAGGGGTCATTTTGTCAGCTGTGGTCCTCTTTAAGAGGTAATTTTCACGACAATTTTTAACTTTATTACGACAGTGCTCGATGTGCTCAAATCAAACTTGGCATAGAGCCAGCTGACACTGGGCTCCGTTTGGTGGAGTAAAATCATCAGTCTTGCGTTGTTAGATGTAAACATTTTAACGTTAAGAGTGAACCATTTTAAAAGTGCAAAAAAGATGAGGGTTATGTTTTTCAAATGAAAAATGTACAGTACATTCCATGCGTTATACTTTTTATAGGTGTTGTTAAATTAAGAAATAAAAAAAATTCCAGCGGATTTATATTGTCCCGGATAAAAACCTGGTGGACGGGACTTGAAGACCATCGTTATCAAGGGCCGTAGACCCAGGGTTTAGATGTGTTTCAAGTCGCAACCACCAGGTTTTGATCTCGCACAATATAAACACGCTAGAAATATTTTATTTCTTATCTGACATGGATTGTTATGTATTTTATATACACATTTTCGAGAGATTGAACATAATACAAACATATTCTCACAACTTACATTGTACGTCCATCTCTCAGCACCAAACAAAGAAAATATACAGCTTTATCGTGTTTCTAACAAGTTCAATGTTGCCTTAAAATAACGTAATCGTTGTTTTGGATGTTTTCCGTGTTGAAAATCGTTTAAAATGACGGTTGAAGGACATGACGTCAGAGGTTTTTATAGCTTTTTCGAAAACTGCTCAATAGCCAATCAGCATTGAGTACTTTCGTAAACCATGTTAGATACTTTTATTTGTTGACCTTATATTAGATAAACATCACGTAGGTGTAATAGATGTTTTTATGAGTCACTTTTTCTTGCTTTACCTTTATTTAAAACGAATTTGCAGACTTCTGGGACTTCATTGTTAGCTCGACATTCAAGGAACGGTACAGCTATTATACTCACACATACGCCCCGATATTGGTATCATATCTTAACCTTAAATATACTGAACAAACAAAGAAACTTCTGCATTTTAAGCTGTGATTTGCTTTGGGTTGAATTTGTTACACTTTGTACACCAATCTAGTTACAATTTCATCATTTTATACTTATCACTCAATCATTCTGATCAATATTAATAATCATCATAAACCAGAGTTAGTGTGTTTCTGCTAAAACATG
The DNA here is from genome assembly GCA_037043455.1 of Cyrtodaria siliqua. NCBI lineage: Eukaryota > Metazoa > Mollusca > Bivalvia > Adapedonta > Hiatellidae > Cyrtodaria > Cyrtodaria siliqua. The sequence continues at coordinate 153,794 of JAWPHD010000924.1, forward strand.
TTTTATTCAAAGTGCGAAATCACTATATTTGTATTATAAAGGGAGGTAATCTGAAAATATTCATTCTTGAAAGCTGTATGGCACAATTTTGAGCGAACTTACTTTCTCCTTCTTTTTGTTTATTTCAATAGTACAAAACTGTGTTAAATTCAAGTTTAAACCCCAAGACCCGTAAATGCTGTTTAAACCAAAACAAGGGGAATAACTGTGCGTACAAGTTTGATTCAAGGAAAATCTTTTCATGACAGTGCTGGCCTTTTAACAAAGTTATTAACATATACGACCAAACGAAATATATTTTCATTGTGTCTACATGTATGGGTTAAGTTGCAGAAGTTTCTTTTTTTGTCGAGTATATGTCTGAACCTCTACAACAGTAAGTTGCAATGATATAAAACATCAAAATGAATGAAAGGTGTTTTACGGCACGTCAACAGTCAACAGATGTCATATTTTGCTAGAAAACCGATGAAAATGAAATGGTCGATTATTAAACTTTATGCTAAAATGTATAGGTAAAATTACATGTATTTTACAAATAAGGGATGATATGGTAATAAAATAACGGGCCCATGTAAACGCATGGAACATCAGAGATAAGTTGGCCACAAAAGATTTACAAGATTTAACCGTCTCGAGTTATATTTTTACAAAATATTTGCTCTATTGTAAGCCGAATGTAATTATTAACCCACAATGTCCTGCAGTTTCACGGACACATTTTACTAAGGTCCCGTTACATCACCTTTGAACTATTTCAAATATTAACGAGATTTTTAATAGTAAAGCATTATGACCCGACAGTTTTCGTATGCCTGTTTGTAACGTACGTCCGTCCGTAAACAATTTGCATTCGGCACGATAACTGCAAAAGTATGAAACCTACCATCATGAATCTTCATAGGAACATTGCTCTGGGTGAGAGGTTGTTTTTGGGGCCAATAGGTCACATTCACAGTGACCTTATATGGAAATATACATTCTGCAGGTTACTTCAAAACAGTAACACCTACACTTATAAACCTCATAGGTACATTGCCCTAGGTGAGAGGAGGAACCCTATTGTTTTGGGGTCAGTAAGTCAAAGGTCAAGTTGACCTGAAACTGACATATATATATATATATGTATTACCTCTTGCTAAAACTTAAACTAGATCTATCACTGAAGTTGATGAATACCGCCACTTCAAACAAAAGGCCATAATTATGTAATAAATTAGGCAATCAACAATGAGTGATGTAGAGGGACATGAGGTCATCAGTCTGAGAAGGAGAAACGAGAAATGCTAGTAATAACAAGATGGGCCTGTAGACGCTCTACTGGTATGATGTGATTCAAAAACGTAAACATGATGACGCCAACCCAAGAAACATGTTTAGGATATTTCACAAGAATGGAATGAGTGGTTTTGGAGATGTTTGAAATTTCCTTAAATTTGATACAACCTAGTTTTAGACATGGTGGCCATCTTGGATGACAGGCGGCCGCGAAAAACAAATCTGAGAGAGACTATCCCAAATATCATGGTGATTAAGTTTCATCAAAATCCTTCAAGAGGTTTCAGAGAAGATGTCATTTTTAACCTTTTCCTATATATCCCTATGTAAACTTTGGGTCGCCGTGGTGGCCATTTTGATTATTCGACGATAAAGTAAAACACAAACTTGATCGAGGCCAACCCAAGGTACATGTATATGATATTTAACAAGAATGGAGTGAGTGGTTTTGGAGATGTAGTTTGAAATTTCCTTAAATTCTTTGAAACCGCTTAAAAAACCGCTTGAAAACTAGGTAAAATTTAAGGAAATTTCAAACGACATCTCCAAAACCACCCAAGGAACATGTTTATGATATTTCACAAGAATGGAATAAGTGGTTTCGGAGGTGATGTCGTTTGAAATTTCTTAAATTTGACCTAATTTTAGCCATCTTGGATGACTGGTGGCCGCGAAAAACTGAGGGGGACTATCCTAAAGATCATTGTAATGAAGTTTCATCAAAATCCTTCAAGCAGTTTCAAAGATGATGTCCATTTTAGCCTTTTCCTATATAACTCTGTAAACTTTGAGTCGCCGTGGCGGCCATTTTGGTTATTCGACGATAACGAAAAACATGAACTTGATAGAGGCCAACCCAAAGAACATGTTTATGGTATTTCACAATAAATGGTTTCATCGGAGATGTCGTTTGAAAATTCCTTAAATTTGACCTAATTTTAGCCATGGCGTCCATCTTGGATGACTGGCAGCCATGAAAAACACAAACCTGAGAGGGGCCCTCCCAAGTAACATTGTGATGAAGTTTCATCAAAATCCTTCAAGCGGTTTCAGAGAAAATTGCTAACGGACGGAAGGACGGACAGACGGACGAAAAGTGATCCCATAAGCTCATCTAAGCCGCGAAAAACACAAATCTGAGAGAGACTATCCCAAATATCATGGTGATTAAGTTTCATCAAAATCCTTCAAGAGGTTTCAGAGAAGATGTCATTTTTAACCTTTTCCTATATATCCCTTTGTAAACTTTGGGTCGCCGTGGTGGCCATTTTGATTATTCGACGATAAAGAAAAACACAAACTTGATAGAGGCCAACCCAAGGTACATGTATATGATATTTAACAAGAATGGAGTGAGTGGTTTTGGAGATGTAGTTTGAAATTTCCTTAAATTCTTTGAAACCGCTTAAAAAACCGCTTGAAAACTAGGTAAAATTTAAGGAAATTTCAAACGACATCTCCAAAACCACCCAAGGAACATGTTTATGATATTTCACAAGAATGGAATAAGTGGTTTCGGAGGTGATGTCGTTTGAAATTTCTTAAATTTGACCTAATTTTAGCCATCTTGGATGACTGGTGGCCGCGAAAAACTGAGGGGGACTATCCTAAAGATCATTGTAATGAAGTTGCATCAAAATCCTTCAAGCAGTTTCAAAGATGATGTCAATTTTAACCTTTTCCTATATAACTCTATGTAAACTCTGAGTCGCCATGGCGGCCATTTTGGTTATTCGACGATAACGAAAAACACAAACTTTGATAGAGGCCAACCCAAAGAACATGTTTATGGTATTTCACAATAAATGGTTTCATCGGAGATGTCGTTTGAAAGTTTCTTAAATCTGACCTAATTTTAGCCATGGTGGCCATCTTGGATGACTGGCAGCTGCAAAAAAAACAAATCTGAGAGGGACTATCCCGAAGATCATTGTGATTTAAGTTTCATCAAAATCCTTCAAGCGGTTTCAGAGATGATGTTTTCCTATATAACTCTATGTAAATATTTGGGTCGCTGTGGCGGCCATTTTGATTATTCGACAATTTCGAAAAACACAAACTTGATAGAGGCCAACCCAAGGAACATGTTTATGGTATTTCACAATGATGGAATAAGTGGTTTCGGAGGAGATGACGTTTGAAAATTCCTTAAATTTGACCTAATTTTAGCCATGGCGTCCATCTTGGATGACTGGCAGCCATGAAAAACACAAACCTGAGAGGGGCCCTCCCAAGTAACATTGTGATGAAGTTTCATCAAAATCCTTCAAGCGGTTTCAGAGAAAATTGCTAATGGACGGAAGGACGGACAGACGGACGAAAAGTGATCCCATAAGCTCATCTGCCCTTTGGCCAGTAGGCTTAAAATGTGTGACGTGACGTGGCGGGAAACAGTATATGTGTAACAAGAAGGGATGGACGCAATGCGACAGAATGTTACAGACAGCGCGATTCCTATATAGCCCATACTTCACGCGGGTGTATAATTATCCACTTTCATGGCAAAAATAGGGTGAATTTTGTTGGTCAGCTGCTAATTTAAGAAGTGTACAGATTGGCTTTTAATGCGAAATTGCCATATATTCAAACTCCTCATAAGCGATCGTGGTAATCTAGATTAAATCTTACCTTAGGTAAAATAGTTATTTATGGCATTGTTCCAGTTTACTGATAGCAGTACATGTCCTGTAAGAACATTTTTTCCTTGAGATGTTATTTAACATCAACCAAGACTTTTTGTCCATGTATGGTAATCACAAAAACAACTGTAATTATTGTGCATTTTATTATTAATCGAAAATAACATTATATGTGCAACATATTAACACGCTTATATGGGCCTTGCAAGCAAATAATGTAATAAACATGGCAATGAAATCCCTATGAGAAAATGTACTTTCAAACTAATGTGTCCAGTATATTCTAACAGCATCTGGTACACATGTTAAATCTGTAAATGCTGAGTCATGGTGTTGAATTAACCCCTATCATCCAAATACGTGTCTCAACATTCACTAAACTCGATACAAAATGAGCAAACTCTCGATTTTTTCATAATTTTCTACAAAATTATTGTGTCAAACTTACCCAAATATCTTCTTAATTAAATACCCCAACTTGTTAATGTTGTCTACACTGGTCATATAAGCTTTAAAATCACGTTCTTATGTGGTTCTTCTTTAAAAAGCTATAACTTCTCTACTCGGCATAATTATAATTTTAGTGTTAGTCCAGTTATCATACCTGTAACAATAAATGTAACAATAAATGTGGCTATTAAATGTGTTACATCTTCAACAAAACCCATAACTAGCATGCTCATTCAAAGCAGCCATATACAGAGATCCCAGTAATAACACCCAAAATGTTCACCATAACACACATTAAATCACTATTGTGAAACTGCTATCCCAACGAATTTATACAAAGTACCAGGATAAAACAATATAACATATAAAACCAAAGAATATCCCTCTGAAATTCACAATTATCCCAAACTTGATTATGTGGAAATAACACAGTGAAATAAAACATGGACATGAAAGCAATGAACAATGATATTGAAAATTTAGACAAAAAAACACCAAGCATGATGATTTATTCTTTGCATTTAATGGGTATATTTTCACAGAAACTAGTTTGTAACAAACATAGGACTTCATTCTCAAATCTGGTCTGGTGCAAATATGAAATCTGAAGTCCAGATAACATTAAGGATTTCTTCTTTCTCGCTAGTATTGTCCACCCAGTTGATATGGTATACCATTGTATTTGAGTCGAAAGAAACAATCAGGATAACTTGAAATATATCTAAAACAATTATATCCCAGATCAAAGATAAGGATGGTTATTGTCTTTTTAAAATACTACAGAAATAAAGACGAATGATACTGCTCAGTTTATGATTTTATACTCCAGACAGCATGTGTGAAATAGACTGATTTTATACTCCAGACAGCATGTGTGAAATAGACTGATTTTCAGTCAAGGCAGCACGTGTGAAATAGCCCATTATTTTCAATCGAGCCAACACACGTGAAAAGGCCATATTTTCAGTCACAACTACTCGCGTGAAAACATGTAACCTACAACATCCAATGTTGAGGTCCAAGACATTCTGTAGCCCAATTCCATTTGCATGGGTCAAGAACCATTGTCGGCTATATGTCATGTTCATCAGTAACAAGTAACAACTCTTTTAATAGCAGAATGTACAACTTGATCAAATGAAAACAATTAACACATCCATTATATTGCATATGATGGAAGTTGATCATTCCTACACCAGTGACAAACAGTAATATTAACAATGTCCCGCTGTAATAAACCTTATTGACCATGACCGTAACATATATATATTATCATTCTACATGCCCTCATTTATTTACAAAAATAACAACCATGAAGACATCAAAACCGTCCATGCCATGTTTATGGTGTGTTTGTCTATAGACAGAGTGGATAAATGACAGTAAGAATTTTTAAGTAACCCTAAAAACTAGTAGTCGCCGGAGGCAGACAAATAAAATATTTCCAGCGGGTTTATTTGTCCCAGATCAAAACCTGGTGGGCGGGACTTGAAGACATCGATTTCAAGTCACAACCACCAGACCTTGAATTCACCAAACAGTCTTGAGAATGTTCTTAAACTTAAGCCCGTGTGGACATTTCAATCACTAACACTTCTATAAGTTTAAAGTACAGACGTTCATAACAATCTGCTATGTATACATATGATGAATACTAATAAATAGCCACTTCATACGAGTGTTTATCTCTGAAGATCAAGGACATATGCTACTCAAAATTTGCTAAGGATCACTTTTTTTACTGTCTAAATTTTTTGCTGAAATAAATAGCTATATAATTTCTATTTTACATGAAATTATTTAGGGCAGTGTATGGTCATGTGATCTCATGACCGGATTCAATTTCTGGAATTGATGAAGTACCAATGAAATTAATATCTTTATTGTGAATTAATTTCTTATAAAATTATACGGAAGTAAAAAGTTATCCTTAGCAAATTTTGAGTAGAAATTTGAGTACTCGAAGTCTAAGAATAGTTTGAAGAATGGTTGGTGAATTCCATTCCAAGTTTTGATCTCGCACAATATAAACCCGCTGGAAATATATATATTTTTTTATCCGACATGGATTTTTATGTATTTTATAAATACATTTTCGAGAGATTGAACATAACACAAAACACATTCTTACAACTTACATTGTACGTCCATCTCTCAGCACCAAACCAAGAAAATATACAGCTTTATCGCGTTTCGAACGTAGCGTTACCTTAAACTAACCTAGTTGATGTTTTGGATGTTTTCTGACGTTGAAAATCGTTTAAAATGACGTTCTAACGGTTGAAGGTCGTGACGTCAGAGGTTTATATAGGTTATTAAAAAAATCCTCAATAGCCAAACAGCATCGAGTATTTTCATAAACCATGTTAGATATACTTTTAAATACATGCGATGAAACAGTTTATTGTAAACTCTGCAATGAATAATTTTATAATGCAAACAAAATTCAAACTTGATAAAGTAGAGCAACAATTGGGATTGCAGTTTATACGCCAGTATCAATCCTACCATTACCTACATAACTGGGTGTTCTGGCTGGTTGAAGGTCCCTTGTGGGACAGCCATATGCAACCTCACTTCCTTTTTTGGTGTTTTTGGGATCTCTATGAGAAATTAACTTTGCATAGTGTTGTCTAGAAGACCAATATTCTTGCTTTTAAAATCACTAATACACATTAAAATATTTTAAAAGCTTCTGGTGTAGATATCCTCAATGTTTAATCCATTTTTTTTCGCTTCCTTAATTACCGGGCAAGTCATATTCAAATGATCAAAACAGTCAGCGATGCACAATTATCAAGTTCTGCAAGAGGACACTTCCAGTCAATGTAAATATTTTCTTTGTTACAAATTCATCAAACATCATTTACACTCAAGACCACTCATCTTTAAGTATGATATATATATATAGTATAAATCCCATATTATACACAATAAATAACAACCCAAGGATCACGGATTCTCAGTTTCCTGTTCAATTTGTTGTAATATTTCATTTTCGAGTTCAGCATCATCAATATCGCCACCCTCATTAACCATCTCGTATTCCTGAAGTTCTCGCTGTAGTTCTTGTTCCCATTGTGGTAGCGTTTCAGATTGTTCCCATTGTGGTAGCGTTTCAGACGACACTGAAAGTACATCAAAAATATGTTTTATTTAAGCGACGTGATTGACAAGTACTTGCGTAGGATTCTCCAGGAGCTGTGTCTGGTTGTTCCTGTCCAACGAAGAACATTGCTTGTGTTGTGCACTTTGCTTTCTTAACAAATATTTAGAAAGTTTAGAACATGTAGCGGGGTCGAACCCTGTGTTAAGAGGCAAGTCATCTGACAAACCAAAATATTGGCATATTGCAAAAATTAATGCTTAGGGATGTAATATGGCGGCGAACTAACACTTCAACAAGGAAGGGGATAATTTATTGCAAACATTAACCTAATGACTACAATTTACAACAAGAAATCCATAGAACCGATGGATGCTCCTCGAATAAATGTACACATGTGAAAAGCTTTATATTAATATTTTGAAAAACTTCAAAGTCCCATAACTCTGCAAAAAACACACAAAAACAACAAGAACGTCGACAAAATGTGTTACTAGAATCGTATTATACTTCTACCAAGGTCAATGAAAATCAGCTGGAAAATGTAGGAGGAGTTGAGCAGCCGATTGTTCATCGATAGGTAGAATGTTGGTTACCAATCTTCCCGGGACTCAACACCTGAGGTAGTATCGGTGGCCTCGATGTTACAAAATGTTACCATCGGTGGCCTTTGGTAACCCGGAGACAACCGACGTGGTTGCCAATGGGAGAATGCTGAATGCACACACTATGTCCTACTAGACATCATGCTGATCATAGTGACTTCCTATAAAGTATCATGAAAAGAGGACGAAAAATGTAGGAGTTGAGCGGACAAGCTTTTGATTTGAATAACTGCATTCGAAGTCCCGCAACTCCGGCAAAAATGATTCAACCGGAACGTCCTGCTAATATGCACTATTAGACATCATAGCAATACTAAATTATGAAGTTTCATGGAATTAGGATGAAAAACTTAGGAGTTAGCAGACAAGCTTTATATTCGAAAAACTTCATTCCAAGTCCTTTAACTCTGCCAAAAATCATTCGACCAGAACCTCCTGACAATATGCTACTAAACATTATACTTGTACTTCCGAGAAGTTTCATGAAAATCGGATGAAAAACGTAGGAGCTGGCAGACCAGAAAACGGGACGGAATGACTGATGGACGGACATGATGAGAACTAAAAAACTAACTGATTAAGGTAATAAATGTCCTTGTGGCTAATTAGACTATATGACATATCTATTTAAACAATGCAAGCATAGATGATTAAAACAACAGAGTAATCACACTAAAATTAAATTTCTCCGAGACTGAATTCAAAGGAAGATTCATGGAATTGAAAAATTTATCTTCAAGCCCTCTCCCATGGAGGCACAATCTCCTGTGTATACCTACCTTTTACCTATAACAAAATACAGATACAGATGTATTATGACATTACCATCATTGAACTATTTGCTTTTCAGGGATGTTCTAATTACTACAGCAAGGAAGCTACACATTCATATATACATAACGCCATTAAAAGAAGTTTTTTATTTTGTGTTTATTTCCAAGATTGATTGTAGTGTTATGTACCTGTTAGAAATTATCCACATTCCCTATAAATCTGGTGACCGATCAAATTCATGTATTGAAAGAAGTAAAATCGGAATTATGCAATCAGTCTTGGAGACATTTTAATTAAAAATAAACACAAAATAAAAAAACTTGCACTTTTAATGGCATTACCTATATACATGTATGTTATATGTATTTACATGCTAACCATGTCTGGAGTATATGCTTCATTTATTTCCTACTTTTTAGTATACAGTAATCAGGACAATAATGGATAACTAATTGATTCAGTTACACAGACATTGCTGATTAACAAACCATTTTGTTTAACTATTGTATAATTTAACTAGAACTTCCTGATCTACCCATGCTAGGACCATGGTAGTGTTCCTGTGAAGTGTAATAAAAGTGTAGCTACGAATCTTGAAGAGTAATATTAAGTAGACAAGTGTTTTCATGATCGGGTCATGGTGACCTTGAACCTATTGTAGGGGTCATCTTCTCACCATGGAGTCTACCTGTGGTTTCAAATCTTGAGCTATAGAGCAGAAATATTTTTTCACTATTAGATCATCTTGAACTTGATCCTAATGACCCCAAAATGTATAGGGGTCATCCTCTTATCATGGGAAATCTACTATATAGTTACATAAGTGCGGCTATAAGTGTTATCGAGTTATAGAGAGGACAAGGTTGTGTCTACTGATGGAATCCAGAATACAACCCCTCCTAAAAATTCGTATTTTTTTTTTAGAAAAAATACAACATCGAGCAACTAAACTAATACCAGAGCTAGAAGAAAGACTTCCAGCTTTAAGTATGTACTCTCTTGAACAGAGACGTTTCGGAGGCGATCTTATCGCAACAGTCAAGATATTTAAACATAAATATGAATTGATTTGGACTCCTGTCATTGTTTAAAGTTACTGATCCAACCACATATTCTACGAGAGGACACAGTAAGAAGTTATTTAAGCCAAGGCTTGTAAAAGTAGTCTTTGAGACAAAACTTCTTCAGCATAAGAGTCATAATTGCCTATTCCTTAAATTCCCATAAAAAAGTGAATGTAAATCATATAAATGTAAACTTTGTTTTGTGGGAATTTAACAAAATACAGGAACAATTGTATTACAGCTGTAGAGAAGGAAGGTACGAGTAAATGTATTTTGGTGGAAACACATTTTAGGCAATCACATTTTTGTTTTTAATATGGCTGACTTCATTTGGAACTATAGATCAGTCGATTGGGACTATTGATTCTAATGAACTTCAGTCATAACTCCAACATAGTTCCAAGCACATTCTGAAGATGGTTCCTGTTTGTGTTAAATAACTGAAGTGGTATTTCATAGATCGGTCTTATAGCCTCGGTGGTACATTTTAATTAGGTGGAGACCTCGTACAAATGACATCTTTTATGGATTGAAGGGCGAATTATTGTTTTTTTACCACTTGTATAGGACACAGGAAAAAAACACTTGCAGTGGATGGACAAATACAGTGACCACTTAATGTTACAGACCACCTTATTGACCACCTTATTCAAAAGACCACATAAGGTATCAATAGTGGTCTGAACTATAGTTCCAAATAACCCAAATGTCAACTGAAGATGTCTCAAAATCGGTTTAGGGTCTGTGTTTTATGTTTATCACAGTTTGATTGAATGATGTCACAGTGGGAGTTGATCAGACTGATGGAACTATCGCATTTTCTCGTCATTTAGCTCAAGCTGTAGTCATAACAAAAGGTCCAAGTGAAGTCAACTTATTTATATCGCTTTATAAAGTTTCAGCCACAAATGCATGCTTCTGTCAGGTATCTATTGAATATGTTCACCTATCTGAAGTAGGTCTGGTCTGATACTCATCAATATGTTTTAAGTATAGGAATCCGACAAATCTAAAATATTCAGACTGCATGGTAGTATTTGCAAAATGCTGAACTAAAGTATTGAGCTCGAAAAACAGACTCGGACTTTGTATAGTTTGTTGTTTCAGAGTCCGAGACCAACAATAAAGTTGGATTCTTAGACCCAAACATTTTGATGAATATCAGTCCTGGAAAAAGCATAGAAGCAATTCTGCAAACACAAGACATAAAAACACAATTCATTACAATTGTGATGAAAGTGATGCAATAAAATATAGATGTACAAGTATGACAGATTACCATTGATAACGGGGTAAAACCAGGAGTATGTACAGGGATAAAATAGAATCATGTTTAACAACACAACATGCAGTAATAGAGCAAAAAATCTACATTTCAGATTTTTTTTTTTTTTATTATCTTATTTCAAGATTTTTAAAGAATTTGAGAAATTTCAGGATAAATTAAATTAACAGTGAATGAGCTGAACTGGTGCTTGCTGAGCACCCATCAATGTTTTCAACCCACCAGTGGGTATGTGGATGTCAGTGGTGGTGGTGGGGGTGCCATATACCCAATGGAATGATTTTTGTTTGGTGATTAACATCATTTTCCAGCACATTTTAGGCAATGTATGGCGGTCAATTTTTTTGTGTTGGTGATGGCAGACCACTCACTTATTAGTACTGTATACCTCCCGCCATCCGCAAGAATCGACACTTTCTCACAAGTTGTGCTCCCAGTGGGATTCGAACACACAGGTGAGAGGTAAGAATGTTTACAACGCAATGATAAATGTAGTTTCCCATCCGCAGGAGTAACTCCCCATCCGCAGGAGTAACTCCCCATCAATATTAAATATCCCCTTGTTGGTGCCGGTTCTTTCTGTCTAATCACCTGGGTATGTTCCCACCCATTCTCCACTCCCAGTAATCACCTGGGTATGTTCCCACCCATTCTCCACCCCCAGTAATCACCTGGGTATGTTCCCACCCATTCTCCACCCCCAGTAATCACCTGGGTATGTTCCCACCCATTCTCCACTCCCAGTAATCACCTGGGTATGTTCCCACCCATTCTCCACCCCCAGTAATCACCTGGGTATGTTCCCACCCATTCTCCACCCCCAGTAATCACCTTGGTATGTTCCCACCCATTCTCCACCCCCAGTAATCACCTGGGTATGTTCCCACCCATTCTCCACCCCCAGTAATCACCTGGGTATGTTCCCACCCATTCTCCACCCCAAGTAATCACCTGGGTATGTTCCCACCCATTCTCCACCCCCAGTAATCACCTGGGTATGTTCCCACCCATTCTCCACCCCCAGTAATCACCTGGGTATGTTCCCACCCATTCTCCACCCCCAGTAATCACCTGGGTATGTTCCCACCCATTCTCCACCCCCAGTAATCACCTGGGTATGTTCCCACCCATTCTCCACCCCCAGTAATCACCTGTGTATGTTCCCACCCATTCTCCACCCCCAGTAATCACCTGGGTATGTTCCCACCCATTCTCCACCCCCAGTAATCACCTGGGTATGTTCCCACCCATTCTCCACCCCCAGTAATCACCTGGGTATGTTCCCACCCATTCTCCACCCCCAGTAATCACCTGGGTATGTTCCCACCCATTCTCCACCCCCAGTAATCACCTGGGTATGTTCCCACCCATTCCCCACCCCCAGCCCCCAACAGCGAGGGAAACATTGAACGGTGCATATCAGTTGACCAGATGTATGTTAGTACAAACTAACATTTTTTGTATGTTAGATCAGTTGACCAGGTGTATGTTAGATCAGTCGACCAGGTGTATGTTAGATCAGTCGACCAGGTGTATGTTAGATCAGTCGACCTGGTGTATGTAAGATCAGTCGACCAGGTGTGTGTTAGATCAGTTGACCAGGTGTGTGTTAGATCAGTTGACCAGGTGTATGTTAGTTAGATCAGTTGACCAGATGTATGTTAGATCAGTTGACCAGGTGTACGTTAGATCAGTTGACCAGGTGTACGTTAGATCAGTTGACCAGGTGTACGTTAGATCAATAGACCAGGTGTACGTTAGATCAGTTGACCAGGTGTACGTTAGATCAGTTGACCAGGTGTACGTTAAATCAGTTGACCAGGTGTAAGTTAGATCAGTTGACCAGGTGTACTTTAGATCAGTTGACCAGGTGTATGTTAGATCAGTTGACCATGTTAGATCAGTTGACCAGGTGTATGTTAGATCAGTTGACCAGGTGTATGTTAGATCAGTTGACCAGGTGTATGTTAGATCAGTTGACCAGGTGTATGTTAGTTAGATCAGTTGACCAGGTGTATGTTAGATCAATTGACCAGGTGTACGTTAGATCAGTTGACCAGGTGTACGTTAGATCAGTTGACCAGGTGTACGTTAGATCAGTTGACCAGGTGTACGTTAGATCAATAGACCAGGTGTACATTAGATCAGTTGACCAGGTGTACGTTAGATCAGTTGACCAGGTGTACTTTAGATCAGTTGACCAGGTGTATGTTAGATCAGTTGACCATGTTAGATCAGTTGACCAGGTGTATGTTAGATCAGTTGACCAGGTGTATGTTAGAACAGTTGACCAGGTGTATGTTAGATCAGTTGACCAGGTGTATGTTAGATCAGTTGACCAGGTGTATGTTAGATCAGTTGACTAGGTGTTGACCAGGTGTATGTTAGATCAGTTGACCAGATGTATGTTAGATCAGTTGACCAGGTGTATGTTAGATCAGTTGACCAGGTGTACGTTAGATCAGTTGACCAGGTGTACGTTAGATCAGTAGACCAGGTGTACGTTAGATCAGTTGACCAGGTGTACGTTAGATCAGTTGACCAGGTGTACGTTAGATCAGGTGACCAGGTGTACATTAGATCAGTTGACCAGGTGTACGTTAGATCAGTTGACCAGGTGTACATTAGATCAGTTGACCAGGTGTATGTTAGATCAGTTGACCAGGTGTATGTTAGTACAAACTCTGAATTTAACTGCTTATTACTGTTCTACATTTGTAAACTTTTAAATTTTAAGGTGTAACACCACCACTTTATAACACCACCACACCACCACTTTATAACACCACCACTTTGAGTAACAAACCTAGGTCTCTTTGATCCTTGTTTAGCTGCCTACATTGCACACTAACATACGCATACATGCACACCAGAGATTGTTTGTTATACTAACTATAGTACCAAAATAGCACCCAGTTTTTGATATTGGTTCCCTCATCGCGTAACATACCTACTGCTGAGCCTGTGTTACTGCTGGTTCCTGTTGCATTGCTATATACTCATCAATGAGAGCTTGTTCCCAATCTTCATCATCATTTACACCTGAACAGACATACCAACATGCAACAGTCAAAATACTCAACATTTTAAGTGCACATGTCCTTAAATTTTACAAATGCCTAACTGTTTTTTACGAGTTGCAGTGTTTTACTTTTTTCTCCAAACTATGCAGAATACAAACTGATGTACTGTGCTTTTCAGCAGTTTGATAGATTTTTTTTGATAATTTCACTAACTGTATTAAATATTGTAAAAAAAAATGGCAGAAGAACAAATTAATTTTTTAGGCTTATACAGAAGGTGGCTTATACAAAAGACGTTTTAATTCTATGCTGTTTTGTGGACTGTATATTTTTATCATAACTTGTGATGTTGGAGGATAACCAACCCATGATAAGCTAGTGTAATAAATAATTATGCACATGAAAGCAGAATCATCGCTCGTTTATAATTGCAATCATAACTGCCACCAAATGTTTTGAAATGACAGGGTTACGAAAACCAATGAGGCAGTTCATACTGGCAGCTATATGAATTAATGTACATTATATGCCATTTTTGGAGTTCATGCCTATTTATTTCTGAATTACCTAAACTTTTTCGCAAAAATGATGATGCTCTGCAAAATGTTGCATCATATCGTATTGGCCAACTCTTTTAATAACTTCAATAATAAATCAGCACTCATGTACTGTGTTTGATTTAATGAATATAATGGACAATTGTTTTATTAGCAAATGCCATTGAAACAAGAGGGCCATGATGGCCCTATATCGCTCACCTGAGTAAATTTGAACCAATACAAGAGTGCCAAGATGGCCCTAAAGCGATCACATGAGTACTGGCACATTATCAAACTTCTTCGAAATCTTATGGTCATATACAATCTGTGCAAGTTTGGTTAAGATTGTTCAAGAAATGTGGGCTCTGTTGTATATAACAACATTGATATAGACAGTTTAAAAGCCTGACAAAGTTTGGTAAAGATCAAATTTAAAATGAAGGTGCTAGAGAGTAACACCTTGGGCAGAGCCAAATGTGACCCCAGGGCTACATGTAATATATGAGAGCTGTGTGCTTTGTGGTTTTAGAGAAGATTTTTTAAGTTTTTCCCTATACAAGTCTATGTAAAATGTGACCGCTGGGGCGGGACCAAATGCGAACCCAGGGTCACCATTTGAACAAACTTGGTAAAGGACCACAAGAGTATAGTAAATGCAAAATATTAAACCTCTGGCTTTTGTAGTTCCAGAGAAGAAGACTTTAATGTAAAAACTGTGAGGGGTGGGGTCAAATTTTACCCCAGGGTCACCATTTGAACAAACTTGGTAGTGGACCATAAGCTTATAGCAAATGCAAAATATTAAACATCTGGCTCTTGCAGTTCCAGAGATTTTTTTTCAGTTTTTCCCTATACAAGCCTATGTAAAACTGTGACCCCCGGGGCAGGGCCAAATGTGACCCCAGGGTCACCATTTGAACAAAATTGATAGAGGACCATGAGCTTATAACAAATGCAAAATATTAAACCTCTGGCTCTTGCAGTTTCAGAGAAGATTTTTAAAGTTTTTCCCTATATATGTCTATGTAAAACATGTGACCCTTGGGGCGGGGCCAAATGTGACACGAGGGTCACCATTTGAACAAACTTGGTAAAGGACCATAAGCTTACAGTAAATACAAAATATCAAACCTCTGGCTCTTGTAGTTTCTGAGAAGATATTTTTTTTCCTATATAAGTCTATGTAAAACTGTGACACCCGGGGTGGGGACAAATTTGACCCCTGGGTCACCATTTGAACAAACTAAGTAGACGACCATAAGCTGATGCTACAAGTAATACATGAGAGCTCCGTGCCATGTGGTTCCAGAGAAGAAGTTTTTTCCCAGTTTTTCCCGTTACAAGCCTATGTAAAACTGTGACCCCCGGGGTGGGGCCAAATGTGACGCCTGGGTCACCATTTGAACAAACTCGGTAGAGGACCATAAGCTTATAGCAAATGCAAAATATTAAACCTCTGGCTCTTGCAGTTTCAGAGAAGAAGATTTTTTAAGTTTTTCCCTATACATGTCTATGTAAAACATGTGACCCTTGGGGCGGGGCCAAATGTGACCCGAGGGTCACTATTTGAACAAAATTGGTAAAGGACCATAAGCTTATAGTATATGCAAAATATCAAACCTCTGGCTCTTGTAGTTTCTGAGAATAAGATTTTGTAAATTTTTTCCTATATAAGTCTATGTAAAACTGTGACCCCCGGGGCAGAGACAAATTTGACCCCAGGGTCACCATTTGAACAAACTTAGTAGAGGACCATAAGCTGATACTCAAGTAATACATGAGACCTCTGTGCCTTGTGGTTTCAGAGAAGAAGATTTTTTAAAGTTTTTTTTCTATATGTCTATATGAAAAACATGCAAAATCTCAATATACAAACTTTGGACCCCCGAGGCATGGCCATTTTTGACCCCGGGGACTTCATTTGAACAAACTTGATAGTCTAGGCATTGGCGATCATTTTAAAAGAAAAACTGTAGAAATCTGTCCAGCGGTTCTTGAGAAGAAGATTTTTTAAGGTTTCGACCATATATGGTAATGGCGGCCATCTTGGATGTCGCACTGACCTAATTTTAACAAATCTAAAAAACATTCATCTAAGGATCATCCACGTGAAGTTTGGTCAAAATTGGCTACGCGGTTTCTGAGGAGAAGTCGTTTGAAGCAAAAGTTAACGACGACGGACGACGGACGACGGACGAAGAGTGATCCCAATAGCTCACCTTTGAGCCTTCGGCTCAGGTGAGCTAAAAACAGTGCACTTAAAAGATTGAATACAGTAGAATATACACAGCCAAATCTCCTGCTATATAATTCAAACTGAAGTAGCGTAGAAACAACCAGGTGAATCAGATTTTTGGCAATGTCACTGTGGGCATTAACACAAACAACAGATAGACATGCACATACACAACGGTAATGGAGCTGACAAAGTGGAGAGAATGGGTATGCTAACATGTTCATTGGAAATGAGGAAGTTAAAAGTAGCTAACCCGCCAGCAACAGCCACATTTTCACTACAAAACCATTCTTCCGAACTCTCTCCGTGTGTTTTGGTCATAAAATAATGCATATGTGCCAATTAAAAGTCTAGATTTATTCAGGGGTACTTTAAACTATCTGTTATTGAATACACATAAAATGAATTAAATAAAAAAGATGCTTCGGCAATAATAAACACTTGGATGAGAGTTAATGCGTTTATATTGTAGTTATAGAGTTCAGATTTGCAACATATCATTAGTAGACTTTGAAAAGGTGTACATCTGTTGTAAAAAGATTCCGGTTGATGGCAGGATAGCAGCTTTAACAGAACAACAACAGGTATTAACAGAAGATGCTGAACAAATAAACAACATACATGTGCATGTAGTGTGGCATGTGACGTCACTGCTACTGTTGTCTGTTTTGTCACATGATTATACAAGGTCAGACACATACAACAATTGTAAAAGCAAGCAGATGAGAATTTGAAACAACATTTTAGCATGTAGATTGACTTCGGTATTGATCAATCAATGATTTAACAAGAGGTCAATGACCTTGAAGCTCTACTGATAGGTTTTTGATAGCTGGATCAGCATCAAGAGCAACATTCCTGTGAAGTTTCATGAAAATCCGTCGAGTAGTTACAGCGCTGTAGACGCTACAAGTTTTTACTAGATAACTCTTATGTAAACAAAGATGGCCGCTGACGGCCATGTTTAACATCGATTTCAAAACGATTTTCGACAAGGACCAAAATTATGTCATGCTGATCATTTTAGAACAAGTCCCATATCAATATCACTTATAGTTTTCAAGAAGTAGTCGCTACAAACTTGTTTTTTGAAAATCTATTTTTAGCCGAGGCGGCCATCTTGAATTTCCGGCCGACCTGAAGTTTTGCTAGGATCAATTAGACATCAAGAGCAACAATCGTGTGAAGTTTCATGAAATCCTTCAAGTAGTTTCAGAGTAGTCGCTACAAGTTTTCATTATATAACTTTATGTAAACTAAGATTGCCACTGGCAGCCATGTTCAACGTCGAATCAAAATAATTTTCGACAAGGATCAACATCATGTCATACTGATCATTTTAGGAAAAAACGCATATCAATATCACTTATAGTTTTCAAGAAGTAGTCGCTACAAACTTGTCTTTTGAAAATTTATTTTTAGCCTTGGCAGCCATGCATCTTGAATTTCTGACCAACCTGAAATGTTGCTAGGA
This sequence comes from Cyrtodaria siliqua, assembly GCA_037043455.1. Classification (NCBI taxonomy): domain Eukaryota; kingdom Metazoa; phylum Mollusca; class Bivalvia; order Adapedonta; family Hiatellidae; genus Cyrtodaria; species Cyrtodaria siliqua. Next base: position 172,267 of record JAWPHD010000924.1, read on the forward strand.
TCATTCTACATCAAGAGCAACATTCGTGTGAAGTTTCATGAAAATTCATCAAGTAGTTTCAGAAGAGTAGTCGCTACAAGTTTACATATGATATAACTCTATGTAAACAAAGATGGCCGCTGGCGGCCATGTTTAACGTTACATCAAAATAATTTTTTGACAAGGATCAACATCATTCCATACTGATCATTTTAGATAAAGTCCCATATCAATATCACTTATAGTTTTCAAGAAGTAGTCGCTACAAACTTGTTTTTTGAAAATCTATTTTTAGATTTGGTGGCCATCTTGGATTTCACATCAACATGAATTTTTGCTAGGATCAACTAAACTTTATGGGCAACATTTTTGTAAAGTTTCATGAAAATCCATTCTGTAGTTTCAGGAGTAGTCCCTACAAAAAAAGTTTACGGACTGATGGACGGACGACGGACACCGCATATAGCTCTGCTGATCTCTGATCACTAGAGCTAAAAACTGCAACATTAGAAACAAAATACATTTTTTCCTTTTATTTTATAACACTAAGCTGTTGCGCAAATACTTGTTTACAGCTAAGGAAGTTTACAGCTAAGGAAGTACACTTGCATTTACAAGCTACAAACTAAGCGGGGCTTGCTAAGCAAGTTTTTGCATCAGGTCACCTATATGCGTATACATCCATACATGTCTATATGTATACTACGAGTCAGTAATATATAAAATTGAACAAGATTAGTAAATGAACATGGTATTTAGTGATTTTCTCTCTCTAAATTGTACCATATTTCAATAGATTTTAGCAAAAGCCAAATTAAATCAATTAACTAAGACACTAAGAACAAAGTTCTACAAAATGTGTCCACTCACGCATCGCCATTAAACAAAACTGGGACTGTTAAATGACTGATATACCGTTCCAAAATGTAATATTTCAATACAGTTAACCCTATAAGTTACCTTACTATTGCTTTATAGAATGAGTTACTTGCAGTGCGTAGAATATAAAGTTAATGACAGATGTTTAATCATATTGGGCTTAAACGTAACTTTGAAGTAAATTTACCACCTGTATTTTAAAAATCTTATTAAAAATGTGCACATGAAGCAAGATGCATATAAGGAACATTGTGGCGAGTTTGGTGAAATCCTGCAAGAAGGAAGCAAGATATGCATGTCGTAGTGGAGACTGGACATCACTATATTTCGTCCAAAGTAGGTCACAGCAACCCGAAATTGTGTACGTGATGTAAGAAGCATATAAGCAACATTTTGGTTGAGTTTGGTGAAAATCCTGTGTGATGAAGAGATAAAATGAGTCGGATGCACGGATAAACGAACGGACGGGTCTTATAATCCCGGACGACATTGTCATCGCTGTCAAGATCCATAAACGGGCTCAACAAAAAACTTATTTCTAAGTCTGAATCTAATGAAGGAAGCAGATGGTTACAATAAAAAGTTTAAGTACAAACTATCAACTATCAAACAAACAAACAACTAAACACAGCATACCAAGATCATATAACGTGATCCAGTATTTGTTCCTACCTTCAACTTTCTCTCCCTCATCCTCGGCACTGAGCAGCTGCATCTCCTTTTTCAAATCGTCGTCGATAAGCTGTCCATCCTGGAAGTCATCACTGATGAACTCGTCGTTATCCTGCGGACTGTTGGCCACTATGTCCTCCTCCTTCACCTTCTGTATGGTTTGAGGTGAGGATTTCTCTGTGAAGTAGAAAATCAAAAAAAAAAGTTGATTGCTTTTTACGGTGCCCCAACACAAACAGGTTATATGGCGCCAACAGTAATGAACATTCCAGGTACACCCACCCTCCATATGCATCTAGGTAAACATATGCAGAATGGGCTTAGAACCCTTTAGAACTGCAGAGTTGCTGCAAATTCGGTTGTAAGCACTACATTTTTGGCTGGTGCCACGATCACTGTTTTCTGCCAGTACTCGAGCAGCAGTGAAACAATACAGGGATGAGGCTGAAGCCCTTTAATGAACATGTCAAAAGCGAACGGATGCATTTTACCTCTCTGTCTGGATACCTATTCTTGTCCAGGTACCAGACAGGGTAATGAGCAATGATATATAGGAAAATCACCAACTTGTAATGAGCAATGATATATAGGAAAATCACCAACTTGTAATGAGCAATGATATATAGGAAAATCACCAACTTGTAATGAGCAATGATATATAGGAAAATCACCAACTTGTAATGAGCAATGATATATAGGAAAATCACCAACTTGTAATGAGCAATGATATATAGGAAAATCACCAACTTGTAATGAGCAATGATATATAGGAAAATCACCAACTTGTAATGAGCAATGATATATAGGAAAATCACCAACTTGTAATGAGCAATGATATATAGGAAAATCACCAACTTGTAATGAGCAATGATAATTATATAGGAAAATCACCAACTTGTAATGAGCAATGATATATAGGAAAATCACCAACTTGTAATGAGCAATGATATATAGGAAAATCACCAACTTGTAATGAGCAATGATATATAGGAAAATCACCAACTTGTAATAAGCAATGATATATAGGAAAATCACCAACTTGTAATGAGCAATGATATATAGGAAAATCACCAACTTGTAATGAGCAATGATATATAGGAAAATCACCAACTTGTAATGAGCAATGATATATAGGAAAATCACCAACAGAACCATAAACGGTAGAATGATAATGCTTGGCTTACCTTAATACTTTCTTATTTTTTTTGAAAGCCAAAGTGGTCGCTATATGCAAAAAAAACAACAACAAAAAAACGCTTATAATATTTATACAAGGGACTTGAAAACAAAGATAAACACAAATTTAGTTAACCAATTAATGCTGCCCAAACTCGCAACATATACTTGCCATCTTCGGGATGGTTAAAATTCTGTACTGTTGATTTTTATGAATATTGAGTTCTGCTCAACCCGGGGCTAGAGGGCGTGAGCGGTAGCTAGCATATTTCATGTCTCAATCAAACAGAGACTGCAATATTTTTTGTGTGTCGTGCTCGGCCGTTTCCAAAGGTCCATTATCATGCTCCTTTTTATAGCACAGTGGCGTTGCTAGTGCAGTGTGGCGGCGTCTCCCCGCGCTTGCAATCAGTACAGTTATTTATTCGAGCTTTGGAGATCGCCGAGCCCGATACTTATATTTAGTTATCGGTGGTACATTTTCAATTGCTTTTGTTTTCTTACTTAATTTTCGATTCGGTGGTTCCACTACTCCGGCCGATAAAAGGCTCTGGGTACTGTTTAACCACTCACAGGATATGTTGTCTGCTTTTTAATTTAGTCTTTTGGCCGTTACTTGTGATACGCAGGCTTCATAACCGCTGCTCCCAACTAAATTCCATTTTGTTTATTTCGCTCTTCGGAGCATAGTATTTTGTTAGATACTGGGACAATACGCCGCTGGACATGGGGGAGGAAAATCTCTTTGTCCACCACCATATGCATGCCATCTTCCGGATGGTTAAAATTATGTACTATTGATTTTATGAATATTGAGTTCTGGCTAGAGGGCGTGAGCGGTAGCTTGCATATTTCACTACCGTTCATGAACAGTCTCGATCAAACCGAGACTGAAATATTTTCTATGTGTCGTGTTCGGCCGTTTCCAAAGGTCCATTATCGTACTATTTTTATCCACGGGACACAAAATACTCACGCTGAACCCTTCCAGTGTGACCTTAACAATGATTATAGTGACCTGCAGTTATTTGTAACATATTGTCATGTTCACCCTAACCTTTCTGTGCAGTATCATAAAAATCAGTCCCACCAGTTTGAATGTTATAGTGGACATGAAATAGCCAACTTTAAAAACTTGTGTTTCCTCGACCATGATGATCAGGACCTGGGAGTTTGTTGACCCTTACCTCTCTGTGAATCAGGTTACAGAGCAGACGCGAAATACTGGACAGGCGAACTAGATGACCACAGAAAATGACATAGTGTTTTGAATGGTGTTTTTACACATTTTAAGCCATACATGACGGTTAATTTTTTTGTGGTTAAGGTAGACCGCCCCATTTTTCCTGGGTGGAACCAGTACTGCATACCTCCCACCATCCATAAGAATCAACACTTTCTTACTTGACAAGTTAGGCTCTTAGAACCTGCAGCGGTGAAAGGCAAGAAAGTTTTGGCCGCAGCGTCTTTACTATCCCGGCCATGAATGCGCTTGGTGTTATGAACAAAACAATCTCTTCGTGGCAATCAAGCTGCACATGCGAAACATGATTTCGGTCAAATATTAAAATCTCATATATCAAGTTGGTCGCGTGGTTCATTATCACTTACCTCTATCTTCACTGCTGGCAGAGGAGTCCCGTGATCTATCTTCCGACGTACCTAAAACGTAGAAATAAGTGTAAGGCAAGATTTACCAAGGATACAATTGTTTATTTTACACAGACAGGACTTACATAATAAAACTTACCATATCGTAGTTCACTTACTGAGCAATGAGTGTCCTAAAAGGGGATAAGTTACTTAACTGTTTCCAGAGTGAGGGATGTAACTGAGTGGACTATTGACTTTATACCTGTGTTAAGTTTTGGTCTTAGTTGAAGTTTACCTGTTAACTGAAATTAAATAAAAAGGTTTGTCTGCCCCGTTAACACATCATATTAGGTTATATTGGGTCAGCAATCTCAGCGGGAGATGTTTACAATCAGACATGCCCCTGTCAGGGAGCACTACTCTAGTGGGGCAGAGGTCGGTAGCTCTAATGTGAAAAGTCTTGTCTTATACCGAGGTCACTACCTGTTGTTTTTTTGTTCAGCGAAGGGGTATCAAATGATTTGAAAATTTATGTCTGCTGAGAAATTAATTTAAGTCGACTATTAACCTGTTTGCTAAGAAATGGGATGCAAGCTGGGTGGACTATTTACTGTTTTGCTATTAATGGAGTTTAAAAAAGTTGTATAGATATTCTGTTTGCTTAATGGAGTCCGGGTTGTGTTAACGTTATACTCGATTGCTGTTTGTACAAATTGCATGATTGCTGAGCAAGAGGTATAAGTGGTGTTGACTGAGCAAGAGGTATAAGTGGTGTTGACTGAGCAAGAGGTATAAGTGGTGTTGACTTTTTCCCAGTTTGATGAAGGTGTGGATGTTATCTGGTTGAAGCATTTTCCTGTTTGCTGACCAATGGATGTTTGCTGGATACGTTGTTTACCCGTTTGATGAGCGAGGGATGTTAACTAAATGGACTATTTCCAAGTTAAATGAGTGAGGGATGTTATCTGGATGGAATATATACCTGCTTGATGAGGGAGGAATGTTAGCTTGCTGGACAATATACCTGTTTAATGAGCGAAAGATGTTTGTTTGTTTTTTGTTGTTTTTTTGTATGGTGTTTTATGTCATTTTCAACATATGTAAGGTTATATATGACGGTCGATTTTTTGTGGTGGAGGCAGACCAACCACTTTTCCTGGGTAAAACCAGTACTGTGCATATCCCGCCATCCGTAAGAATCGACACTGCCTCACTTACAAATCGAGCTCCAGACGGATTCGAACATGCAGTGGAGCGAGAGATGTAAGCTTGCTGGACTATTTTCCAGTTTGATAAGATGAGGAAGGGACGTTAGGCCTAAAAAAATAAATTGTGTGGTTCGCGTCACCCGACCCTACCTACGAATACCCGCCGACCCTGACAATTTTTTGGTCCATTTCGAAAAAGTATATAGTACATAATTCAGTGCATCTTCTTTGCGTTCATAAAAAAAAAAATCAAAAAAAATCCGACCTACCCTACCTACCAATTTTGAACATGTTACCAGAACCACACAAATATTTTTTTTAGGCCTTAGCTGGATGGTCTACTTACCTGTTTGATGACTGAGGTATGGACTATTTACCTGTTTGATGAGTGAGGTATAGACTATTTACCTGCTTCATGAGTGAGGTATGGACTATTTACCTGTTTGATGACTGAGGTATAGACTATTTACCTGCTTGATGAGTGAGGTATGGACTATTTACCTGCTTCATGAGTGAGGTATGGACTATTTACCTGCTTCATGAGTGAGGTATGGACTATTTACCTGCTTCATGAGTGAGGTATGGACTACTTACCTGCTTCATAAGTGAGGTATGGACTATTTACCTGTTTGATGAGTGAGGTATGGACTATTTACCTGCTTCATGACTGAGGTATGGACTATTTACCTGTTTGATGAGTGAGGTATAGACTATTTACCTGCTTCATGAGTGAGGTATGGACTATTTACCTGCTTCATGAGTGAGGTATAGACTATTTACCTGTTTGATGAGTGAGGTATGGACTATTTACCTGCTTCATGAGTGAGGTATGGACTATTTACCTGTTTGATGAGTGAGGTATGGACTATTTACCTACTTCATGAGTGAGGTATGGACTATTTACCTGTTTGATGAGTGAGGTATGGACTATTTACCTGCTTCATGAGTGAGGTATGGACTATTTACCTGTTTGATGAGTGAGGTATAGACTATTTACCTGCTTCATGAGTGAGGTATGGACTATTTACCTGTTTGATGACTGAGGTATAGACTATTTACCTGCTTGATGAGTGAGGTATGGACTATTTACCTGCTTCATGAGTGAGGTATGGACTATTTACCTGCTTCATGAGTGAGGTATGGACTATTTACCTGTTTGATGAGTGAGGTATGGACTATTTACCTGCTTCATGAGTGAGGTATGGGCTATTTACCTGTTTGATGAGTGAGGTATGGACTATTTACCTGTTTGATGAGTGAGGTATGGACTATTTACCTGCTTCATGAGTGAGGTATGGACTATTTACCTGCTTCATGAGTGAGGTATAGACTATTTACCTGTTTGATGAGTGAGGTATAGACTATTTACCTGTTTGTTGAGTGAGAGATGTTAGCTGGGTGGACTGTTTGATCAACGATACTCTGTAAAAATAATTTCTCCAAAACGTCTGCTCGTTTATTCTGAAACAAAAAATATAACATATATTATTATATATCATTTTAAATACATAGTCTCTATTGGCTAAAAGGCAGTCACGTGCAAGTCATTAGTATGAACTATTGTCTTTCTCTGTTTTGCAGTCAATTATCTTTTCTGCAGGTCAATAGTCTGAGCATGACGTTACGCTTTCACATGACGTGATGTCATGCATGTAAACAAGTAAGCAAACTTATGAAGTTCACATGATTCAATATAATAAAACAACTATCTACTTCTGTTTCAGTAAATAGTTAAAATTATTACCTGATCTCCTATATAAATGCTATATCGTCATTTCTTGCTAATTCAGTAAGGAAAAGACTGTTCCCGGTAAAAACGAACTGTTACCGGGCTTTAGTTTCGACTGTTTCCCTCACGTGCTGGAATTTCGTTTGCGTGACGTCATGTTGCTTTTTTCACCATAGGTTCCCATTATAAAACAAATTTTCATTTTCACTGTTTCGTACAGTAACATTAATCAGGTAATAAAACAGTTATCACATGTGTGTTTTTGGAACAGTCAAAACTGTTTTCCCTTGGTGTCGGGGGATGTCAGTGTGAACTGTAACAGTTCACACTGCCATCCCCTCCACCTCGGGAAAACAGTTTTGACTGTTCCCCAAACACACATGTGATAACTGTATACTATTCATCCTCGGGAATGACTATTGACCCTCAGCAGTAACCTCTACTTTATCTCGGTCAAAAGTTTACTGCTTCGGGTCAATAGTCACTCCCTCCACAGAAGTAGATAGTTGTATACTGTCACATGACTATTATTTCTTCATAATATAACTAGAGGTAGTTTTCAGTAGAAACAGATGTCTCCCCCACTCGGGAAAAGGCCATATATCCGCAAAAAATCATTCACATGGAAGACAAAGATAATATGCGCAACTAGGCTTAGTACTGAACATCCTTGCCAAGTTTCGTTGAAATCTGTTCAGGAGTATTAGTCCGGACAAATTGTGCGTATTAAAACCTTTAAAGGGCCATAACTCTGCCAAAAATGATTTAACCGGAACACGGTGAAGATATGCGCAACTAGGCTTGGTACAGACCATCCCTGCCAGGTTTCGTTGAAATCTAGTAAGGGGATCAGGAGAACTAGACCTGACAAAGTTTATGTACTAAAATCTTTAAAGGGCCTTAACTCTGTCAAAAAAAATCAACCAGAACACAGCGATGATATGCCACCTAGGCTTGGTACAGTTTCGTTGAAATCCGGTCAGCGGTTCAGGAGAACTAGTCGGGAAAAAGTTTTGCTGAAATCCGGCAAGGGGTTAAGGAGAACTAGTTCGGACAAAGTTTGTGTATTAAAACCTTTAAAGGGCCATAACTCCGCCAAAAATCATTCAACCGGAACACAGCGATGATATGCATATATAGTCTTGGTACTGATCATCCCTGCAAAGTTTCGTTGAAATCCAGCCAGAGGTTTAGGAGAACTAGTCTGGACAAAGTTTGTGACATACAGACAACAGACGACAGACAGAATATATCTCCCCCCCACAAAGATTTTCTGATAATAGAATTTAATGAGATTCATTACGTGGTCAGAGTATTAACTTTCATACCCCATCAAACACCTTCTCCAAGAAATGAAAACAGGGTTGGCTGGGGTATGAACTAAAACCTTAATTTTGGCTTAAAAAGTTTATATATTGTAAAATTAAAACAAGAGGCCCAAGAGGGCCTGTGGACGCTCTACTGGCTAATATGGCTCTTCTGACATCAATGAAGCGAGTGACTATCGTCCTAAAGAGGCAAAATATAGCATTTTTAACTATATATAGAGCAGTAACTCTGTCATTTCTGGTCCGATCTGGCTGGTTTTCCAAGTTGGCCAGTAGAGATAATAAAAAAAACAAAAAAAACAAAAAAAAAACAACAACAACAAGAGGCCCAAGAGGGCCTGTGGATGCTCTACTGGCTCAAGATAAAGTTTATGTATAAGTGGCCATAAGTCTTTCAAAAATCATTCAACCAGAACATGGCAATGACAGGTGCAACTAGGCTAAGTGCTGATCATCCATGCCAAGATTCGCCGAAATCTGGCAAAGAGTTCAGAAGAGACTAAAGCTGGACAAAGTTTGTGTATTAAAACATATAAAGGGTCACAACTCTGCCAAAAATCATTCAACTGAAATATGGCGATGATATGCACAACTAGGCTTGATACTGATCATTCTTGTCAAGTTTCGTCTGTATCGTCTGTATCAGGAGAACTAGCCCAGAAAAAAATTGTGGTATCAAAATCCTTTAAAGGGCCATAACTCTGCCAAATATCTGTAAACCGCAACTAGGCTTGGTGCTGATCATCCCTGCACATTTTCATTGAAATCTGGCGAGGGGTTCAGGAGAAGTACATCAGAACAAAGTTTGTGTATTAAAACCTTTAAAGGGCCATAACTCTGCCAAAAATCATTCAACCGGAACACGGCGATGATTTGCACAACTAGACATAGAATTGATCATCCCTAAAAAGTTTCGTTTAATCCAGCCAGGGGTTCAAGAGAACTAGTCAGAACAAAGTTTGTGTATTAAAACCTTTAAAGGGCTAAAACTCCGCCAAAAGCATTCAACTGGAACACGGTGACTATGTACAACTAGGCTTGGTACTGATCATCCCTGCAAAGTTTCAATGAAATCCGGCCAAATGAAGGCCCTTTCGTCTTAATGAGGCCAAGATATAGCATATTTCAGAAAATCAAGGGCCATGACTCTGATGTAAATGGTCCAATCTGGATGTTTTTCGAACTTGTCCAAGCTTTCATTGATATTAACAATCTGGTAAAGTTTCTTAAAGATCGGATGAAAGATGAAGGCCTTATCGTCTTAATGAGGCAAAATATAGGATTTTTAACTAAATCAAGGGCCATAACTCCACTGTTACTGGTCCGATCTGGATGGTTTTCAAACTTGTCTGAGCTGTCATTGATAGAAACAATCAGGTAAAGTTTTGTAAAGATCAGATGAAAGATAAAGGCCCTATCAAATTAACAAGGCAAAATATAGCAATTTCAACTAAAACAAGAACCATAACTCATCTGTTACTGGTCCAATCTGGCTGGTTTTCGAAATTGTCTGATCTGTCATTGATATAAACAATCAGGTAAAGTTTTGTAAAGATCAGATGAAAGTTGAAGGCCCTATCGAATTAACGAGGCAAAATATAGCATTTTTAACTAAATCAAGGGCCATAACTCTGCTGTTACTGGTTCGATCTGACTGATCTTCGAAATGTCCAAGCTTTCATTTATATAAACAATCTGGTAAAGTTTGGTAAAGATCGAAAGAAAGATAAAGGCCCTATCGTCTTAACGAGGCAAAATATAGCATTTTTAACAAATCAAGGGCCGTAACTCTGCTGTTAATGGTCCGATCCTGCTAGTTTTCGACCTTGTCCTAGCTCTCATTTATATAAACAATCTGGTAAAGTTTGGTAAAGATTGGATGAAAGATGAAGGCCCTATCATCTTAATGAGACCAAATATAGCAATGTTAACTAAATCAATGGCAATTACTCCGCTGTTAATTGTCCGATCTAGCTGGTTTTCGAACTTGTCCGAGCTTTCATTGATATTAACAATCTGTGCGAGTTTGGTAAGGATCAAATAATAAATGAAGGTGGTAGAGTGTTCACAAGGCTTAATATGGCATTTTTCAGCAAAACAAGGGCCATAACTCCGTTGAAATTATTTTGATCTTGCCAGTTTTCGAACTTGTCCGAGCTTTCATTGATATAAAGACACTGGCAAAGTTAAGTAAAGGTCCGATTAATATTGAAGGCCCTAGAGTGTTCACAAGGCAGAAAATAGCATTTTTCAGAAAAGACAAGGGCCATAACTCCGGTGTTACTGATCCGATTAAGCTGGTTTTCGAACGTATTCGAGCTTTCATTGATATTAACAATCTGTGCAAGTTTGGTAAAGATCAAATAATAAATGAATGTGCTAGAGTGTTCACAAGGCAGAAAATGGCATTTTTCAGAAAAAACAAGGGCCATAACTCTGGTGTTACTGAACCAATTTAGCTGATTTTCGAACTTGTCGAAGCTATCATTGGTATTAACCATCTGTAAAATTTTGGTAATGATCAAATAATAAATGAAGGTGTTAGAGCGTTCACAAGGCAGAAAATGGCAATTTTCAGAAGAAAAAAAAGGCCATAACTCCGGTGTTACTGATTTGATTTGGCTGGTTTTCAAACTTGTCCGAACTTTCATTGATATTAACAGCCATTTTTGACCCCGGGGACTTTATTTGAACAAACTTGATAGTGTAGGCGTTGGCGATCATTTTAAAAGAAAAACTGTTGAAATCTGTCATGCGGTTCTGGAGAAGAAGATTTTTTAAGGTTTCGACCATGTATGGCAATGGTGGCCATCTTGGATGGCGCGCTGACCTAATTTTAACAAATCTAAAAAGCATTCATCTAAGGATCATCCATGTGAAGTTTAGTCAAAATTAGCCAAGCGGTTTCTGAGGAGAAGTCGTTTGAAGAAAAGTTAACGACGACGACGGACGACGGACGACGGACGCAGAGTGATCCCCATAGATCACCTTGAGCCTTTGGCTCAGGTGATCTAAAAATAAATGAAAAAAAATATGAAAAAAAAAAGAAAAAAAAAAGAAAATCAAAAAATAAAGAAATTAAAAAACTTAAAACAAGCATTGATGTAAAACTGTGACCCCCGGGCTGGGGCCAGATGTGACCCCAGTGTCAGCATTTGAACAAAATTGGTAAAGGACCATAAGCTTATAGCAACAGCAAAATATTAAACCTCTGGCTCTTGCAGTTTCAGAGAAGAAGATTTTTTAAGTTTTTCCCTATACATGTCTATGTAAAACATGTGACCCTTGGGGCGTGACCAAATGTGACCCTTGGGGCGTGACCAAATGTGACCCCAGGGTCACCATTTGAACAAACTTGGTAAAGGACCATAAGCTTATAATAATTGTAAAATATCAAACCTCTGGCTCTTGTAATTCCGAGAAGAAGATTTTTAACAAGAGGCCCAAGAGGGCCTGTGGACGCTCTACTGGCTAAAACAGCTCTTATAGATTTAGATAGATATAGCTAGATATAGCTCTCTTCTCCTATAGATTTAACAAAGAAAAATACAATATAGCATTTTTCAACAAATCAAGGGCCATAACTCTGTTATTACTAACAAGATCTAGCTAGTTTTCGAAATTGTCCAGGATTTCATTGATATACCGCGCTTTGCACAACTAGACATCATACTGAAGCTTCCTGCCAAATTTCGTAGAAATCCAACAAGCCGTTTAAGGAGTAGCGCCGACAAGAAATTTAAAATAAAAATGTCAAAGGGCCATAACTCCGTCAAAAATCAGCGAACTGGAACAAAAGCGTGATATGCAAAACTAGACATCTTACCGATGCTTCCTGCCAAGTTTCGTCGAAATTCAACAAGGCATCTAGGATGAGTAGCGCCGACAAGAAATTTTAAAGTAAGTGTCAAGTAATTAAAAAGATAATGAAAAAAAATTAAAAATTTTTTTTAAAAAAATTCAAATCAATCAAAAAAAAAAAAAAAAAAAAAAAAGGCAAAAAAATTAAAAAAAAAAAAAAAAATCCAATAAAAAAAAATTCAATAAAAAAAAAAAAAAAAAAATTTAAAAAAAAAAAAAAATAAAAAAAATTTGGAACAATTAAAAAAAAAATAAAAAAAAAAATAAAAAAAAATTGCAATTGAAAAAAAAAATAAAACAATAAATCAAATTAAAAACTAAAAAATAAATAAAAAGAGCTTTTGCCTATACAAGCCTAAGTAAAACTGACCCCCAGGGTGGGGCCAAATATGACCAATAGGCCACCATTTGAACAAACTTGGTAGAAGACCATAAGCTTATAGCAAATGCAAAATATTAAACCTCTGGCTCTTGCAGTTTCTGAGAAGAAGATTTTGGTTAACTTTTTCCCTATACATGTCTATGTAAAACATGTGACCCTTGGGGCGGGGTCAAATGTGACCCGAGGGTCACAATTTGAACAAACTTTGTAAAGGACCATAAGCTTATAGCAAATGCAAGATATTAAACCTTAAGCTGTTGCAGTTCCAGAGAAGAAGATTTTTTTCAGTTTTTCCCTATACAAGCATTTATGTAAAACTGTGACCCCGGGGCGGGGCAAGATGTGACACCAGGGTCACCATTTGAACAAACTTGGTAAAGGACCATAAGCTTATAATAAATGTTTAATATCAAACATCTGGCTCTTGTAGTTTCCGAGAAGAAGATTTTTAAAAAAAAAGATCCTATATAAGTCTATGTAAAACTGTGACCCTTGGGGCGGGGACAAATTTGACCCCAGGGTCAGCATTTGAACAAACTTAGTAGAGGACCATAAACTGATGCTACATGTAATACATGAGAGCTCTGTGCCATGTGGTTCCAGAGAAGAAGATTTTTTTTCATTTTTGCCTTTACAAGCCTATGTAAAACTGTGACCCCCGGGGTGGGGCCAAATGTGACCCCTGGGTCACCATTTGAACAAACTTGGTAGAGGACCACAAGCTTATAGCAAATGCAAAATATTAAACCTCTGGCTCTTGCAGTTTCAGAGAAGAAGATTTTTTTAAGTTTTTCCCTATACATGTCTATGTAAAACATGTGACCCTTGGGGCGGGGCCAAATGTGACCCGAGGGTCACCATTTGAACAAACTTGGTAAAGGACCATAAGCTTATAGTAAATGCAAAATATCAAACCTCCGGCTGTTGTAGTTTCCGAGAAGAAGATTTTTTTTTTTAAAAATCCTATATAAGTCTATGTAAAATTGTGACCCCCGGGGCGGTGACAAATTTGACCCCAGGGTCACCATTTGAACAAACTTAGCAGAGGACCATAAGCTGATGCTACATGTAATACATGAGAGCTCTGTGCCTTGTGGTTTCAGAGAAGAAGATTTTTTAAAGTTTTTTCCTATATGTCGATATGAAAAACATGCAAAACCTCAATATACAAACTTTGGACCCCCGGGGCACGGCCATTTTTGACCCCGGGGACTTTATTTGAACAATCTTGATAGTCTAGGCGTTGGCGATCATTTTAAAAGAAAAACTGTTGAAATCTGTCCAGAGGTTCTGGAGAAGAAGATTTTTTAAGGTTTCGACCATATATGGTTATGGCAGCCATCTTGGATGTAGCGCTGACCTAATTTTAACAAATCTAAAAAGCATTCATCTAAGGATCATCCACGTGAAGTTTGGTCAAAATTAGTCAAGCGGTTTCTGAGGAGAAGTCGTTTGAAGAAAAGTTAACGGACGGACGACGGACGACGGACGGACGACGGACGACGGAAGACGGACAACACACCATCCCATAAGCTCTGCTGGCCCTTGGCCAGTAGAGCTAAAAAAAAAATCCTATATAAGTCTATGTAAAACTGTGACCCTCTGGGCGGGGACAAATTTGACCCCAGGGTCACCATTTGAACAAACTTAGTAGAGGACCATAAGCTGATGCTACATATAATACTTGAGAGCTCTGTGCCTTGTGGTTTCAGAGAAGAAGATTTTTTAAACTTTTTTCCTATATAAACACGCAAAACCTCAATATACAAACTTTGGACCCCCGAGGCACGAACATTTTTGACCCCGGGGACTTTATTTGAACAAACTTGATAGTCTAGTCATTGACGATCATTTTAAAAGAAAAACTGTTGAAATCTGTCAAGCGGTTCCGGAGAAGAAGATTTTTAAAGGTTTCGACCATATATGGTAATGGCAGCCATCTTGGATGTAGCGCTGACCTAATTTTAACAAATCTAAAAAGCATTCATCTAAGGATCATCCATTTGAAGTTTGGTCAAAATTAGCCAAGCGGTTTTTGAGGAGAAGTTGTTTGAAGAAAAGTTAACGGACGGACGGACGACGGAAGACGGACAACACACCATCCCATAAGCCAGTAGAGCTAATAATCGGTAATTTTAAACAGGTTATCGCTTTTGATTTCAGTAAAATGTTTTTAAACGTGTTTTATTGTCGAAATATCCGTTATAAAATCCTACTACTATAAGCTTTCCCATCGCTTAATGGAATTAAGGCAGGACCATGTAATGGCATATGATGTCTTAAAGGGTGTACATCAGGCTTTTCCTGGGGGTTTAGGGGTCTGACTAAAAAGTTAAACTGACAAATAACAATATTTTCTATTCTAAACGGCCAAAAAATAATGAATGAGCTCAGCTAAAAACCTACTTCTTATTTACAAGCAAATTCATTCTGCCAGTAACACATGCTATCCTAGGTTACACACGAAGCATGGTGTACACTAATAAGACTGAGGTATAAGGATGTGAACGCCGAGCGAAGGCAGGCATAAAAACAATAAGAACCAAGTGTGTAACCCTCGCGAAAAACACACACCGAGACCTGTATTTTACGGCTTTGTTGAAATGAAATCTCATCCAACTTACGAAAACAAACGTGATGTGATGTCTGTGATGTCATATCTGACGTTGTGACGTTGTTTTGGGACCTGCATTTGACGGATTTGTCTAAATGAATCTCCGCATTCTTACGGAATTATTTAACAAGAGGTCAATGACCTTGAAGCTCTACTGACTGATTTTGATTTCAGGAAGTAGTCGCTACAAACAGTTTTTTTGAAAATTTATTTTTAGCCGTGGCGGCCATCTTGAATTTCCGGCCGACCTGAAATTTTGCTAGGATCAATAAGACATCAAGAGCAACATTCCTGTGAAGTTTCATGAAAATCTGTCGAGTAGTTTCAGAGGAGTAGTCGCTACAAGTTTTCATTATATAACTCTATGTAAACAAATCAGCCATGTTTAACGTCGAATCAAAATAATGGTCGACTCGGATAACCATCATGTCATGCTGATCATTTTAGAAAAAGTCCCATATCAATATCACTTTTAGTTTTCAAGAAGAAGTCGCTACAAACTTATTTTTTAAAAATCTATTTTTAGCTGTGGCGGCCATCTTAAATTTTTGGTCTATCTGAAATTTTGCTAGGATCAATTAGACATTCAGAGCAACATTCCTGTAAAGTTTCATGAAAATCCGCCAAATAGTTTCAGAGGAGTAGTCGCTACAAGTTTTTACTATATAACTCTATGTAAACAAAGATGGCCGCTGGCAGCCATGTTTAACGTCGAATCAAAACGATTTTTAACAAGGACCAACATCATGTCATGCTGATCATTTTAGTAAAAGTCCCATATCAATATCACTTATAGTTTTCAAGAAGTAGTCGCTACAAACTTGTATTTTGAAAAATTATTTTTAGCCGTGGCGGCCATCTTGAATTTGCGGCCGACCTGAAATTTTGCTAGGATCAATTAGACATCATGAGCAACATTCCTGTGAAGTTTCATGAAAATCCGTCAGGTAGTTTCAGAGGAGTAGTCGCTACAAGTCTTCATTATATAACTCTATGTAAACAAAGATGGCCGCTGGCAGCCATGTTTAACGTCGAATCGAAACGATTTTCGACAAGGACCAACATCATGTCATGCTGATCATTTTAGAAAAAGTCCCATATCAATATCACTTATAGTTTTCAAGAAGTGGTCGCTACAAACTTGTTTTTTAACAAGAGGCCCAAGAGGGCCTGTGGACGCTCTACTGGCTAAAGATAAAGTTTATGCACAAGGGGCCATAACTCTTTCAAATATCGTTCAACCAGAACATGGTGATGATATAGGCAACTAGGCTTGGTACTGATTGTCCCTGACAAGTTTCATTGAAATCCAGCCAGAGGTTCAGGAGAACTAGTCTGTACAAAGTTAGTGTATTAAACCTTTTAAGGGGCCATAACTCTGCCAAAATTCATTCAACCAGAACACGGCAATGATAGGTGCAACTAGGCTTGGTACTGATCATCCCCATCAAGATACGTTGAAATCCAGCAAGGAGTTCAGAACAGACTAATCAGGACGTTTCTCTATTAAAACCTTTAAAGGGCCATAACTCTGACAAAAATCATTCAACCCAAATATGGTGATGATATGCACAACTAGGCTTGATACTGATCATCCTTGTCAAGTTTCGTTAAAATCCAGCCAGGGGTTCAGGAAAACTAACCCGGAAAATGTTTGTGTATCAAAAACCTTTAAAGGGCCATAACTCCACCAAAAATCTGTTAACCGGAATGCAACGATGATATGCACAACTAAGCTTGGTACTGATCATCCCTGTAAAGTTTCGTTGAAATGTGGGGAGACGTTCAGGAGAATAGTCCAGACAAAGTTTGTGTATTAAAACCTTTAAAGGGCCATAATTCTGCCAAAAATCATTCAACCGGAACACGGCAAAGATTTGCACAACTAGACCTGGAACTGATCATCCCTAAAAAGTTTTGTTTAAATCCGGACAGGGGTTCAGGAAAACTAGTCAGGACAAAGTTTGTTTATTAAAACCTTTAAAGGGATATAACTCCGCCAAAATCATTCAACTGGAACACAGTGACGATATGTACAACTAGGCTTGGTACTGATCATCCCTGAACAATTTCAATGAAATTTGGCCAAATGAAGGCCCTTTCTTCTTAATGAGGCCAAAATATATAGCATATTTCAGAAAATAAAATCAAGGGCCATAACTCCGGTGTAAACTGTCCAATCTGGCTGGTTTTCAAACTTGTCGGAGCTTTCATTGATAGTAACAATCTGGTAAAGTTTGGTAAAGATCGGATGAAAAATGAAGACCCTATCGTATAAACAAGGCAAAATATAGCATTTTTAACTAAATCAAGGGCCATAACTCCGCTGTTACTAGTCCGATCTGGCTGGTTTTCGAACTTGTCTGAGCTTTCATTTATATTAACAATCTGGTAAAGTTTGTTAAAGATCTGATAAACAATGAAGGTCCTATCGTCTTAACGAGGCAAAATATAGCATTTTTAACTAAATCAAGAGCCATAACTACGCTGTTGCTGGTCCGATCTGGCTTCTTTTCGAACTTGACCAAGCTTTCATTGATATTAACAATCTGGTAATTTTTGGTAAAGATCGGATGAAAAATGAAGACCCTATCTTCTCAACGAGGCAAAATATAGCCTTTTTTAACTAAATCAAGGGCCATAACTCCACTGTTACTAGTCCGATCTGACTGGTTTACAAACTCGTCCGAGCTTTCATTGATATTAACAATCTGATAAAATTTGGTAAATATCGGATGAACAATGAAGCCTCTATCGTCTTAACGAGGCAAAATATAGCATTTTTAATTAAATCAAGGGCCATTACTCCGCTGTTACTGGTCCGATATGGCTGGTTTTCGAACTTGTTCGAGCTTTCAATGACATTAACAATGTGGTAAAGTTTGGTAAAGATAGGATGAAAAATGAAGGCCCTATTTTCTTAACGAGGGAAAATATAGCATTTTGAACTAAATCAAGGGCCATAACTCCGCCGATACTGGTCCGATCTGGCTGGTTTTCGAACTTGTCCGAGCTTTCATTGATAGTAACAATCTGGTAAAGTTTGGTAAAGATCGAGTGAAAGATGAAGGCCCTATCGTCTTAACGAGGCAACATTTAGCATTTTTAACTAAATCAAGGGCCATAACTCCGCCGATACTGGTCCAATCTGGCTGGTTTTTCAAACTTGTCCGAGCTTTCATTGATATTAACAATCTGATAAAGTTTGGTAAAAATCCGATGAACAATGAAGCCCCTATTGTCTTAACGAGGCAAAATATAGCATTTTTAACTAAATCAAGGCCAATAACTCTGCTGTTAATTGTCCGATCTAGCTGGTTTTCGAACTTGTCCGAGCTTTCATTGATATTAACAATCTGTGCAAGTTTGGTAAAGATCAAATAATAAATGAAGGTGCTAGAGTGTTCACAAGGCTTAATATGGCATTTTTCAGCAAAACAAGGGCCATAACTCCAACGAAATTATTTCGATCTTGCCGGTTTTCGAACTTGTTTGAGCTTTTATTGATATAAAGACACTGGCAAAGTTAAGTAAAGATCCGAATAATATTGAAGGCCCTAGAGTGTTCACAAGGCGGAAAATATCATTTTTCAGAAAAAACAAGGGCCATAACTCCGGTGTTACTGATCCGATTTAGCTGGTTTTCGAACTTGTTCGAGCTTTCATTGATATTAACAATCTGTGCAAGTTTGGTAAAGATCAAATAATAAATAAAGGTGCTAGAGTGTTCACAAGGCAGAAAATGGCATTTTTCAGAAAAAACAAGGGCCATAACTCTAGTATTAGACCCAACTCTGCTGATTTTCATACTTGTCCAAGCTATAATTAGTATTAACAATATGTGCAAGTGTGGTAACGATCAAATAATAAATGAAGGTGCTAGAGCGTTCACAAGGCAGAAAATAGCAATTTTCAGAAAAAACAAGGGCCACAACTCCGGTGTTATTGATCCGATTTGGCTGGTTTTCGAACTTGTCCGAGCTTTCATTGATATTAACAATCTGTGCAAGTTTGGTAAAGATCAAATAATAAATGAAGGTGATAGTGTCCACAAGGTTTAATATGGCATTTTTCAGCAAAACAAGGGCCATAACTCTGGTGAAATTATTCCAATCTGGCTGGTTTTCGAACTTGTTCGAGCTTTTATTGATATTAACAACCTGTTAAGGTTTGGTAAAGATCGGATGAAAAAAAAAGGCCCTAGAGTTGTCACAAGACAAAAGTTAACAACGGACAGACGACGGATGGACGACGGACAACTCGCCATCCCATAATCTCTGCTGGCCTTCGGCCAGTAGAGCTAAAAACCTATTTTTAGATTTGGCGGCCATCTTGGATTTCACATCAACATGAATTTTTGCTAGGATCAACTAGACTTCATGGGTAACATTTCTGTAAAGTTTCATGAATATCCATTCAGTAGTTTCAGAGAAGTCGCTACAATAAAAAGTTTACGGACAGACGGACAGACAGACGGACGGACAGACGGACGACTGACGCCGCACCACGGCATAAGCTCTGCTGATCTCTGATCAGTAGAGTTAAAAATGAGAATTGTTCTTAGCTTTTGCTAATTCAGTCTTGATCATTCAATGTATTAATGCTGCTTTGCAACAGGTTTTTGGTTAGAGCATTTTACACCCAATTGCAACTAGATGACCACAGACAATGACGTGTGTTTGAATAGCGTTTTACGCCGTTTTCAGCGTATGTTAGTACATTTATGACAGTTGATTATTTTATGGTAGAGGCCAACCACCTCATTTTTCCTGGGCAAAACCAGTCCTGTATACCTCCCGCCATTCGTAAGAATCGAAACTTTCTCAGTCGAAAAGTTGATCTCCAAGTGGAATTTGAAACTGCAGCGTTGAGGCGAGAATATTTTATACGCAGCGTCTACTATCCCGGCCATGGATGTGCTCTTTTTAGGACTGCATGATCTTACGACTATCAATCTCATACTTACTGTTTAGGAACCAATTCAAATCTCATTTCCTGTAAATTGGGATCTTCTTGCAATGTTGACATAGCCACAGGGAATACAGCATCAAACTCAAACGGGAACTGGATACCCGTCGGTGGATTTCTCAGAAAATTTCGTTTATCCTGTAAATCAAAATTACTAGTAAAATTACACTTTAAAATTGGTAAAAGTTAAATACTTAGTACATAATATTATGAGTTTGACAACTGCATGGTTTTGGATATAGACAAACACATCAGTGAAATGGTCAGCATTTGTTTTTTCTTGGACATAAAATCCAAGATCTATAGGTGTTATATATATGAGACAAGGATTTCATGTGAAAACAGTGGATTTTTTCCACCAGGAGGAAGGACTTGTCTATGATTACAGTACCATACAGAATGGGTCCTCCCGGCAAAGTGTACTGAAAATGGACCATGTGCAGACAAGATGCAAGTTGCAATCAAACCGGATTCATGGTGGTCATGAGATTTTACAATAAAAAGACAAGATATCATTATACAGCTGTTGTAAATGTTTAAAGAAGGGCAAAGATTGTTTATTAGTCACTAATTATTTAAGATGGCTCTGTGACCATAATCAAGGTTAAGTGCAACACTGCTGTATCATCTTCTTATTTATAAATAGTTACAGCAGTGTTGCAGACACAAACAGACCTGTGATAGTGCCAGTATTTGAGATTTCATGGATTCTTCTTCGTTATACCCAATCCATGGGGGCACAGCAGCTTCAGATTTTTTCTCCTTTTCTTTGTTTTCCGTTACAAATTTATCTTGTTCTTTTGAGAAATCACCAAGGAATGTCTGAAAAAAACAAAAACAGATTGATATGAAATGCTCGCATCTATAGCAGGGCAGGAGAATTTGTTTCTGAGTTACTTGTCCTACGTAATATTTGAATGGTCAAATTGATAAATGGTTAAAGAATTTATCTGAATTTCTACTCGTCCTGCATCAATGAGCACTCTTCACAGTGAGTGGAATTATCATGCCCTGGACAGACACGTTTGATGTTAAAGCAGTATGTTACCGTAATAAAAAATATTTTCTACACACAAACGCTCACCTGTAGAATAGATAACTAAAACATAGTAGGGCCAAAAAAAAAATAGGTGTGTTTCCTATTACATGCTCTTAAAAAGATAGGGTAGGTTGGTAGGCATTTTTTTTTTTTTTCCTTTTTCTTTTTTTTTTGAGCTAGATATTGTGAGATTCTACATGTATTTTTCTCTTAAACCCCATACAAGTTGATGATACAACTGAAAGTTTCTCAGTTATGTCAGTTTACCTTGATATATTGTGATAAATCAGTGTTTTTTTTAAAAATGTCATAAAAAGTTTTAGGGTCGGCACCTTTAAACAAGAGGTCAATGACCTTGAAGCTCTACTGATTGATTTAGATTTCAGGAAGTAGTCGCTACAAACTTGTTTTTTGAAAATTTATTTTTAGCCGTGGCGGCCATCTTGAATTTCCGGCCGACCTGAAATTTTGCTAGGATCAATTAGACATCAAGAGCAACATTCCTGTGAAGTTTCATGAAAATCCGTCTGGTAGTTTCAGAGAAGTAGTCGCTACAAGTGTTTACTATATAACTCTATGTAAACAAAGATGGCCACTGGCAGCCATGTTTAACATCGAATCAAAATAATGTTTGACTAGGATCAACACCATGTCATGCTGATCATTTTAGAAAAAGTCCCATATCAATATCACTTATAGTTTTCAAGAAGTAGTCGCTACAAACTTATTTTTTAAAAATCTATTTTTAGCTGTGGTGGCCATCTTGAATTTCTGGCCAACCTGAAATTTTGCTAGGATCTATTAGACATCAAGAGCAACATTCCTGTAAAGTTTCATGAAAATCCGCCAAGTAGTTTCAGAGGAGTAGTCGCTACAAGTTTTTACTATATAACTCTATGTAAACAAAGATGGCCACTGGCAGCCATGTTTAACGTCGAATCAAAACAATTTTTGACAAGGATTAACATCATGTCATGGTGATCATTTTAGATAACGTCCCATATCAATATCACTTACAGTTTTCAAGAAGTAGTCGTTACAAATTTATTTATTTTAAATCTATTTTTAGCTGTGGTGGCCATCTTGAATTTCCGGCCAGCCTGAAATTTTTCTAGGATCAACTAGACATCAAGAGCAACATTCCTGTGAAGTTTCATGAACATCCGTCGAGTAGTTCCAGAGAAGTAGTCGCTACAAGTGTTTACTATATAACTCTATGTAAACAAAGATGGCCACTGGCAGCCATTTTAAACATCGAATCAAAATAATGTTTGACTAGGATCAACACCATGTCATGCAGATCATTTTAGAAAAAGTCCCATATCAATATCACTTCTAGTTTTCAAGAAGTAGTCGCTACAAACTTATTTTTTAAAAATCTATTTTTAGCTGTGGCGGCCATCTTGAATTTCTGGCCGACCTGAAATTTTGCTAGGATCTATTAGACATCAAGAGCAACATTCCTGTGAAGTTCCATGAAAATCCGCCAAGAAAGATGGCCACTGGCAGCCATGTTTAACATCGAATCAAAATAATGTTTGACAAGGATTAACATCATGTCATGCTGATCATTTAAGAAAATGTCCCATATCAATATCACTTATAGTTTTCAAGAAGTAGTCGCTACAAACTTGTATTTTAAAAATCTATTTTTAGCTTTGGTGGCCATCTTGGATTTCACATCAACATGAATTTTTGCTAGGATCAACTAGACTTCATGGGCAACATTTCTGTAAAGTTTCATGAATATCCATCAAGTAGTTTCAGAGGAGTAGTGGCTACAAATAAAAGTGTACGGACAGACGGACGGACGGACAGACGGACGACGGACACCGCACCACGGCATAAGCTCTGCTGATCTCTGATCAGTAGAGCTAAAAAGGGTTGGTCGGGCCACCGGAAACACAGGTATTTTTTTCTTGGCCTAGGTGACAAAAATGTAATAAAATCTAAAAAGTTTTTTTCTTCAGTACATCTAAAAACAGTCTATTAAATCATTTTAGAATTATTTTATTTTTAGAATTTTGTGATTCTTGGTTTCAAGAAACTCATTACTCAATGAGTGAATCACTCACAAACAGTCTTAATCTGTTTCTCACAGCAATTAAAAGGAACATTCAGTTCTGAGAACACACTAAATTGTATCATAATAGCATGATGTGGTCATAATAGTGTGATGTCATAATAGCATAAAGTGGTCAGTCATAATAGCGTAACGTGGTCATAATACCAGAAAGTGATGTCATGACAACCATTTCCTATTGCATGCCCTAACAAGAGGTCAATGACCTTGAAGCTCTACTGATTGATTTTGATTTCAGGAAGTAGTCGCTACAAACTTGTTTTTTGAAAATCTATTTTTAGCCGTGGCGGCCATCTTGAATTTCCGGCCGACCTGAAATATTGCTAGGATCAATTAGACATCAAGAGCAACATTCCTGTGAAGTTTCATAAAAAACCGTCAAGTAGTTTCAGAGAAGTAGTCGCTACAAGTTTTCATTATATAACTATGTAAACAAAGATGGCCGCTGACAGCCATGTTTAACATCAAAATCAAAATGATTTTTGACAAGGACCAACATCATGTCATGCTGATCATTTTAGAAAAAGTCCCATATCAATATCACTTATAGTTTTCAAGAAGTAGTCGCTACAAACTTGTATTTTGAAAATCTATTTTTAGCCATGGCGGCCATCTTGAATTTCCCGCCGACCTGAAATTTTGCTAGGATCAATAAGACATCAAGAGCAACATTCGTGTGAAGTTTCATGAAAATCCGTCAAGTAGTTTCAGAGAAGTAGTCGCTACAAGTTTTCATTATATAACTCTATGTAAACAAAGAAGCCATGTTTAACGTCGAATCAAAATAATGTTCGACTCGGATAATTATCATGTCATGCTGATCATTTTAGAAAAAGTCCCATATCAATATCACTTATAGTTTTCAAGAAGTAGTCGCTACAAACTTGTATTTTAAAACTTTATTTTTTAGCTTTGGCGGCCATCTTGGATTTCACATCAACATGAATTTTTGCTAGGATCAACTAGACTTTACGGGCAACATTTCTGTAAAGTTTCATGAATATCCATCCAGTAGTTTCAGAGGAGTAGTCGCTACAAATAAAAGTTTACGGACAGACAGACGGACGGACAGACGGACGACGGATGCCGCACCACGGCATAAGCTCTGCTGATCTCTGATCAGTTGAGCTAAAATAACAGGGTAGGTCGGTAGGCCTTTTCTTTTTGATATTGTGAGATTCTACATGTATTTATCTCATAAACCCCATACAAGTTGATGATACAACTGAAAGTTTCTCTGTGACGTCAGTTTACTTCGATATATTGTGATAAATCATTGTTCAGTTTTTGTTTTTTTTGTGTTTTTTTTAAATTTTCATAAAAAGTTAAGTTTTAGGGTCGACCCCTTAAAAATAGGGTGGTTCGGGCCACCGGAAACACATACAAAGATGGCCACTGGCAGCCATGTTTAACGTCAAATCAAAACGATTTTCAACGAGGACCAACATCATGTCAATATCACTTAGAGATTTCAAGAAGCTTGTTTTTAAAAATCTATTTTTAGCTTTGGAGGCCATCTTGGATTTCACATCAAAATGCATTTTTGCTAGGATGAACAACACTTCATGGGCAACATTTCTGTAAAGTTTCATGAAAATCTTTGATCAGTAGAGCTGAAAACAAAAATTTATAAGAGTCTTAAAGGGACACTGTCCGTAAGTAAGCAGATATTGAGCATAACCAAATAACTGTCTGACTTTTATTCACTGAAATGTATACATGAAAACATGAGGATGTAAGAAGTATGTAGGAATACATTCGTGAGTTTGAAGAAAAAAAAGTTTTAATTATTAAATGTAAATAAAGTGGGACCCACAATATTTACCTTTTTTGCGTTCACGTGACTTCCATAGCGCACTAGGTTTTCACCATAGTATGTATTGCGTAATATGATAGCCCGCTTAGCTCAGTCGGGAGCGAGTTCCGACAACTTTACGCTCACGCACACTTATTTTTACTGCGAGTTTGGGCTGTGAGTTCAGACCCACGAAGTGGATTTTCTTTTTTTGTACCGCGATTAAATTCCGTTAAACAATCTTGCTTTTAATTAGTAAATATTGAATAATGTTTAGTGTATAATGTTTGCTAACATAATTATTGGGTGTTTTATAAGCTAAAAGTTACGGACAGTGTCCCTTTAAGCATCTTATGAATTATTTTTAATGATTTATACTACACAACTAGCAGTCGTCTTGTTTTCCAGGCCAAACTATTTCATTGACAATAATTCAATCGTACGGATAATGGGTCTTAGTTTAGTGCATATTGAACACATAATGTTGGTTGTATTTGTATTTGGATAGACACACATAATGCTTCCAGATCCTCTCCAGTAGGGTTTGATACCGTTAAAATGGAACGGTATGATACCGGTACCGGTACCAACAAAACGGTACTGTATTTTAATGGTACTGTTAACGATACCGCGTGAATCAACAATGACAATTGAAACCCATCTTTGACCAGTTTGCTTGACAAAATCGGTCTTATTTTCATACTTGATTTATTTCATTTTGTGTTATTTTCCGCTTTAAAGTATCATGTTTGTTTTTTTATTTCATGTTCAGTAACATATATTTATTGCGAGTTTCTTGTGTTTTAATTCCATTTAATTGTTGAAAAAGTGAATACAAAAATATGTATCCAAATGCGTGCCTCACTAATAGACTGGTTCCACTTTATAAAGCGCTCCGTAGACTATGACCATTGGTTCCATAAAGCGTGTAAATTACATTCTATAAATAGACGTTGTTTCTCGATTAAATTGCTAGGTACTAGTCTACACAGCAAAATAATGTGAGTGAATTGCATGCTGTGTGAGTCTGGGTGTAAATATATATATTTAAACAAAATGACAACATGCTGATAGTTCATCGAGATCACGGCAGTTTGGGGTTATTCGCTGCCAGAACAGCTTCAAAATAAGGTAGACACCAGGGCTGTACAAATCCTATAGCCCGACGCCCGGGCCTAGTCCTAAACCAAAGTCGGGCGTGTCACTTTTTCAAAGATTTCAGTCCCGGACTAGTCCAATTTTCAAAAAAGAGAAAGTCGGGCGTATCACTGTTTGAAAGATTTCAGTCCCAGATTTGTCCAATTAACAATGTCGGCCACCTGTCATAAAACAACCCCAGCACACTTCTCAACGTAATCCTTTAATTGCACTCGTTTACGTAATGCAATTAGCAGCCACAGCGGCGATGGTATCAACCATGCCGGAAGTCCCGCCTCCAAATTACTTTAATTGACAGTCGGAATTGTCAACATTATCCAATCAATTGACCCGATCTATTTTAATCACCCGCTAGCCAATGAATCGACTACTACAGGTAAATCACATGGTCGTCACGTGATTACCTGTTCGTCACGTGGTGAGCTGAAAATGGCGATACACTGAAACAATAACACTAACACGTAGATTAATTAGCAATCAGGCCGATTTGTCGGCAATGTTTCGATGAGTAAAGAAACTAAGGACGTTTGATAATGAAAGTATGTTTGATATGAAACGGTAGGTGTAATTTTTTATTGTTTCTCGGTGTATTGTTGAGCGTAATTGTAACAGACATGAAAGGCAGGTGGGGTAACGGTTTGTGCATAGTTGGTGTACTAATTACGTTCGAAGAATTGAGTTGTCAAAATAATGAATTAAAAACAAAACAAACTGATTTACATAATCAGTTTGATTTCGTATTCGGCAGTGCTAATGTTTACATTTCAAAAATGAGTTTGTTGAACTTTTTCAGTGTTAAAAATAAGGAAAATATTCAGTGGAAGTGAAAGTAAAAATAAAAAGAGGACAGCAATCAAGAAGTCAAAATCATCCGGTGTAGTGGACAAAAACATAAAAATAAAATGTTTATATTGATTCACGTTTGTTTTTGTTTTTTGCATTAGATAAAATGTAAAACTCATCTGTAGCCCCTTACCTTAGTCCTATATAAAGTTATGACTTTTTTTCTCTCCATTAAATGATTATCTGAACTGTAATATGAAACTCAATATCTATATTGAAATTCAAAAATGCAGATGTCATACTTACTATTGCTACTGTTTCACCCAATGGCAGTCTACAATCTATACCACTGTAACATACATGAATTGTCTGAAGAGTAAATAAGGATTGTTTCCTTTACTGTGTATAATGAATTGTAATGAGTATGCAAGACGCAGTTTCAACATATTGAGAAATCGAAAGAATTCAGGACTTTTGTCCATTTTTTGGTACTAGTCACAATTTTTGTCCAAATATCGATAAGGGTACCGGGTAAATACCGGTTCCCAGTGAAAAGGTACGATACCAGCACCGGGTGCCGGTGTCCTAACCTACTCTCCAGTCAATTACATGTTATTATTTTAGTATATAATTAATACATGTAAGTTCCATAAAAACTTTTAAAAACATATGACCAAATTAATGAATACATCATGTACAAGACTTGCATTACCTTTTCTTCTACTGTTTTCGTGAGTTCTTTTGCCTTTTCCGTGACAATTTCAGACGCGTGCTTTCCAACTGTGTACAAATAACCTGTAATTATTAAGAAAATATGTTTATAAATAGACTTGTTTTGGGGAAAGATAGCGCTCCTCAGCCATATACGGCATTTACAAGCTCCGTTTACTTTCAATGTAACAGTAAAGTCATATTGGGTGTGTAATTGGTGCAATTTTCGGTTCATGTCCAGGACAAAGGAAGTATATCATGTCATGTAAACAGTGTTGATTTCATTGTGAAAATTCCCACGATGTAACAACAATAAGTTTGTTTCAAATAAATATTTTTGATGAAAATTAGATGTTAAAACATGTTGTATTCTAACTATTCGTTTATATATTAAAAATGCGTATGCAATAAAAAGGTTATTATATTTGTATTGGGATATATGCACTCGTTCTTCTGCGTATACATATTGCGCTCCTAAAGTTGTGCAATACTGTTACGCTACACTTGTGCATATATCCAAATACAAATCGAATAACCTGTAACAATAGTATTATGGTTAACTTAGTGTGCGAGAGTATGATGGTGTTAAGAAAAGCCATAGATAAGTAGGATCAATGTACACTATTGTAGTACCATTCTTCAAGAAGCTCCGTGTGGTTCCGGGACAAAGAATAGGGCCACTGCAGATCCCGTTGGAGGGGTAGTCAGTGGGGTAGAACCCCAATGACTAGCCCCACCCCCCTCCACCCAAATTCATATTCACACAGATTTGTTTACCTCTGCGTCCTGCGTCCAGGACGCACAAATATTTCCGTGGACGCAAATAGTTCCGTAATTCATATTTCCCCTGTAAGAATTCAATCCGTCGCTTTTTTCTCCGCGTCTACCGCCATATTTGACTATTCGATGAGGGTAAAGTTTACCCTCGCACCGTTCCGCGTAATTTTGTAACGTTGATTATTATTGGATAATGGTCATATGATTAGCCAATGGAATCGGCCGTGAGGTAAAACACGAAACGGTGCGGAAGTAAACATTCCACGAGTTGGCGATGCATCGTCTGTGAGATTGTAGTGAGATTGCGGGTGAGATTGTTAGTGAGATTGCAGGTGAGATTGCAGGTGAGCTTGCGAGAAATGTTTTCAGATGGTAGTTAATCACATGTTTGTTCAGATTGATCAGTATTTGGTATGTTCTAGTCATTCAGATTGCAATTAATCACCTTTCTTTTCATAGTAATATTTTGCAAATTCTAGTCATTGATGTTACCAGTTTAGTTAGTTCTAATTAAGGATCATTACTACTTCTTCTAGAATGATGCAGTGTTCTCACGACTGCGATTGTTATGCTCTCACCGTATGTATGCCTGATTAAAGTTATCAACACCATGTTATAAAATAGTGCTTGAATTTGAAATAAATTACTACTAAAACCTGGGACTCACTCCTTTAGTTTTGGGACTCATAGATTTTTGGCCCACCAATATCTCAAATCACTAGAGAAGTGGCAGAAAAACAATAAACGTGGCTCCAGCGTAAATGGAGTGTCTACAATAGATTTTGCAGCAACTCTGCAGGTGAAAAGGTTCTAGGCCCATTCTCCATATTTTATCTCGATGTACAGTTGGTGCCACGCAGATAACGACTTTTTCGCAGTATCCCAGCGACCGTTTTTCAATCGAACTCGCAAATCCCCGTGATCGTACTGCGGATTGTCACCCGAAATATCCCGGGGATTCACCGAGACCGTCAAAATCGCCGAGATTGCAAAATCCAGTTTCGAAAGAAAGCAATCACCGCGTTTTTCTGTGTTAGGTTCGCTGAGAAACGCAGGGGAATTAGAGCAGGCATAAAACAAGAGGTCAATGACCTTGAAGCTCTACTGATTGATTTTGATTTCATGAAGTAGTGACTACAAACTTGATTTTTGAAAATCCATTTTTAGCCGTGGCGGCCATCTTGAATTTCCGGCTGACCTGAAATTTTTCTAGGATCAATTAGACATCAAGAGCAACCTTCCTGTTAAGTTTCATGAAAATCCGTCAAGTAGTTTCAGAGGAGTAGTCGCTACAAGTTTTCATTATATAACTCTATGTAAACAAAGATGGCCGCTGGCAGCCATGTTTAACGTCGAATCAAAACGATTTTCGACAAGGACCAACATCATGTCATGCTGATCATTTTAGAAAAAGTCCCATATCAATATCCCTTAGAGTTTTCAAGAAGTAGTCGCTACAAACTTGTTTTTTAAAAACCTATTTTTAGATTTGGCGGCCATCTTGGATTTCACATCAACATGAATTTTTCTAGGATCAACTAGACTTCATGGGCAACATTTCTGTGAAGTTTCATGAATATCCATCCAGTAGTTTCAGAGGAGTAGTCGCTACAAATAAAAGTTTACGGACGGACAGACGGACGGACGACGGACGCCGCACCACAGCATAAGCTCTGCTGATCTCTGATCAATAGAGCTAAAAAACTGTAATAAAATATTATGTCTTTGTATAATTAAGAAACAAAATGTAAATGCAAAAACAATATTATTTCTAATTCGCCGATCTAGCCTATTTGTTCCTGATAATGACCGGGTTAGACGGGTTTACCACATTGAACTACAGCCGTCAAAAGCTTTTGAAGTTTTTTCTAGGACACTTGAGCCTTGTGAAACAAATACCTGTGCGTCATATACGCTTAATTTAGTTCATTTCCCTTTCACCTTTGTATGTTATACATTTGGAAGACCTATTTCTTCATATACAGTACTCGAAAAGTAGGATAGCCGTCGGGCCTGTCTATAAAAAACAACAAAATTTACTTGATCTCAAGTTCCTCAAGACAATTATTCCCATGTGTATTGTGAACTGTGAAAACACTTGCTATAAATTAATTAAAATGTGTTATACACACATTGAAACAATAAGAAGTTGTTGCCTGGCTTCGTGTCCACAGGTTTGTCACAACTTTAAGGACGTCGACAATTGATAGACATAAAACTTATTATTCTGCTATTAGGGGTGTGTTTTCTTTCCTCTTTGATAAGAAATACATTTTTTGGCATTAAAAACACATTAATGCATGAAAAAAAATCGTAATTAATGGTATTATGATTGAATTTTTTGTGAAAATTTCGGGCCGTAAAAGTGCAGTGTCATAGTAGTACGGATGGTACATAATTTCCGATATTTTTATTTTTTTACATAATCGAATAAGAAAAACTGTCCTTTACAAATACATGTTGGTTGAAAGAAAAAATAGATCTATATGTATCAATACAGATATAAAGTATATTTCTATTCATTATTTAAGGTGTAAGGAGTTCCTGTAATCCTACTTTTAAATGAATTCTAGTCCAGGCCCTGATAATTAAATAAAACATGATTAAAAATTTGGCTCCAAGTTCGGCTCCAGTTTCACCAAGTCGGCTCTGATTATTATCGTTTGGCAAAAGTGTTAGTACTCTCATTTGCATCGGTTATAAATTACTATGTAAACTAATATTCTATTCTAACGTATTTTAAACGTAAACTAATATTCTATTTTAACGTATTTTAAACGAAGTCAAGTGGTAAACTAGAAATTGTTATTGTCCATGGGACAAAAACGTATGGCTCCCCCACTCGCCCGAACAAACATAATTGATGACTCAAGGTCCAACCGTTCTCTATTGATCTGATATCGTTTTGATATTCAATATCCCTGTGACTGTATCTACTATCTGTATCAGTAAGGCCACATAAAAAAATGTGTGGTTCGAGTAACCCGACCGACACTATTTTAAGGGGCCGACCCTAAAACTTATGCAAAAATTAAAAAAACACAAAAAAAACACAAAAAACAAGAGGTCAATGACCTTGAAGCTCTACTGATAGATTTTTGATAGCTAGGTCAACATTCCTGTGAAGTTTCATGAAAATCCATCAAGTAGTTTCATAGGAGTTGTTGTTACAAGTTTTCATTATATAACTCTATGTAAACAAAGATGACATACTGATCATTTTAGAAAAAGTCCCATATCAATATCACTTTTAGTTTTCAAGAAGTAGTCGCTTCAAACTTGTTTTTTGAAAATCTATTTTTAGCCGTGGCGGCCATCTTGAATTTCCGGCTGACCTGAAATTTTGCTAGGATCAATTAAACATCAAGAGCAACATTGCTGTGAAGTTTCATGAAAATCCGTTAAGTAGTTATAGTTTTCAAGAAGTAGTCGCTACAAACTTGTATTTTGAAAATCTATTTTAGCCATGGCGGCCATCTTGAATTTCCGGCCGACCTGAAATTTTGCTAGGATCAATTAGACATCAAGAGCAACATTCGTGTGAAGTTTCATGAAAATCCGTCAAGTAGTTTCAGAGGAGTAGTCGCTACAAGTTTTCATTATGTAACTCTATGTAAACAAAGATGGCCACTGGTAGCCATGTTTAACGTCGAATCAAAATAATGTTCGACTCGGATAACCATCATGTCATGCTGATCATTTTAGAAAAAGTCCCATATCAATATCTCTTATAGTTTTCAAGAAGTAGTCGCTACAAACTTATTTTTTAAAAATCTATTTTTAACCGTGGTGGCCATCTTGAATTTCCGGCGAGCCTGAAATTTTTCTAGAATCAACTAAACATCAAGAGCAACATTCCTGTGAAGTTTCATGAACATCCGTCAAGTAGTTTCAGAGGAGTAGTCGCTGCAAATAAAAGTTTACGGACAGACGGACGCCGCACGACGGCATAAGCTCTGCTGATCTCTGATCAGTCGAGCTAAAAACAACAATTGTTGATAATGCCAAAAAAATCGAACTCAAGGTAAAGTAATTTAACAGATTAAATTCATTATCAAAATTGAATTCATTACTGAGAAAAACAAATAAAATAAAAGCCTACCTACCTACCCTATTTTTTTACCAGTTACCTGAACCACACATATTATTTTGTTTGGTCCGTTATCTACTGGTCATGACCAACCATCCTTCCAAGTTTGAGGACCCTGTCAAGGTCACCGCGACCTTGACCTTTGACCTAGTGACCCCAAAATAAATAGGGATCATCTACTGGTCATGACCAACCAATCCTTCCAAGTTTGAGGACCCCAGGTCCAGCCATTGTGTAGTTATTGATCGGACATCGTTTTGATAGTCAGTCACCGCGACCTTGACCTCTGACCTAGTGACCCCAAAATCAATAGGGGTCATCTACTGGTCATGACCAACCATCCTTCCAAGTTTGAGGACCCTAGGTCTAACCATTGTCTAGTTATTGATCGGACATCGTTTTGATAGTGATGGTCACCTTGACCTCTGACCTAGTGACCCCAAAATCAATAGTGGTCATCTACTGGTCATGACCAACCATCCTTCCAGGTTTGAGGACCCTAGGTCCAACCATTGTGTAGTTATTGATCGGATATCGTGTCACCACGACCTCGACCTTTGACCTAGTGACCCCAAAATCAATAGGGGTCATCTACTGGTCATGACCAACCAGAGGACCCTAGTTCCAACCATTGTGTAGTTATTGATCAGACATCATTTTGATAGTCAATGTCACCGCAACCTTGACCTTTGACCTAGTGACCCCAAAATCAATAGGGGTCATCTACTTGTCATGACCAACCATCCTTCCAAGTTTGAGGACCCTAGGTCCAACCATTCTCTAGTTACTGATCGGACATTGTGACACAGACAGACAGACAGACCTACAGACAGACAGTAAGCACAAAATCAATATGGCTTAATAAGGCCGCTGACTAGGGAGCATAAAGTGGTAGCAAAAAGAAAAATATAGTCAGAGGAGCACTGCAGAGGAGGTTCTGAGTTTGATTAATACATACGTAACAAATGTGTTCTATAAAAGTGAATAAAGACACATTTCCAGTAAGAAAAAAATAGTGGACCTTTCCATTTTAAATCAGGGCCTGTCCATTTTCAGAAGCAACAAGCCCTGGGCCTGTCTCTTAAAATAGTTTTCTGTGAGCACTGATATAACTGCGTAGAAAGTAGAGGGGTATCCCAGGATGTTTTATTTTTTATTTTTAGAATGCACTTTCAGCGCCACCTAGCGAACATGGTGGATGCTGAGTTAATTTATTATTGTTCTCAAACTTTTAGCTAGTAGTTCTTACTTGGCCTGGGATTTCACACCGGGAAATGCGGGGTGCGAATCGGAACAGATTACCGCCAATCTCTGTAATTGTGTCCTAGTGGACAAAATGTATCGACCCCGCGTTGAATGTCTGTCCATGGATCGCGGGGACAAAATCAGTGTGTCCGTGGTAAGATAAAATCCCCCCGTTGAGTGTGATTAGTCGTAATGCGCATGCACCAACTGTAGATGGAGGATGAGCCTGGCATGTTCATTCCTGTTAGGTGCCATATAACCTTTCATGCGTTGGTGTGCCTCAAAACCCAATTCAATTCAAGATGCTACCCCGTAAAACGAATCTGAAACCCAAATCTTTGACGACAAAATATATAGTTTTTTACATTACAGTCACTGTTACAAATTTTGTCTAATGAAAAATTAGTAAAATGTTCCTGTGTATATAAATGTCAACTTCTCATTCAGAGCTACTCTACATTTACCTTTATTAACAGTTAATACAACTGACATTTAAAAAATACATCTCAGTGGAAATGCACGACTTACAAGTTTGATATGTTCAATTGTATTATTGCTTGTACAGTACAGCTCACGCGAAACCCACACTTTACTCTTTCACGCCGAGTGAGGAATTCAGAAATCGCGTAATTTCGCGGAGTTTGGACGATAAAACTACGCCGAGTAGAAATCAGCTACGTGACGAGCGACTAGCGTAACTTCGCCGAGATACTCCGCGTAGACAAACTCGGCATTCGCCGAGTCGCCAATTATACAGGTAAATGACCTTTTTAGCGGCCTTGAACGAACGACTAGCGTAACTTCGCGGCGATACTCCGCGTAGACGAACTCGGCATTCGCCGAGTCGTCAATTATTCAGGTAAATGACCTTTTTATCGGACTTGAATGTTTATGTCTGAAACAATGATGAACGGCATTCGTACAGGTAATGTACATCTGCATAGATAATGTACATCTGCATAGATCTACGTGTTTTATTTTTATGTTTGTTTTAAATGTACACTGTGCGCGAAAGTAATAAAGTTACCTTATAGTTGACGTTTGTGCTGCTGTACTCTCAAATGCAATTAAACACAACTGTCATGAGGACGAAATAAATATTTAGTTTTAATCTGTAACGGCAACCAATGCTAGCTTCCAAACACAAAACTTAAATACACACTCTATTTCTTAGCACACGTTGTCTTACACGTTGTCAAGCGCGTTGCCATGGTCAGGACTCTGAATCAGGCGTTTTCATGTGTATTGAGCAGAGTTACGATATTGTAAACATGTACTTTACATGTACATGTCGCAGTAACCAGGTTAGATCACGCTTCCATTACACTAGTATAGATAATTAGGGACGTATCGTGGTATCGTGGTATTCTCTTGGATAAATAAAATATGTTATGTAATATGTATACTGAGTAAAGTACAGTATATACATGTATGTAAATACATATTTCGTTTGCGTGCGTGATTGCCTTAGATGTTTTGTGGTATGAACCTACGTAAGTGGATTTTAAGACCAACTTTATAAAAATATTTGCTGATTTTGTCAAATACGAGGTTTGATCAACAAAAAAAGTTGATACTGGCCTTATAATTCCTTAATTACAAGTTATTTGAAAAAAACACAACATATTATGAATTTAGTCCGTCCATTGACAATTTCCTTGACATGTGAAAATGTTCAAAAGTATGGTGTGTTTCTTTTATGAACTGCACCTGCCGCAATCCGTCGCACCAATAATAATACATAATGAAATATTTAACACTGGCACTGCAGTAGGCTATCTATTTATAAAAATGATGTAAAATTATCCTTTAACCTAGTAACCAGGGCATCCATTATTGTTAACAGAGGTTTGGTCGTAGAAACACTTAATAAAAGTCGAACAGGAAAAGCAGCTTCCCCAGAATACAGTTAACACTAAAACACGCAAAACGACAAACATGAATGGAAATGTTGATATGGAATATGACGTCAAAAACACACAAAAAAGGTTGACAATAGGGCTGTCGTCTTCAAACGGTCAGTGGCAAAAAAGACTGGGGTTTAAACCAGGTTCTAGGGTGCACCAAACTTCACAAACCCTACTGTCATCCCAAACTCGAAGCTAGTTTTGAGAGCATAACTCATTCCTTCTGATTCATATGGTGTAGTCTAGTCGATATATCGCAACATCTACATCATTCTTGGTTTGTGATCACTCAGTTACATATTAACATCTGCTAACAAACACTAAACTATTGTGAATTAATAAGAAAAACACTAAACTATTGTGAATTAATAAGAAACAAAAAACACAGAGTCCTCATGTTTTAATATACAAGCATGTTTTATTTGTGATATTGTGAATACTGTTACTAGTAACAATGACATTTAGAGCTACTAAACAAGAAAGAAGCACCAAATCCGCACGAGCGGCTTTTTTTAGAACGTCGGAAAAGGTAAGACATTTTGTACACATTTGTATGATTACACAAAAGTAATTAAATTGGTCTAAAGACATCGCCCTGGCGATTACCTCTATTCACGAATTAAATCGTAGTTGTAGTGGGAGGGTAATTATTTTTTTTACAATTGTGTCTACCTGCACCTATTGTTTGTTTTTTCTTATCGATGTTTAATAATGATCTTACACGAGTGCCTGATTAATATTGATTTATCAAACGAGTTGGATACTGCGTCCATTAAGTTATACCAAGCAGCATTTTACGCGATTTACATATTCCAAAAGTAATTAAAATTATATCGTAGTTTAGTCGGAGGGGGACTTTTTTTTTTTAATAGTGTCTACCTGCATCTATTGGATGTTATCGATGTTTAATAATGATCTTACACGAGTGCCTGATTAATATTGAATTTATCAAACGAGTTGGATAAAATTATATGATGTGAGGCTATGCGAGAATTTTATCCAAATTGTTCAATAAATTCAATATATAGTGAAGGGGATCTCGTTGCATGATTTCCGTAATCCATGATGTTTTTTTACAATTGTGACTACCTGCATCTATTGTTTTGTTTCCTTATCAATGTGTAATATTTAATGATCTTACACGAGTGCCTGATTAATATTGAATTTATCAAACGAGTTGGATACTGCGTCCATTAAGTTATACCAAGCAACATCTTACGCGATTTACATATTCCAAAAGTAATTGAATAGGTCTAAAGACATCGCCCTGGCGAATTCCCTTATTCACAAATTTAACAAAAGTAAAACTGAAATAAGCCTGAATATTTTTACATGTAACTTGCAGTTGAATATGTCTATACACTTTTATCTAGACTGTGCTATACTTGAATATTAAATATAAAACGTGTGTATTGATCTATGCCATACTCATAGCGGGCACGCGGGTATACAATAGGAAATGAAATTAATCTGATTGCACTTGCTTTTCGTCATCTCCGGTACTATTCTGCACATAATCAACAGATACATGTACATGACATGATGTACGAACTTGTGCACCGATATAAATCTATTTGCTGATCAAACTTTTACCTGAAAAGAAAGTTGTAATATGTTTAGAGAGCAATATATTGCACTGAATTGCCAATTCCGATTGGTAGACCTCTACTTGTTTTTATCAATATAATCTTGCTTCATAATTTGATTAATACTCCTCGTCACAATCAAGCATTTGTTGTGTGCGCGTGCCTATATTTATTACATTACATGCATGTACTTGGTGGCCCGTGATTGGAAATATTCTATTCGATTCTAAAAAAAAAATGGCCGACGCCGAAAAATTACAGTTAATTAAATTTTACGCCGAGATACGCGGCATCCTTCACGCCGAGTTACGCGGAGTTCACAGGTGTGCACTTTTGCTTAATTGGATTCTACGCGGAGTAACTCGGAGTGGCTTTCACTCGGCAATAGCGTACTTTCCCCTCGTGAATTCGCCGAGTACAAACACTGACTCCGCGTAGATACGCGCGAAACTCGATACCACCAAACTCGGCGAATCGAGTGAAGTGTGTGTTTCGCGTGAGCTGTACTGTATATAGGAAATTCCACCCAAATCATTCATATACGAGTACAATTTTACTTTCAATCGTCCCCTTGGATTGTACGTCAATCCCCTTGGATTGTACGTCAATCCATACTTGACTGTGTGTCAATCCAAAGACCATGACCGTGTTTTTGAGAATGTGATAATATTTGCGAATCCGGTGTCCAAGTAAGCTCAGTTGGTAATGCCTCGTCCTGTAAGTGAGAAGTCTCGGGTTCGAGTCCCATCCTGGCTGCACTTTTTCCCCTTGGTTTACTTCACTGGCGATGAGAATTGAGAATTCGGTGAACGTGGGATAGCGGCACCAGTGGTCTTAAAAAGTAAAAGGGGGAGGAGTGTGGTGATATTGGGTACCTGGTGGCCCGGTTAGCTCAGTTGGTAGATTACTAGCCCTGTAAAAGAGGGGTCCCGGGTTTGAGTCCCGTACCCGCCACACTTTTCCCCCTTGGTTTACTTCAAGCAGAAGTAGGATACTTCGCATAAAAAATGTAGACAATAAAAATCACAAAAAATATGCAACATCATAGATGAAGATTGAAGATATGCAATTTTGATTTTATAGATTAAAGTCCACCATGTCATCAGCTGGGACTGGAAGATGTCAGCCATAATTGTCCCTGAATGCCTCCAGTCCCTTTAAGGATTTTAGGGATAATCGCAAATACACGATATCGGGAAAACAAAGAAAACATCACTGGACATAAACTTATTTAGAAAAAATAAAGACCGTGCTGCGTATGTGACATACTTCCCCATTCTTTTGCTGTAGTAATGGCTTTCGCAGAAGCATCCTCCAGAGTTTTCTTTGTTTCTGGAGAAATTAGATCATCATTTTCTGCGTCCTTGGTGGCGGGGTCCGTTTCACTTTTTTCAGTTTGAGTATCTTTTATTTTTGGTTCGACAACTGTTTCTTCTCCTTCAGAATCAACTGCTAAAGTTTCTTCATCTTCCGTGTTATCTATAACACCTAGCCACTTGCTCACCCCTTTAAACATGGCCGGGGATTTTACGCTTTAAAGGCAATTTCAATTCGCAAATTTGCAGCAAAATGTAAACATCAGCAGCGGAAGTTGATATTACGTCAGAATAATATTGCGTTTTATAAATACTACTGTATATTGGAATTTATTTTAGAAAATGATGTTTATCTATAGCATAATTATTGAAAATTTAAACAATAAAATAAGTAATTATAAAAAATAACAACTGAAATTTATTAATCTGACAGGTTTTATTTTCAATCGTTGTGCCTAAAAGGACTGATTTGCTTTTAAAATATTTATCCAGTCTCTGTTCCGACTTTTTCCAATGATCACATTTTAAAGGACCCGTCAAGCACCTGGGATTTCCAGCATGGCGACTTTCTTTGGGGAAATTATTCCGAGCTTTTCTAGGGCTGTTGACGACGACGAAGATGACTTAGAGACGGAAGACATAACAAGGCAATCAAATATTTTTATATGAATTTAAAAACGTTTTTGTTTTTGTAAAACTATTTTACTTTATCCAATACTCTTGGGGAAATACCCTGCAACCTGAATCGTTTGAATTCGTACTCAATTGTGTTCGTACATTATTGACTTAAATTTATGTGAATGCCAATTTCAGCACATGTGTAAGATGGTCCCCCATAATCCGAGCCGAACTTTTGAAAGTTGAGAAGCTACCTTGCCAGATCCTGATTGTCGCCGTGGGACCAGCTGCTGCAGGTACACATTGTAAAAAAATGGGATTTTTATAAAAAAAACAATGACTTTAGTTTATTACAAGATCCCGGATTTAATTGGCAACCACTTTAATCAATCTCATTTTCCTGCAACTCTTATCATGCAGTGTTTTATCTACAGCTTAATACCACTGAGTCAGTTTCAATCAAAATGAAAACATGTTTTATTTAAGTCTGGAAAAATCAATATAAAAAAAAAGAGATAATAACTGTGAGTCAAATTAGAAAAGACTAAAGTATGAGTATTTGACTCAATACTCGCAGGTAAATCAATCAATGCTTATGATATAAATAATTCTGATTGTTGTGTCCAAGTGGAAAATGCTTCACCCTATGACTATGCAATTTTTTTTAATGAATTCTAAAACAATTTCCATCTATATAACAACTTCGAAATTACAAATAACTTGGCAATAAATTCATTAATTTCTAGAGAATTTGTGCTATTTTTAGAGGTATAATGTACCTTAGAAAGATTCTTTTTATAATTTAAATATCTCATACGTTTCCAGGATTTGCCCAGGCATACATCATCAGTGAAGACTACTATGTGATTGGTGCAATTTTCAGTGGGATGAACGATTCAGATGTTAACACATTTGAACAAATGTCACCGTCGGACAAGACTTGTTATATCTACCGATCCCGCAGTATACCAGAAGTGTTTGTATGCTTGTGTAAAACAGATGTGGATCCGGCACAGTCATACACATGGGTTAATCAGGTATGTTTACACTGTGCTATGCCATTTGTACACTTGGTTTTACATCAGGTTTTACACTCAATGCGAAATGTTTGCATTTTTAAACATTTGATCTCTTTGTGTTGATTATGTAGAATTAAGTTAAACCTGAAAGATGTTCAAAGATCTGATACAAGTCTTAGTAATATCTAACAATTTTGCATCTATAGTGTTAGTTTGACATTTAATTAAAGTAACTAAACTGCTAAATTTCTCAACCCAGTTTTACCGGATTTAACAGATTGTCATGTTTATTAAAGCCGCTATCCTGCCAACCACATTCAAATTTTACATAATATGTACACCATTTCTAAACCTCATAATGGTAAGGTATATGTAATATATATGTAACTTACATAATATTATGTTGCGAATCCGAACTCTATAACTACAATATAAACACCTTAATCGAAATGACCCGCCAAAATAACGGCAAAATTACACTACAAAACCGTTTATCAAAACTCTATCCAGGCATTCAGGTCATGTTATAATGTATATGTGCGGATTAAGAGTATAGGTTTTATTTAGGGGTTCTTAAAATACCCATGTGACTGACTAAGCATAAAATGAATTAGGTATGAGTTGGTAACTCATAAGTAGGTTTAGAAACGGTGTACATATGTTGTAAAACTTGACTGTAGTTGGCGGGATAGCCACTTTGTGTTTTCTCGAATTATCAGTATGAAGGACAAATTGACCTTTGCATGTTTTCTAACTGTTACAAAGAAAAAAATCAGGCAATTGTGGAGTTGGTTAAGAAAGATCTGAAACTATTTTAATACTTAAAGGGGTTGATGCACTATTTCCAAACACAGTTTATTTTA
Organism: Cyrtodaria siliqua; assembly: GCA_037043455.1. Taxonomy (NCBI): domain Eukaryota; kingdom Metazoa; phylum Mollusca; class Bivalvia; order Adapedonta; family Hiatellidae; genus Cyrtodaria; species Cyrtodaria siliqua. The sequence continues at coordinate 213,646 of JAWPHD010000924.1, forward strand.
AAGGGCTCTGAAAAACTTGAAAACAGCTGAAAGAATTATCAAAATGCCATGAAAAATAAAGGAGATATGACCTATTGAAAATTTGCAAAGAACATAAATGGAGGCGGCCATCTTTGAACGATGACGTCATCGCGCCATTTTACCATATATGGTATATTGACAAAATGTATTTTAAAGCAAAGAAAATCTCTGCAAATTGATTAAAAATAAATATATAGATGTAAAATATATACATTTTAATATTATTTTTCATTTGCAGTGATTTTCTTTGCTTTAAAAGACATTTTATCAATATGTCATATATGATAAAACGGCGCGATGACGTCATCGTTCAAAGATGGCCGCCCCCATTTATGTTCTTTGCAAATTTTCAATAGGTCATATCTCCTTTATTTTTCATGGCATTTTGATAATTCTTTCAGCTTTTTCCAAGTCTTTCAGAGCCCTTTAAAATAAACTGTGTTTGAAAATAGTGCACCAACCCCTTTAAATATTTGGCTTCCTTTTAATAATCCATGAAAATGTGAAACAGCGCATTTAAAGTAAAATGCACTGAACATTTTATCAAATTATCAGTATCAAAGACAAGTTGATATGTGCATGCTTTCTAAACACAACAAATAAAAATCAGGCAATAGTTGATTTTGTTGAGAATGATCAGATGCCACTTTCTTAAATATTTAGTTTCCTTCAACGCATGAACAGTCACATTCTTTTGATTTAAATTTAATTATTATGAATTTTGCATTGAATAAGGAATGCCTCCACAGGGCTTTTTTTCCTTCATAAACAGAGGCTGATATTTTGCCCCTTCCCATAGCAAAATGGACCACTTTTTCCCCTCTTTGGCTGAGATCTTTTTTTTTTTGCTTAACATTATTTCCCTCTATATTAAACTTTCTCAACATTATTATGTTTGGGATACATTTATAGAAGACAGTTTATCTAAAATGTACCTCTTTTGCATATTGCACACCGAAATCTTCAATTTCTGCCTAATACACTGTTACCCCTATATGGCAAAATCACATTATTTTCCCCCCTTTAACTCGAAAACCGCGTTTTTTCCCCAATTAAAGGGCCTCTTCCCCTATTTCTGAAAAAAAAAATGTGTAGCCCTTGTCGTCCAGACAATCAGTGTAAACCTGCTGGACAATTAGTTCTGTATACAGGTAAATGTGTAGCCCATGTCGTCCAGACAATCAGTGTAAACCTGCTGGACAATTAGTTCTGTATACAGGTAAATGTGTAACCCTTGTCATCCAGACAATCAGTGTAAACCTGCTGAACAATTAGTTTTGTAGACAGGTAAATGTGTAGCCCTTGTCGTCAAGACAATCAGTGTAAACCTGATGGACAATTAGTTCTGTATACGGGTAAATGTGTAGCCCTTGTCGTCCAGACAATCAGTGTAAACCTGATGGACAATTAGTTCTGTAGACGGGTAAATGTGTAGCCCTTGTCGTCCAGACAGTCATTGTAAACCTGATGGACAATTAGTTCTGTATACAGGTAAATGTGTAGCCCATGTCGTCCAGACAATCAGTGTAAACCTGATGGACAATTAGTTCTGTATACAGGTAAATGTGTAGCCCTTGTCGTCCAGACAATCAGTGTAAACCTGATGGACAATTAGTTCTGTAGATAGACAGGTAAATGTGTAGCCCTTGTCGTCCAGACAATCGGTGTAAACCTGATGGACAATTAGTTCTGTATACAGGTAAATGTGTAGCCCTTGTCGTCCAGACAATCATTGTAAACCTGATGGACAGTTAGTTCGGTAGACGGGTAAATGTGTAGCCCTTGTCGTCCAGACAATCAGTGTAAACCTGATGGACAATTTGTTCTGTAGACAGGTAAATGTTAGCCCTTGTCGTCCAGACAATCAGTGTAAACCTGATGGACAATTAGTTCGGTAGACAGGTAAATGTTAGCCCTTGTCGTCCAGACAATCAGTGTAAACCTGATGGACAATTAGTTCTGTATACAGGTAAATGTGTAGCCCTTGTCGTCCAGACAATCAGTGTAAACCTGATGGACAATTAGTTCTGTATACAGGTAAATGTGTAGCCCTTGTCGTCCAGACAATCAGTGTAAACCTGATGGACAATTAGTTCTGTATACAGGTAAATGTGTAGCCCTTGTCGTCCAGACAATCATTGTAAACCTGATGGACAATTAGTTCTGTATACAGGTAAATGTGTAGCCCTTGTCGTCCAGACAATCAGTGTAAACCCGATGGACAATTTGTTCTGTAGACAGGTAAATGTGTAGCCCTTGTCGTCCAGTCAGTCAGTGTAAACCTGATGGACAATTAGTTCTGTATACAGGTAAATGTGTAGCCCATGTCGTCCAGACAATCAGTGTAAACCCGATGGACAATTAGTTCTGTATACAGGTAAATGTGTAGCCCTTGTCGTCCAGACAGTCATTGTAAACCCGATGGACAATTAGTTCTGTATACAGGTAAATGTGTAGCCCTTGTCGTCCAGACAATCAGTGTAAACCTGATGGACAATTAGTTCTGTATACAGGTAAATGTGTAGCCCTTGTCGTACAGACAATCAGTGTAAACCTGATGGACAATTAGTTCTGTATAAAGGTAAATGTGTAGCCCTTGTCGTCCAGACAATCAGTGTAAACCTGATGGACAATTAGTTCTGCATACATGTTAATGTGTAGCCCTTGTCGTCCAGACAATCAGTGTAAACCTGATGGACAATTAGTTCTGTATACAGGTAAATGTGTAGCCCTTGTCGTCCAGACAATCATTGTAAACCTGATGGACAATTAGTTCTGTATACAGGTAAATGTGTAGCCCTTGTCGTCCAGACAATCAGTGTAAACCTGATGGACAATTAGTTCTGTATACAGGTAAATGTGTAGCCCTTGTCGTCCAGACAGTCATTGTAAACCTGATGGACAATTAGTTCTGTAGACAGGTAAATGTGTAGCCCTTGTCGTCCAGACAGTCATTGTAAACCTGATGGACAATTAGTTCTGTAGACAGGTAAATGTGTAGCCCTTGTCATCCAGACAATCAGTGTAAACCTGATGGACAATTAGTTCTGTATACAGGTAAATGTGTAGCCCTTGTCGTCCAGACAGTCATTGTAAACCTGATGGACAATTAGTTCTGTAGACAGGTAAATGTGTAGCCCTTGTCATCCAGACAATCAGAGTAAACCTGATGGACAATTAGTTCTGTATACAGGTAAATGTGTAGCCCTTGTCGTCCAGACAATCAGTGTAAACCTGATGGACAATTAGTTCTGTATACAGGTAAATGTGTAGCCCTTGTCGTCCAGACAATCAGTGTAAACCTGATGGACAATTAGTTCTGTATACAGGTAAATGTGTAGCCCTTGTCGTCCAGACAGTCATTGTAAACCTGATGGACAATTAGTTCTGTAGACAGGTAAATGTGTAGCCCTTGTCATCCAGACAATCAGTGTAAACCTGATGGACAATTAGTTCTGTATACAGGTAAATGTGTAGCCCTTGTCGTCCAGACAATCAGTGTAAACCTGATGGACAATTAGTTCTGTATACATGTAAATGTGTAGCCCTTGTCGTCCAGACAATCAGTGTAAACCTGATGGACAATTTGTTCTGTATACATGTAAATGTGTAGCCCTTGTCGTCCAGACAATCAGTGTAAACCTGATGGACAATTAGTTCTGTATACAGGTAAATGTGTAGCCCTTGTCGTCCAGACAATCATTGTAAACCTGATGGACAATTAGTTCTGTATACAGGTAAATGTGTAGCCCTTGTCGTCCAGACAATCAGTGTAAACCTGATGGACAATTAGTTCTGTATACAGGTAAATGTGTAGCCCTTGTCATCCAGACGGTCATTGTAAACCTGATGGACAATTAGTTCGGTAGACGGGTAAATGTGTAGCCCTTGTCGTCAGACAATCAGTGTAAACCTGATGGACAATTAGTTCTGTATACAGGTAAATGTGTAGCCCTTGTCATCCAGACAGTCATTGTAAACCTGATGGACAATTAGTTCTGTATACAGGCAAATGTGTAGCCCTTGTCGTCCAGACAGTCATTGTAAACCTGATTGACAATTAGTTCTGTATACAGGTAAATGTGTAGCTCTTGTCGTCCAGACAATCAGTGTAAACCTGATGGACAATTAGTTCTGTAGACAGGTAAATGTGTAGCCCTTGTCGTCCAGACAGTCATTGTAAACCTGATGGACAATTAGTTCTGTAGACAGGTAAATGTGTAGCCCTTGTCGTCCAGACAATCAGTGTAAACCTGATGGACAATTAGTTTTGTAGACAGGTAAATGTGTAGCCCTTGTCGTCCAGACAATCAGTGTAAACCTGATGGACAATTAGTTCTGTAGACAGGTAAATGTGTAGCCCTTGTCGAAATAAAAGCTTTATTATAAACTTCATAGCTCTGTAATAATTGCTGTAATAAAATCTTGCTTTCATTTGTATTTTTTCAGCTATTTTCATGTTTGGACACTAGTTCACAGAGCTTTTATATGTCCATACTCTGCACGTATATGACCAGTGAATACAGAAGTGAAATACCCACCTCAGACATGAATCCACCTTTTTTGCGAGCACTTAAAACCAGCAAGTTTCCAGGCACCCCATTATGTCCATACTTAGAACAGCCCAATCTCGTCTCTGGATTGCCTGCCCAGTGTAAGCAAATATATTATTCATATTAAAAAGAAATGTATTTCCTGCAGATGATAATTAAAGAAAGAAGATGATTAAAGAAATTATATATTTCCTGCAGGAAATACTTTCTTTAAATGTACATGCTGCTATATAGGACTTATATTAAAGCTACTCATGGCAATCTTGATTTGTGTAAAACTAGCATCATCCCATTAGTTTTCCTACATAACTTGCATGTTTTCAATCATTATTATTAATTATTAGAATAGTTCAAAGCAAATTGTTTTTGCATATTACTAACTCTTGATTATATTGCACAAAAATATATTTAAACCTACAGTAGAATAACGAAAATAACTGAAAACTCAAAAGTTTATTTCATTATTATATTTGCAAGCCAGTTTTAAGTGACAGAATTATACTGTATACTGGATAAATAAATCGAGACGATAATTTTGATGTTGGATGAAAACTTCAAGATTTCCATGTGTCCCTTTAATACATATGTTGTCATAGAAACATGATTAACATTTGTCATTTAATTTTAATTCCAATACTTATCTTAAAACACCAATCAGGATGTATACAGATTTCTTGCCTCTTACTGCTGACGGTTCGAATCCCATCGGGAGCTGGACTTGTCAAGTGAGTAATTGTTGATTCTTACAGATGTAGGGAGGTACCGTATACAGTACTGGTTCTACCCAGGAATAAAATGGGGTGGTCTGCCTCTACCACAAAAAAATTTGACCATCATATATGGCCTAACATGTGCTAAAAATGATGCAAAACACCATTCATCCAAAAACAAAATGGCCTCATTGAACATATTGACATAGATGGAAGTGTCTTTAAATATTTATTACTAACTCTTTCTGTCACTGAATAAAACATAAAACATGAACTTGGCAGGAGTTATAAATGACTGTGTCATCATGTTAACATTTGAAACAACCTTATTTGTTATTTTGTTATATGATTTCAGTATTAACCTACAGTCAGATGATCAACGTGAGGGCAGTCATGTATATATGTTATGCAGACTGTATATTCTATGATTTCAGTATTAACCTACAGTCAGATGATCAATATGAGGGTAGTCATGTATATATGTTATACAGACTGTATATTCTATGATTTCAGTATTAACCTACAGTCAAATGATCGACGTGAAGGCAGTCATGTATATATGTTATACAGACTGTATATTCTATGATTTCAGTATTAACCTACAGTCAGATGATCGATGTGAGGGCAGTCATGTATATATGTTATACAGACTGTATATACCTGGATCACGACAGCATGAAGCAATTCCATCCTCTCCTCCAGTCAACACCAATTAAACATCTTATAAAGGTACTTTTTGTTGCCTGAGTAACAGGGCAGACACTTAGAGATCACATTGCCCTTTCCGTTACACTTTAACCTGTAACTTTACCATAAAAAATAAAAACCTTACCAGCTTATAGCATTTTTATGTCACAACTACATTATAGTTGAAGTATTCAGCATTAGCATGGTGCCAGTCATCTACATCATGTTTTTTCAAATTGTCAGACAAGTTCATTTGAATCAAAGGCATGGAAGGTTTTATCAATTATCTGTCAATTTGCATAACTTTTAAATTCAATTTTACATTCTGTAATGATACAAATTTTACTCAAAATACGTTAAGACTTAAGAAGTAGTAGAAAGCAACTAATATATTTCTAAGATGCTTTACTGAGAGTATTTGGACATTATGTGCAATAGTGCTCAACCTCAGTTACTAGTATTGGTATTTTCTAAAAAATAGATTGAAATGGTCAATGATTCTGGACAAACAGTTTTTTGCTTACACTTCATATATATTCAAAAGTATAGGTATATTATCAGGTATCGTTTACACAATACATGACGTCACTGAGATTTATCCCTATTATAGACTGACACTGCCATATGTTTGTTTCAGGAAAATCCAAAGGCAGAAGAAGTGCTAAATCAGATTGTAGACTTGTATTCTATGAAGAACAGCTTATACTTGTAGTTGACTGTTCCAGTACATTTCTTCTGTTTACCGAGGCATGCTGCAGAACTGGAGCGTGTAATGCTGTAGTAGTCTATGTGATTCTGTATGTTTACAGAGGCATGCTGCAGAACTGGAGCCATTAATGCTGTAAACGTCTGTGTGATCCTGTAGATGCAACAACATGCCTGTCAAAGTGTAGTTTCTTGGAGCACTCAGCTATTAAGTGTTGACTACTGCAGTGCTATCTGGGTCTACTATAATCTATTGAAGTGCTACACAAAGCCTGTTGATGCTCCCTAATCAGGAGTGAGGTCACTCATGTGATTGGTTGAAAAGTTCCGTTTTTTCTGCCATTTTAGGTTTTATTATATAATAGCTATTATTCTTAAACTACGGTACAACAGACAATACCTTTGTTTCATAAAAAATCTGACTTCTCTTTTGAAAATTGTCTACACTATCTCACCCTGTGATACACTTTAATGTTAAAGCCATTGTCCCGCTAACAAAAGTTTGGAAGAATGGTTTTGTAGCGAAATTTGGCGGTTTAGTTTCTTTAATATTACACAAATTTGAAGTGTGTTGATCTCTAATTTTACTTTCATTGTCTGTACTGTTAATACCTTATTTATATGCTGTTAAACATTTTTATACAATAAAAAAAACAAAAAAAACTTCAAGACCATCTCGAATGTATGTCTTTCTACGTTTCCCAAACTGGACATACAAAAAGTCCTTAGAACTGATGCACTATTACCTTGTGTCCCATGATAACTATGCTTATGCATAACACACATGTGTCAACAAATTTAAAAGTCAACTTATACATATAAGGAAAAACAATTTCCAAATCAGTTGCTTCAATTAACGTATAGCAACATCTGTGAATAATATAAATTTAGCGGTATAAGACAGTATAGACTTGCAAGTCTGGAGCATCATCTTTAAGAGTTCAAATAAGCATATTCAGGCCTGAACATGACACAGATTTGAGGTGTGTCCATTACCATCTTTAATTGTCTATACTGATGATGCATTTCTTTCATATAATCCAGTTTTTAGCTCTACTGATCACCTCCTCTGAAACTACTGAATGGATTTTCATGAAACTTTACAGAAATGTTGCCCATGAAGTCTAGTTGATCCTAGCAAAAATTCATGTTGATGTGAAATCCAAGATGGCCGCCAGATCTAAAAATAGGTTTTTAAAAAACAAGTTTGTAGCGACTTCTCCATGAAAACTATAAGTGATATTGATATGGGACTTTTTCTAAAATGATCAGCATGACATGATGTTGGTCCTTGTCAAAAATCGTTTTGATTCAATGTTAAACATGGCTGCCAGCGGCCATCTTTGTTTACATACAGTTATATAGTAAAAACTTGTAGCGACTACTCCTTTGAAACTACTTGACAGATTTTCATGAAACTTTACAGGAATATTGCTCATAATGTCTAATTGATCCTAGCAAAATTTCAGATCGGCCAGAAATTCAAGATGGCCGCCACAGCTAAAAATTGATTTTTAAAAAAGAAGTTTGTAGCGACTACGTCTTGAAAACTATAAGTGATATTGATATGGGACTTTTTGTAAAATGATCAGCATGACATGATGGTTATAAGAGTCAAACATTATTTTGATTCGACGTTAAACATGGCTGCCAGTGGCCATCTTTGTTTACATAGAGTTATATGATGAAAACTTGTAGCGACTACTCCTCTGAAACTACTTGACGGATTTTCATGAAACTTCACAGGAATGTTGCTCTTGATGTCTAATTGATCCTAGCAAAATTTCAGGTCGGCCGGAAATTCAAGATGGCTGCCATGGCTAAAAATAGATTTTCAAAATACAAGTTTGTAGCGACTACTACTTGAAAACTATAAGTGATATTGATATTGGACTTTTTGTAACATGATCAGCATGACATGATGTTGGTCCTTGTCAAAAATTGTTTTGATTCAACGTTAAACATGGCTGCCAGCAGCCATCTTTGTTTACATAGAGTTATATAGTAAAAACTTGTAGCGACTAATCCTTTGAAACTACTTGGCAGATTTTCATGAAACTTTACAGGAATGTTGCTCTTAATGTTTAATTGATCCTAGCAAAATTTCAGATCGGCCAGAAATTCAAGATGGCCGCCACAGCTGAAATTAGATTTTTTAAAAAAGAAGTTTGTAGCGACTACATCTTGAAAACTATAAGTGATATTGATATGGGACTTTTTGTAAAATGATCAGCATGACATGATGGTTATCAGAGTCAAACATTATTTTGATTCGACGTTGAACATGGCTGTCAGTGGCCATCTTTGTTTACATAGAGTTATATAATGAAAACTTGTAGCGACTATTCCTGTGAAACTACTTGACGGATTTTCATGAAACTTCACAGGAATGTTGCTCTTGATGTCCAATTGATCCTAGCAAAATTTCAGGTCGGCCGGAAATTCAAGATGGCCGCCACGGCTAAAAATAATTTTTCAAAAAACAAGTCTGTAGCGACTACTTCCTGAAATCAAAATCAATCAGTAGAGCTTCAAGGTCATTGACCTCTTGTTTTATACATATTTTGGGAACATAGCCCATACTGTCAGATTTGGGAATTAAATCACGATTTTTCATAAAATTGGGAAACAAAACAATAAAACATTCATTTCATAATTGCATCTTTCATACTGTTTACAGTAAAACGTGATCAACAGCGACATTTATAAGCATTTCATACTCAATACTTTTCAGACTTTTGACACTTTTCTGTGTATTTTTCTTTTCCTTCTTTCTGTTGGGACTTTTTCAAAATTGGGGGAAAAATATATGTTTTGGCATTGGAAATATTCCCAATATCGGCTATAAAAACAGCCTAAAAACGTAGATCTGTGAACTCGGCCCACCATTCTCTAAGCTCAATTTGACCTGAAACAATTACTTGTCCGTCCATCACACTTAACCTGCAACCTAACCTTCTAGTTCCAAGCGTCTCAAACGTCTGACTCATAGATTGGTACCCTTACGACTGCAACACTCACAAGCTAGCGAGCAGAGCGGCAGATAGTCGGCCGCACACCAGTCTACCCACAAGGGGATTCCCCTGAGGTAGTTGCGTGTAAAAACCGGAACCAACTTGGATGCGGGACTTTTTTTTCGAAATTTCGGTAGCGCATTTCCAATTTTTATTTTATAACTTTTGAGATAAAATCGGCAATGCGGCACCTAAAAAAGACATGCGGGCGGGCCTGAGAACCAGGTAATTAATTTTTTATGGCCTTAGCTAAGTTAACCTCAGTTGACTGTATGTGATTGCCTCATTTTCTTTGTTTGATACTTGGTCATATGTATTGTTGGCATTGGTGGACATCGCTGGATGACAAAAAATACCAAGGTCAAGGTCATATTTTGGTTATTTTCCCCAAACTTAACCTTGGTTAGGTAACTTAACCTCAGTTAATTTTATGTCTTTGATACTTGGTCATATGTATTGTTGGCATTGGTGGACATCACTGAACGACAAAAATTACAAAGGTCAAGGTCATGAATGTATTTTGCGTTATTTTCCCTAAACTTAACCTTGGTTAGGTTTGATCATATGTATTGTTGGCATTGGTGGATATCGCTGGACGACAAAAAATACCAAGGTCAATGTCATATTTTGCGTTATTTTCCCTAAACTTAACCTTAGTTAGGTAACTTAACCTCAGTAAACTTTATGTGATTGCATCACTTTATGTCTTTGATACTTGGTCATATGTATTGGTGGACATCGCTGAACGACAAAAATATTTTTTCCTAAAACTACACCCTGGTTAAACCACTTATCCTCAGTAATTTCACTTCTTATGATTACCTCGCTGTTATTTGTTTGATACTTGGTCATATGAAGTGTTGTTTTTGGTGGACATCATTTAAGCACAAATTTAATAAAATATTTCGTATGCGGTTTGCCACGGTGGATGAGACACCCTCAGACCGAGGTCTTGTTTCAACCTGCCCCTGTTACCAATTTCTTTGTGCTTTTATCATCCTAACATCACCCTCCATAGTCACCTCTCCAATAAAATTAGTATAAACTATCTGTTCCAGCAATATTTTAAAGGATTTTGCACAGGAAAACCTCAATCAACAATATGACCTTTGACTTACTGACAAATGGATAGGGTTGTTGCTTAACTAAGAGCACTATTGTATTTAAGATTGTAGGTCTGATAGTTCATGTACCCCAAAAGCATTGTTCCTGACAACGACCTACTTACCATAAAATCGATAGTGATTATTGTTGCACCATGGATAGTATTTGTATCAAATTTCAAGATTGTATAATAGTACAAATTTCAGTGCATTTTTTAGCTAGACTGGCCAAAGGCCAGCAGAGCTTATGGGATGCCGAGTTGTCCGTCGTCCGTCCGTCCGTCGTTAACTTTTGTCTCGTTAAGACGATAGGCCCTTCATTTTTCATCCGATCTTTACCAAACTTTAACAGGTTGTTAATATCAATGAAAGCTCAGATGAGTTCGAAAACCAGCCAGATCGGACAAGTAACAGCAGAGTTATGGCCCTTGATTTAGTTAAAAATGCTATATTGCTAAATTTTGCCTCGTTAAGACGATAGGGCCTTCATTTTTCATCCTATCTTTACCAAACTTTACCACATTGTTAATATCAATGAAAGCTCGGACAAGTTCGAAAACCAGCCATATCGGACTAGTATCAGCGGAGTTGTAGCCCTTGATTTAGTTAAAAATGCTATGTTTTGCATCGTTAAGACGATAGGGGCTTCATTGTTCATCCGATCTTTACCAATCTTTATCAGATTGTTAATGTCTTTGAAAGCTCGAACAAGTTTGAAAAACAGCCATATCGGACCAGTAACAGCGAAGTTATGGCCCTTGATTTAGTTAAAAATGCTATATTTTGCCTTGTTAAGATGATAGGGGCTTCATTGTTCATCCGATCTTTACCAAACTTGATCAGATTGTTAATATCAATGAAAGCTTGGACAAGTTCGAAAACCAGCCATATCGGACTAGTAACAGCGGAGTTATGGCCCTTGATTTAGTTAAAAATGCTATATTTTGCCTCGTTAAGACTATAGGGGCTTCATTGTTCATCCGATCTTTACCAAACTTAATCAGATTGTTAATATCAATGAAAGCTCGAACAAGTTCTAAAACCAGCCATATCGGACCAGCAACGTCGGAGTTGTGGCCCTTGATTTACTTCAAAATGATATATTTTGTCGCGTTAAGACGATAGGGCCTTCATTTTTCATCCGATCTTTACCAAACTTCATCAGATTGTTAATGTCTATGAAAGCTTGGTCAGGTTCGAAAAAACAACCAGATCGGCCCAGTAACAGCGGAGTTATGGCCCTTGATTTTGTTAAAAATGCTATAATTTGCCTCGTCGTACGATAGGGCCTTCATTTTGCATCTGATCTTTGCCAAACTTTACCAGCTTTTACGACTGTCTTTTTTATATTATTTTTATTATTTATTTTTTTGTTTTTAGCTCTACTGGCCGAAGGCCAGCAGAGCTTATGGGATGCCGAGTTGTCCGTCGTCCGTCCGTCGTTAACTTTTGTCTCGTTAAGACGATAGGGCCTTCATTTTTCATCCGATCTTTACCAAACTTTAACAAGTTGTTAATACCAATGAAAGCTCGGATGAGTTCGAAAACCAGCCATATCGGACAAGTTACAACAGAGTTATGGCCCTTGATTTAGTTAATGCTATATTGCTATATTTTGCCTCGTTAAGACGATAGGGCCTTCGTTTTTCATCCTATCTTTACCAAGCTTTACCACATTGTTAATATCAATGAAAGCTTGGACAAGTTCGAAAACCAGCCAAATCAGACCAGTAAGAGCGGAGTTATGGTCCTTGATTTAGTTAAAAACGCTATATTGCTATATTTTGCCTCGTTAAGACGATAGGGCCTTCGTTTTTCATCCTATCTTTACCAACTTTACCACATTGTTAATATCAATGAAAGCTCGGACAAGTTCGAAAACCAGCCATATCGGACTAGTAACAGCGGAGTTATGGTCCTTGATTTAGTTAAAAATGCTATATTTTGCCTCGTTAATACGATAGGGGCTTCATTGTTCATCCGATCTTTACCAAACACTATCAGATTGTTAATATCAATGATAGCTCGTTGGGCCTTCGTTTTTCATCCGATCTTTACCAAGCTTTATCAGATTGTTAATGTCAATGAAAACTCGGTCAGGTTCGAAAACTAGCCAGATCGGACCAGTAACAGCGAAGTTATGTCCCTTGATTTTGTTAAAAAATGCTATAATTTGTCATAAGATAGGGCCTTCATTTTGCATCTGATCTTTGCCAAACTTTACCAGATTTTACGACTTTCTTTTTATATTATTGTTACATTTTTTTTTTTAATTTATTTTTATTATTTTTTTTTTTTTTTTTTTGATAATTTTAATTTTTTTTTTTTTTTAAATTTTATTTTTAATTTTTTTTTTTTTTTTTTTTAAAAATTATTGTCTCTACAGGGCCAAGTTCGAAAACCAGCTAGATCGGACCAGTAATGCAGAGTTATAGCTCTTGATTTAGTTAAAAAGTCTATATTTTGCCTCTTTAAGATGATAGTCACTCGCTTCATTGATGTTATAAGAGCCATATTAGCCAGTAGAGCGTCCACAGGCCCTCTTGGGCCTCTTGTTATTAATTATTATTATTTTAAAATTATTATTTTTATTTTTTTTCATATTTTTTTTTTTTGGAAATTATTCCTTTATATATATATATTTTTTTTTTTTGTTTAGCTCTATGTTGGACCAGTCGGACCAGTAACAGAGGAGTTTTGGCTCTTGATTAAGTTAAAAATGTTATATTTTGCCTCGTTAATATGGCCTTCATTTTTCATCTGACCTTTACCAGACTTTACCAGATTCTTTAGTTATGGCCTTTGATATAGTTAAAAAGCTGTTTTTTGCCCGAAACTTTCAAAAAAAACTAAATGGCAGTCACTTGCTTCATTGATGTTATAAGAGCCAACATAGCCAGTAGAGCGTCCACAGGCCCTCTTGTTGTTTTTTTCGAGCTCGTTCACGATCTCAACTAAGCAAGTACAATGTCATCCAGGTGAATGCATGTCCGTTCGTTGTTCGTCCGTCCATTCATTAGTCCTTCCGTGCGTCCAATTTTCATTTGTTTATATCTTCTTTGTTACATGCAGAATTTTGACCAAACTCCACCAGAATGTTCATTATGTGGATCCAATTTCAGGTCACTGACCTACTTTCGAAGAAATATACGTCACGTCTGGTCTCTGCTACGACATGCGTATCTTGCTTCTTTTTCGAGGATTTACACCAAACTTCATCACAATGTTCCTTATATGCATCTAATTTCATGCGCAAAATTTTGGGTTGCTGTGACCTACTTTCGACAAAATAAAGATCACATCCGGACTACGACATGCGTTTCTTGCTTCTTTCTTGCACGATTTTCACCAAACTTTACCAAAATGTTCCTCGACAAAATATAGGTCACGTCTGGTCTCTGCTACGACATGCCTCCCTCACTGTTGATGATATTAATTAAAATAATTATTAAGTATGTTAAGGAACGATTATCTCTTGGAGTTGATAAAATCAACTATCAGGACTTCTTCATAATAGGGCTTGATGTGTAGACCGCGGCCTTGGCCTTTTAGTTTAATAATAGGTCACAATGACCATAACCTTTAACCTACTAAACTCAAAATCAATAGACGTATTTGTTTTACCATGGGTACTGTCAAGTGTGTGACTCTGATAACCTATTGAGCCCAAAAGCAAGGGCAAAGTATCATGAGTGTAGGCGTTACATTTTCGAAGTTGTAGCTCGGAATGTGTATGTTAATAAGAGGTCAAGGTGGCAACCTTTGGCCTACTGACCCCAAAAGCAAACGGGTTTCTCTCACCAAGGACTATGTACTTTGGAAGTTCATTGGCGTGGGTGTAATATTTACGGAGTTAGCACGTAGAAAGCGTAATTACATACAATACCTTTGACCTAATGACCCCAAAAGCAATACCCATAAAATTTCATGAGCTTTGGTTTGAAGCTTTTGAAGTCTCCCAGAATGCATATGTTCATATGAAGTCATGGTGACCTTGACTTTTGACTTACTGACCCTCAAAACCAAGAGCAATTTACCTATGAAGAAATATAAAAAGATCGGACAGGGAAAGTAGCATTCAAGGAGGGCAGTCAACCACAAACACAGAAACAAACATGCAAACAGACAAGTTTCATGAGCCTTATGCTTTCAAAGTTATCATGCTGAATGCATAATTGCTTTGGAATGGACAACCTTATATACACAATTTTGAATTCTAAGATTAATTTCATTGTCATAATTGACAGACAGAGTGATAACCTTAAACCATAAAACGTTATGTTTTTCAAACGGACATGTAATAAAAAGAGAATACACATTTCTGAATTGTTAAGACTGATTTTATTAAATAGTACACTCAGAATGAGTCAGTAAAAAACATCTATTAAACACAAGAGTGCAACAAAAAAATCGGAGTTGCATATTTCAGTCTAATTTAACCATACTAATTAATGGTTTTAAGTCGGAGAAACAAAACACCCGACTCCTGTTTATCTATTATAATTTTAACATGGTACAAAACCATTTTTGTTGAGGTCGACTATATTATGGATAGGTTATCACAGATTTTATTTTGTAGAGAAAAATGTGACCAATCACACTAATCTTTTTTGCATACTCACAGGACCGCGACAAAACTTTGTTTGACATAAGCTTAATGTGTACCGTATAACAAATGTCATAGGGGATACTCTGACAGCAGTATATAAAATATGCTACTGTTGGCATCAACATGTTGATAATGGGCGTGGTCTCAAAGAATATGCAAGTTATGTAAATTAAAATGAATGACAAGGACTTGAACTGGGGTTTTAAGGCGCACCAACACATGAAAGGTTATATGGCGCCTAACAGAAATGAACATGCCAGGCTTATCCTCCATGTACACCAAGATAAAAGATGGAGAATGGGCCTAGAACCTTCTCACCCTGAACTGCAGAGTTGCTGCAAATTCAATTGTAGACACTTCATTTATGCTGGAGCCACGTTTATTGTTTTTCTGCCACTGCTCTAGTGATGTGAGCGAGATGACAACTGAAACAATGCAGGGGTCACAGTGTTCTCCCCAGGCCATTAAGGCATGTCGCATTTAACATGCCTTCGCAGCCAAAATGCTTTTGCAACATGCCTTAATTGTGGAGGACATGTAATACAGTCATTATTAATTCATTTATTTTTATCTTGAATAAGTTTATACCACAATATTTAGTATCTCTAGCCTATTTCTTTCATAAATCCTGTGTCTTTTTGACAAAATACCTTAAAATATAGGGGTTTGGTACACTGATACACCCTAAACCATATTTTCTGAGATATAATCGACATGCCTTCAAACATTTCTGGGGAGAACACTGGGTCATGATGAAGACCTTTAATGAGCATGAACAAAAAATGATAAAATGAACATGAATTTGTGGGGTTCTACCCCTCTGCCTTTCCCACCAACATGATTTGCAGTGGCCCTATTCTTTGCCCCGTAACCAAACGAGGCTCCAGGAAAAAATGGAAGTTAAATTATTAAATTAAAACATGATTAAAAACACACAAAAATATTCTTGCAAATAACAATGAAATGCAGTACATGTAGTGCTGAAAAGTTACGGCTACTTCATTTCAGCCAGAAATGCAAAATACAAAATAATTTAGATATTGGACCAGTGTTTTTATTAACTCTTGGTGTAGCAGGCCTAAAGTTGATTTCAGCAGGCATGGCGTCGTTTGAACTGGCAAAACCTCACTTGAAACGCTCAGTTTGGACGGCAACCGGCTCTTAGTGAAAACCATGTTGGACAAACGAATGCAGTAAACTAGACATTTTGATATTAAACAAATAACAACACAAACTCGCATTAGACATTTGTCCTAAACTAGCACACTTAGACGGGACAAATGAATGCAATAAACTAGACATTTTAATACTGGACAAAAGAATGCAGTAATCTAGAACATTTTGATATTTAAATAGTGAGTGCAGTCAGCTAGCATATTAGGTATTGGACAAATGAGTACATTTTTTTGCTGTCAAAAGTGTACACATTTTAACACTTAAAATTAAAAAAAATCTAAATTTTCTTAAATGGTTGCATATAGCCACTAAGTCGGATAAACTACCTGTACATCTACTCCTGATGTAAGTTGGTCCCTCAATGGTGATGTACTGGACAAGGGAGAAAAAGGTGGTGGTTATAGAAGGTAGTGGTTATAGAAGGTATTGGTTATAGAAGGTAGTGGTTTTATAGAAGGTAGTGGTTATAGAAGGTAGTGGTTTTATAGAAGGTAGTGGTTTTATAGAAGGTAGTGGTTCAATAAAAAGTAGTGGTTCAATAAAAGGTAGTGGTTTTATAGAAGGTAGTGGTTTTATAGAAGGTAGTGGTTTTAATAGAAGGTAGTGGTTTTAATAGAAGGTAGTGGTTTAATAGAAGGTAGTGGTTATAGAAGGTAGTGGTTTAATAGAAGGTAGTGGTTATAGAAGGTAGTGGTTTTAATAGAAGGTAGTCGTTTAACGGATGGCAGTGGTTTAATAGAAGGTAGTGGTTATAGAAGGTAGTGGTTATAGAAGGTAATGGTTTAATAGAAGGTAGTAGTTATAGAAGGTAGTGGTTTAATAGAAGGTAGTAGTTATAGAAGGTAGTGGTTATAGAAGATAGTGGTTATAGAAGGTAGTGGTTATAGAAGGCAGTGGTTTAATAGAAGGTGTTTCAAGTTAATACAATACTACATGCTCTTTGTAAATATGTTGTAGTTTATTTGAAATAAAATACTTTTAAACTGTTTTGAGTTGAATTCTACAGTTATAAAATTCTGTCAATAAATCACACCATACACTTTTCTACAAATACAGGCATAAGAGATTACAAATAGTATCCGTGTTCCAGATAAGCTTTCAGCACAATGCATGTTGTACACATGAAGAAAAAAACATTACGTATTTACATTTACAAAATTTAATACATATTCTAGAAACAAGTTTTGGACAAAGCATTAATGCAAAATGTTTACTCTATAATCATTACGTCATAAAATATATTGTGTATTTCCTCTTCCCCTTATATGTGCATTCAACATTGCTTGTCTTTTTTAAATGGCATTAATTTGTGTCGAACAGCCGACAAAAAGGCCATTTCTTTTTCCTTGCAAGTACCTACCAATAATATTTTGAGGCACTAGGCTGTCATTCAGTACCTCAAACTTCAATATAAATCATCTATTGAGTACGACTGGGCAAACTCAATTTTTCTAAGCTATTAAGTGTGTACGCGGGGTTTTTGTTCTCAATATTTATTGACGATTTTTTAATGTATTTTTATACGCAATCATTTTATTTTTAATAAGTTTTTGGTGTAAAAAATATGTATAATTAGGGAAATACGTGTCTTATCTGGAACATCGAGAAAACCTCTTTATATTCTTCACATATACACTATCCTCAACACATAAATACTCCAGACATACAACCAGTCTACATTTAAATACTCCAAACCAGATGTAAAACCAGTCCGATATATTCCGCATGTTAATTATTCCGTCTTCTCCAAGGCCTTGAGGCGTTCTAGCAGCGGTGGGTGTGAGAAATGCCATGTGGAATACAACCAATCATTGACAGGGAACCCTAGATTATCCTTGTTCAGTTTAATTAGGGCCGTCTTTAAGGGTTCAGCATATCTCAACCCCTTTGCAAAAGCGTCGGCTTGAAATTCGAACATCCGAGATAGAACTGTTACACAGAAAGACAAAACCTGAAAGAAAAGAATAAGAATTGATTTTCAGAGACCAAAAAATGTTAAATGTAATATAAATATACGTAACACCATTAAAAGGGCAAGTTTTTTATTTTGTGTTTATTTCCAAGATCGATTGTAGTGTTGTGTTATGTACATTTTAGAAATTATCCACATTCCCTATAAATACAAATTCATGTATTGAAAAAAGTAAAATTGGAATTATGCAATCGATCTTGGAGACATTTTAATTAAAAATAAATACAAAATAAAAAAACTTGCACTTTTAATGGCATTAAGTATATTATAGATTTAAAGCCATTATAGAAGAAGTGTGTTTATACACTCAGCCTTTATTGTGTTCTTGATGTTTTATTCCTGTGGCTTATACCACTGCTGGGGATACCACTGCTGGGCTATCGGATGGTAATGTCTTGCGTATCAATCGATCAATTGGGCACACAAAGAATTGGAGAAATACGTTTAACAGTGAGAACTGGGCGGTGTTTAATAGTGAGAACTGGGCGGTCCCCAAATTCCTCCGGTTCCATTATGCCATCTACTATTCTGTCAAACACAGAATCTAACTACAAATGCAACACACATTATGCATGTACGGGATTTAACACAGCTATTATTTTTCAATCATATCAAGACTGTCTACTTGTAGCAGTGAGTTCAACTTTGTGGTACTGCCACACTGGAATAACATGCTGTAGACACACAGCATTATACTGACACCAGAGCAACCTGTCTTAGCACAACCCTAAATATACTGAACATCAAGCAAAGAAGCTTCTGGTACCATTTTTGTGAAATCTATAGTCTGAACCAGCTGGGGATAGAACCCTCGACCTCCTGCATGCGTAGCGAACACTCTACCACTGCACCACCGCCACTGCGCCACCGCCCCAATGCAATACACAGAAGAGATTACTGAAGGAGACCATATTAAAGTGTCAATGCTGAAAGGCTCTTACCTCGTTATATGGAGCAAAAACATACTGGAAAATGATCATGAGCCCGATGATGGTTGGTTGGTTGTCAAACCCAAAAGCTGAGTAGAGCACTTGCTGGTCTATCAGGAAAGCAAAGGCAGCAAAACACAAGAAAGAATTCACCTGCATTGGAAAACAATAAAATATGGTCAATTCTAGATAGTTGTTGATAATTCAGTTATAATGGCATAGGGGAGAGGCAGTTAAAGCTCTTTTAGCAACCTATAAATCACTCGTTATACTCATGTTAAGAGAGGAGGGGGAGAGGAATATTATCATATAAATGAATATTTCAATGTTATAGCATTCGTCTACTAAACAGAATGCCCTCATATTATATTTTAAATATATATTATTTTTCAAATAAATTTGAACCGTATTTCAACATAACTGCACAAAATGTTTGTTTGATTAAGCTTTAATCAAGTTTAGTGCACGTGGAACGCAATTTTTCCCTTAAAATTACCAATTTTGAATGATTGAAATGAAATTTTATACAACAGGGCATTACAAGTTCCTATTTGTATATTTAAACAACCATTTTCAATCATTTCCAACATGTCTTTTATAGGGCACCATCTCTTTACCAATATAGTTCACAAAACACAAAATTACACTATTTAAAGTCGCAGGAGTAAATTATCTGTTTGCAAGAGTAAAACTTAAATTTAAGATTAACAGCCAATGAACTGAATGGCGCTACATTCTCCGAGATTGGTCTTTTCCAGGGAGCTGATTATTTGGCAAATGTAGAAAATGATGAAGTGTGTTTTGCATAGGTCAATAAAAGACCTGTCAGAGCTAGATGATTAAAGGTGTTAGTTTATTTCATCAACCTTGCTTGAAAAAACCTTTCATTCTTTTATGACAGAAATTGTATTCAGGCAGTACCTGACTTATGACTAGATTTTTCAGAATATGTCCCAGTTTCCAGTGACCAAGTTCGTGCGACAGTACGGCGAGAATTTCCTCGTTGTTACAGCCCTGCTTCGTGTGCTCTTTTGTTTTATCCTCTGTCTCTTTCGATTCACTCTTCTTTGCATCTTCTTCTTCCTCTGGAGTTTCACTTTCCTTTTGAGCAACTTCCGACTTTTCCTAGCATATTGTGAATTTAGATTTTTTAGGGAAAACTCGAAACATTTTTAATCAAATTAGGAAAAGCTGTATCAGGGGATATGCATTTTAAAATGTATTTACAATGATTTAAGAAAGTAAATGAAATAGACTGATAAATTAATTTGTTCTTTATAAACGATGGATGAATTTTAACAAAAGATCTACATAGACATAAAACAATCATTAAATTCTGAATTTTCCCGACTTGTGCCAAATTGTCACATTCCACACATCGTTTTTTAAAATCCCAGACCGTAACTAACTAAAATATCCCCGAATTTCCTCTGGTCTCTGGGTAGCCCAAAATGCTTAACAAAGTGCAGTACTGTAGACCAGCAGGCTACTAAACAGGAAAAACTGGATATGAAGTAATTGTTGTTACCTCTTGCTTCGTTCCATCTGCGTTGAGAGGGGAGTAATCCTCAAGTAATGTGTCAAACAGTACTATACGTTTATTCTTGAAGAAACCATAGAAGTAGGCATTACTGTGGGATGACCTTTTTGATCCTGAAACACAAGATATTTGTGACAGTGTGTGTGATGTTTTATACAATATTTATAAACCGTTGTTTATTTATATATGCTTTCTCAAAACAATGAACAATACTTCCGGTACTTTCAGTATGGCTTCGTCCCTTGCTTTTGTGGCTTAGAAGTAGAATGTCCATCTCGCATGCGGGATATCATGGGTTGAATCCCTGGACGGGTCATACCTAAGACTTCATAAAAATGGTAGTAGGGCCATAATTGAAAAAATATTTGTTTGCTGTTTCCCGACCCAGGATTTCATAAACTAGTAGGTAGGTAGGAGATTTCTTCTTTTTGCCTAGGACAGTAAACCCCTTAAGAAATTAAAGAAAAACATACTGAAGATAGCTATGAAAAAAAGAATGTTTAAGAATTACTATAAAAACTTTTGGGCAGGGCCCTTTTCCATGGGTAGGTAGGGAAACAGCAAACCAGCAAATTTTAGCTCTACTGGCCAAGGGCCAGCAGAGCTTATGGGATGGCGAGTTGTCCGTCGTCCGTCCGTCGTTAACTTGTGTCTTGTGAACACTCTAGGGCCTTCATTTTTCATCCGATCTTTACCTAATTTTAACAGGTTGTTAATATCAATGAAAGCTCGGACAAGTTCGAAAACGAGCCAGATCGGAATAATTTCACCGGAGTTATGGCCCTTGTTTTGCTGAAAAATGCCATATTAAGCCTTGTGAACACGCTAGCACCTTCATTTTTTATTTGATCGCAAACCAGACAGATCGGACCAGTAACAGCGGAGTAATGGCTCTCGATATCGAAAACCAGACAGATCGGACCAGTAACAGCGGAGTTATGGCTCTTGATTTAGTTAAAAATGCTATATTTTGCCTCAATACGGTAGGGCCTTCATTTTTCATCTGATCGAAAACCAGACAGATCGGACCAGTAACAGCGGTCATCTAATCTTTACCAAACTTTACCAGATTCTTTAGTTATGGCCCTTGATTTAGTTGATAAGCTGTATTTTGCCCAAAGCTTTCAAAAAAACATAAATGGCAGTCTCTCGCTTCATTGATGTTATAAGGGCAATGTTAGCCAGTAGAGCGTCCACAGGCCCTCTTGGGCCTCTTGTTTATGGTCGGCCTGGTCACTCCCTTGCTTGACGTTCAGCATATAAAATAGTTCTAGGACTGGTCGGCTTGGTGTCAGGATAATGCGACTGGGTGGGGTATCAAGTCATATGTCTAGGGTGTGGTATTCAATTGTGGCGGCACTATAAAGCTGAACAGATATCACTGCTGCAAGAAGACACCATCGTGATATGACTGAAATATTGTTTAAAGTGACGTAAAACCCCATACATACATATAAATCAACACTGACCAACAATGACAGTGCTTCATTGAGGTAAAATCAAATATTCTTTATTGAAATAGGACTGAATATTGAAAGAAATCATCAAGATTTCAAATTAATTGTTTAAGAAATAGACACCTTAGTTGCCCAGGGATAAAGTACACTATTGTCATCAACGTATGGCTGGTTGCGAATAAAATGAAAATAAAATGCATTCTAAACATTTCCAACCCTAAACAGTTTGGTTCCTAATCTATTCAGCAAATAAATAATATGCAAAATTGTGTTGGAAATGCTACCAACTTTCAAGTTTGGCGCTGATACATCTATAAGCCAAACTGGTTTAGGGTTGGAAACATAACCATGATCATCACACCTTATGCATAACTCGTACTTATAGAAAACTAGCACTATCAATGAAGATGATGAATACCCCCGCTTTTTGATCAGTTATGTGTATATGAAGTTTGGGAACAACCCACTGGAAACTGTTTGAGGAATGACAGTAATAAAAGTGTGTTGCGCTATGATACGTTAAGGACAGCGTGATTCCTATACAGCCCACACTTCACTTGTGAAAGCAAGGGAATAAAAATCATCTCTGTCTTATGCATACTATTGTGTTATTGCAACCTTATTAAAAATCCATTAAATCTACTGATATGATATGTCATAACTGAGAAAACTGCTCGCTACCAAACTTTACCTTCTACAACATAGAGCTTGGTCAATGGGAAGGCGATACTCTTGGCTAGTTCTTCTATCTTTGTCCTCAGTTCTCCTTCTGGCAGGGGAGCAAACTTGTCAAACAGAGGGGCAATATAGTCGGCATAGATTGTAATCATCAGCTGCAAGTAAGCAATAACAATGATAAATAACAATGATTTCATTGATAAATAACAATGATAAATAACAATGATTTCATTGATAAATAACAATGATTTCATTGATAAATAACAATGATAAATAACAATGATTTCATTGATAAATAACAATGATTTCATTGATAAATAACAATGATTTCATTGATAAATAACAATGATAAATAACAATGATAAATAACAATGATTTCATTGATAAATAACAATGATTTCTTTGATAAATAACATTGATAAATAACAATGATTTCATTGATAAATAACAATGATAAATAACAATGATTTCTTTGATAAATAACATTGATAAATAACAATGATTTCATTGATAAATAACATTGATAAATAACAATGATTTCATTGATAAATAACAATGATAAATAACAATGATTTCATTGATAAATAACAATGATTTCATTGATAAATAACAATGATAAATAACAATGATTTCATTGATAAATAACAATGATTTCTTTGATAAATAACAATGATAAATAACAATGATTTCATTGATAAATAACAATGATTTCATTGATAAATAACAATGATAAATAACAATGATTTCATTGATAAATAACAATGATTTTATTATAAATAACAATGGTTTCATTGATAAATAACAATGATTTCAATTAAGACTTATTTCATGGATAAGTAAGACTTTCATGGATAAATAAGACTTATTTCATGGATAAATAAGACTTATTTCATGGATAAATAAGACTTATTTCATGGATAAATGACAATTATTTCATGGATAAATAACAATTACCGTATTTCCCCTAATAGTAGCACCCGGGTCCTATGCAAAATGCCAAAGGGTGCTCTTAAATTAAATATTTTTTAAATGAATTTTGATTTTTGGGGTGAAGAATGGGAATTTTTGGATACAAAATATTTTTTAAAAAAAAACCATTTATATAGAATTATGTATATATTTTTTTTTATATTATTATTATTTTTTTTTATTTATTTAAAAAGGTGGGTGTTACTATTAGGGGAGGCGCTATTATTAGGGAAATACAATAATAATTACCTGGATAAAACGCAATTATTTCATTGATAAATAAGAATTTCATGGAAAAATAACAATTTCATTGATAGCTAACAATTTCATGGACAGACAATTATTTCATGAATCAACAACAACAATTTGAATGGATAAATAGCAATTTCATGGATAAACACATCTGAGAAAGTCAAGATGATGAACGAAGCCATAGACAGGTTATAAAACAAGAAGACATCATTGACATCCCCCTATATTGAGTATCTCAATAAAGAAAGAGCATACAGTCAAACCTGTATTAAGGGACCACTATAAGGAAGAGCAAAATCAGCTTCTTAATGCAGGTGGACTCTTAATTCAATCAAGTGCATTTAAAACAATTCAATTGGGAACTGAAATAGTGGTCTCTTAACAGAGGTGGTCTTTTAAGCAAATTTGGATGTACATAATTAAAAAAATAAAATAAACTGTACACTATTTTCAAAATAAGAAAAACCAAAATACACTACCAATAATACGACAAGCAGGAACACCCAGACATAGATGAAGAAGTAATCTCCCCCAATCTTACCAATGATACGACAAGCAGGAACACCCAGACATAGATGAAGAAGTAATCTCCCCCAATCTTACCAATGATACGACAAGCATGAACACCCAGACATAGATGAAGAAGTAATCTCCGCCAATCTTACCAATGATACGACAAGCAGGAACACCCAGACCAATGATACGACAAGCATGAACACCCAGACATAGATGAAGAAGTAATCTCCATCAATCTTATCAATGATAGACAAGCAGGAACACCCCGACATAGATGGAGAAGTAATCTCCCCCAATCTTACCAATGATACGACAAGCAGGAACACCCAGACATAGATGAAGAAGTAATCTCCCCCAATCTTACCAATGATACGACAAGCATGAACACCCAGACATAGATGAAGAAGTAATCTCCACCAATCTTACCAATGATACAACAAGCAGGAACACCCAGACATAGATGCGGAAGTAATCTCCCCCAATCTTATCAATGATAAGACAAGCAGGAACACCCAGATACAGATGAAGAAGTAATCTCCCCCAATCTTACCAATGATACGACAAGCAGGAACACCCAGACATAGATGAAGAAGTAATCTCCACCAATCTTACCAATGATACAACAAGCAGGAACACCCAGACCAATGATACGACAAGCAGGAACACCCAGACATAGATGCTGAAGTAATCTCCCCCAATCTTATCAATGATAAGACAAGCAGGAACACCCAGATACAGATGAAGAAGTAATCTCCCCCAATCTTACCAATGATACGACAAGCAGGAACACCCAGACATAGATGAAGAAGTAATCTCCACCAATCTTACCAATGATACAACAAGCAGGAACACCCAGACCAATGATACGACAAGCAGGAACACCCAGACATAGATGCTGAAGTAATCTCCCCCAATCTTATCAATGATAAGACAAGCAGGAACACCCAGATACAGATGAAGAAGTAATCTCCCCCAGTATTACCAATGATACGACAAGCAGGAACACCCCGTCATAGATGGAGAAGTAATCTCCCCCAATCTTACCAATGATACGACAAGCAGGAACACCCAGATACAGATGAAGAAGTAATCTCCCCCAATCTTACCAATGATACGACAAGCAGGAACACCCAGACATAGATGAAGAAGTAATTTCCCCCAATCTTACCAATGATACGACAAGCATGAACACCCAGACATAGATGAAGAAGTAATCTCCACCAATCTTACCAATGATACAACAAGCAGGAACACCCAGACCAATGATACGACAAGCAGGAACACCCAGACATAGATGAAGAAGTAATCTCCCCCAATCTTATCAATGATACGACAAGCAGGAACACCCAGACATAGATGAAGAAGTAATCTCCCCCAATCTTACCAATGATATGACAAGCAGGAACACCCAGACATAGATGAAGAAGTAATCTCTTCCATTCTTACCAATGATATGACAAGCAGGAACACCCAGACATAGATGAAGAAGTAATCTCCCTCAATCTTACCAATGATAGACAAGCAGGAACACCCATACATAGATAAAGAAGCAATCTCTCCCAATCTTACCAATGATACGACAAGCAGGAACACCCAGACATAGATGAAGAAGTAATCTCCCCCAATCTTACCAATGATATGACAAGCAGGAACACCCAGACATAGATGAAGAAGTAATCTCCCCCAATCTTACCAATGATATGACAAGCAGGAACACCCAGACATAGATGAAGAAGCAATCTCTCCCAATCTTACCAATGATACGACAAGCAGGAACACCCAGACGTAGATGAAGAAGTAATCTCCCCCAATCTTACCAATAATACGACAAGCAGGAACTATGATACAGATCAAGAAGTAATCTCCCCCAATCTTACCAATAATATGACAAGCAGGAACACCCAGACATAGATGAAGAAGTAATCTCCCTCAATCTTACCAATGATAGACAAGCAGGAACACCCAGACATAGATGAAGAAGTAATCTCCCCCATTCTTACCAATGATACGATAAGCAGGAACACCCAGATACAAATGAAGAAGTAATCTCCCTCAATCTTACCAATGATATAAAAAGCAGCAACATCCAGACATAGATGAAGAAGTAATCTCCCTCAATCTTACCAATGATAGACAAGCAGGAACACCCAGACATAGATGAAGAAGAATTCTCTCCCATTCTTACCAATGATATGACAAGCAGGAACACCCAGACATAGATGAAGAAGTAATCTCCCTCAATCTTACCAATGATAGACAAGCAGGAACACCCAGACATAGATGAAGAAGAATTCTCTCCCAATCTTACCAATGATATGACAAGCAGGAACACCCAGACATAGATGAAGAAGTAATCTCCCCCAATCTTACCAATGATAGACAAGCAGGAACACCCAGACATAGATGAAGAAGTAATCTCCGCCAATCTTATCAATGATACGACAAGCAGGAACACCCAGACATAGATGAAGAAGTAATGTCCCCCAATCTTACCAATGATATGACAAGCAGGAACACCCAGACATAGATGAAGAAGTAATCTCCGCCAATCTTACCAATGATACGACAAGCAGGAACATCGAGACACAGATGAAGAAGTAATCTCCCCCAATCTTACCAATAATAGACAAGCAGATACATCCAGACATAGATGAAGAAGTAATCTCCCCCAATCTTACCAATAATAGACAAGCAGGAACACATAGACATAGATGAAGTTGTAATCTCCCCCAATCTTACCAATGATAGACAAGCAGGAACACCCAGACATAGATGAAGAAGTAATCTCTGCCAATCTTACCAATGATACGACAAGCAGGAACACCCAGACATAGATGAAGAAGTAATCTCCCCCAATCTTACCAATAATAGACAAGCAGGAACACATAGAAATAGATGAAGAAGTAATCTCCCCCAATCTTACCAATGATAGACAAGCAGGAACACCCAGAAATAGATGAAGAAGTAATCTCCGCCAATCTTATCAATGATACAACAAGCAGGAACACCCAGACATAGATGAAGAAGTAATCTCCCTCAATCTTACCTATGATAGACAAGCAGGAACACCCAGACATAGATGAAGTAATCTCCGCCAATCTTATCAATGATACTACAAGCAGGAACACCCAGACATAGATGAAGAAGTAATCTCCCCCAATCTTACCAATGATATGACAAGCAGGAACACCCAGACATAGATGAAGAAGTAATCTCTCCCATTCTTACCAATGATATGACAAGCAGGAACACCCAGACATAGATGAAGAAGTAATCTCCCTTAATCTTACCAATGATAGACAAGCAGGAACACCCAGACCAATGATATGACAAGCATGAACACCCAGACATAGATGAAGAAGTTATCTCCATCAATCTTACCAATGATTCGACAAGCAGGAACACCCAGACATAGATAAAGAAGTAATCTCCCCCAATCTTATCAATGGTACGACAAGCAGGAACACCCAGACATAGATGAAGAAGTAATCTCCCCCAATCTTACCAATGATAAGACAAGCAGGAACACCCAGATACAGATGAAGAAGTAATCTCCCCAAGTATTACCAATGATATGACAAGCAGGAACACCCAGACATAGATGAAGAAGTAATCTCCCCCAATCTTACCAATGATAGACAAGCAGGAACACCCCGACATAGATGGAGAAGTAATCTCCCCCAATCTTACCAATGATATGACAAGCAGGAACACCCAGACATAGATGAAGAAGTAATCTCCCCCAATCTTAACAATGATACGACAAGCATGAACACCCAGACATAGATGAAGAAGTAATCTCCGCCAATCTTACCAATGATACGACAAGCAGGAACACCCAGACATAGATGAAGAAGTAATCTCCCCCAATCTTATCAATGATAGACAAGCAGGAACACCCCGACATAGATGGAGAAGTAATCTCCCCCAATCTTACCAATGATAGACAAGCAGGAACACCCCGACATAGATGGAGAAGTAATCTCCCCCATTCTTACCAATGATACGACAAGCATGAACACCCAGACATAGATGAAGAAGTAATCTCCCCCAATCTTACCAATGATACGACAAGCAGGAACACCCAGACATAGATGAAGAAGTAATCTCCCCCAATCTTACCAATGATACGACAAGCATGAACACCCAGACATAGATGAAGAAGTAATCTCCGCCAATCTTACCAATGATACGACAAGCAGAAACACCCAGACATAGATGCGGAAGTAATCTCCCCCAATCTTATCAATGATACGACAAGCAGGAACACCCAGACATAGATGAAGAAGAAATCTCCCTCAATCTTACCAATGATAGACAAGCAGGAACACCCAGACATAGATGAAGAAGCAATCTCTCCCAATCTTACCAATGATACGACAAGCAGGAACACCCAGACATAGATGAAGAAGTAATCTCCCCCAATCTTACCAATGATACGACAAGCAGGAACACCCAGACGTAGATGAAGAAGTAATCTCCCCCAATCTTACCAATAATACGACAAGCAGGAGCAATGATACAGATCAAGAAGTAATCTCCCCCAATCTTACCAATGATAGACAAGCAGGAACACCCAGACATAGATGAAGTAATCTCCGCCAATCTTATCAATGATACTACAAGCAGGAACACCCAGACATAGATGAAGAAGTAATCTCCCCCAATCTTACCAATGATATGACAAGCAGGAACACCCAGACATAGATGAAGAAGTAATCTCTCCCATTCTTACCAATGATATGACAAGCAGGAACACCCAGACATAGATGAAGAAGTAATCTCCCTTAATCTTACCAATGATAGACAAGCAGGAACACCCAGACCAATGATATGACAAGCATGAACACCCAGACATAGATGAAGAAGTTATCTCCATCAATCTTACCAATGATTCGACAAGCAGGAACACCCAGACATAGATAAAGAAGTAATCTCCCCCAATCTTATCAATGGTACGACAAGCAGGAACACCCAGACATAGATGAAGAAGTAATCTCCCCCAATCTTACCAATGATAAGACAAGCAGGAACACCCAGACGTAGATGAAGAAGTAATCTCCCCCAATCTTACCAATAATACGACAAGCAGGAGCAATGATACAGATCAAGAAGTAATCTCCCCCAATCTTACCAATGATAGACAAGCAGGAACACCCAGACATAGATGAAGTAATCTCCGCCAATCTTATCAATGATACTACAAGCAGGAACACCCAGACATAGATGAAGAAGTAATCTCCCCCAATCTTACCAATGATACGACAAGCATGAACACCCAGACATAGATGAAGAAGTTATCTCCATCAATCTTACCAATGATTCGACAAGCAGGAACACCCAGACATAGATAAAGAAGTAATCTCCCCCAATCTTATCAATGGTACGACAAGCAGGAACACCCAGACATAGATGAAGAAGTAATCTCCCCCAATCTTACCAATAATACGACAAGCAGGAGCAATGATACAGATCAAGAAGTAATCTCCCCCAATCTTACCAATGATAGACAAGCAGGAACACCCAGACATAGATGAAGTAATCTCCGCCAATCTTATCAATGATACTACAAGCAGGAACACCCAGACATAGATGAAGAAGTAATCTCCCCCAATCTTACCAATGATACGACAAGCATGAACACCCAGACATAGATGAAGAAGTAATCTCCGCCAATCTTACCAATGATACGACAAGCAGGAACACCCAGACATAGATGAAGAAGTAATCTCCCCCAATCTTATCAATGATAGACAAGCAGGAACACCCCGACATAGATGGAGAAGTAATCTCCCCCAATCTTACCAATGATAGACAAGCAGGAACACCCCGACATAGATGGAGAAGTAATCTCCCCCATTCTTACCAATGATACGACAAGCATGAACACCCAGACATAGATGAAGAAGTAATCTCCCCCAATCTTACCAATGATACGACAAGCAGGAACACCCAGACATAGATGAAGAAGTAATCTCCCCCAATCTTACCAATGATACGACAAGCATGAACACCCAGACATAGATGAAGAAGTAATCTCCGCCAATCTTACCAATGATACGACAAGCAGAAACACCCAGACATAGATGCGGAAGTAATCTCCCCCAATCTTATCAATGATACGACAAGCAGGAACACCCAGACATAGATGAAGAAGAAATCTCCCTCAATCTTACCAATGATAGACAAGCAGGAACACCCAGACATAGATGAAGAAGCAATCTCTCCCAATCTTACCAATGATACGACAAGCAGGAACACCCAGACATAGATGAAGAAGTAATCTCCCCCAATCTTACCAATGATACGACAAGCAGGAACACCCAGACGTAGATGAAGAAGTAATCTCCCCCAATCTTACCAATAATACGACAAGCAGGAGCAATGATACAGATCAAGAAGTAATCTCCCCCAATCTTACCAATGATAGACAAGCAGGAACACCCAGACATAGATGAAGTAATCTCCGCCAATCTTATCAATGATACTACAAGCAGGAACACCCAGACATAGATGAAGAAGTAATCTCCCCCAATCTTACCAATGATATGACAAGCAGGAACACCCAGACATAGATGAAGAAGTAATCTCTCCCATTCTTACCAATGATATGACAAGCAGGAACACCCAGACATAGATGAAGAAGTAATCTCCCTTAATCTTACCAATGATAGACAAGCAGGAACACCCAGACCAATGATATGACAAGCATGAACACCCAGACATAGATGAAGAAGTTATCTCCATCAATCTTACCAATGATTCGACAAGCAGGAACACCCAGACATAGATAAAGAAGTAATCTCCCCCAATCTTATCAATGGTACGACAAGCAGGAACACCCAGACATAGATGAAGAAGTAATCTCCCCCAATCTTACCAATGATAAGACAAGCAGGAACACCCAGATACAGATGAAGAAGTAATCTCCCCAAGTATTACCAATGATATGACAAGCAGGAACACCCAGACATAGATGAAGAAGTAATCTCCCCCAATCTTACCAATGATAGACAAGCAGGAACACCCCGACATAGATGGAGAAGTAATCTCCCCCAATCTTACCAATGATATGACAAGCAGGAACACCCAGACATAGATGAAGAAGTAATCTCCCCCAATCTTAACAATGATACGACAAGCATGAACACCCAGACATAGATGAAGAAGTAATCTCCGCCAATCTTACCAATGATACGACAAGCAGGAACACCCAGACATAGATGAAGAAGTAATCTCCCCCAATCTTATCAATGATAGACAAGCAGGAACACCCCGACATAGATGGAGAAGTAATCTCCCCCAATCTTACCAATGATAGACAAGCAGGAACACCCCGACATAGATGGAGAAGTAATCTCCCCCATTCTTACCAATGATACGACAAGCATGAACACCCAGACATAGATGAAGAAGTAATCTCCCCCAATCTTACCAATGATACGACAAGCAGGAACACCCAGACATAGATGAAGAAGTAATCTCCCCCAATCTTACCAATGATACGACAAGCATGAACACCCAGACATAGATGAAGAAGTAATCTCCGCCAATCTTACCAATGATACGACAAGCAGAAACACCCAGACATAGATGCGGAAGTAATCTCCCCCAATCTTATCAATGATACGACAAGCAGGAACACCCAGACATAGATGAAGAAGAAATCTCCCTCAATCTTACCAATGATAGACAAGCAGGAACACCCAGACATAGATGAAGAAGCAATCTCTCCCAATCTTACCAATGATACGACAAGCAGGAACACCCAGACATAGATGAAGAAGTAATCTCCCCCAATCTTACCAATGATACGACAAGCAGGAACACCCAGACGTAGATGAAGAAGTAATCTCCCCCAATCTTACCAATAATACGACAAGCAGGAGCAATGATACAGATCAAGAAGTAATCTCCCCCAATCTTACCAATGATAGACAAGCAGGAACACCCAGACATAGATGAAGAAGTAATCTCCCCCATTCTTACCAATGATAGACAAGCAGGAACACCCAGATACAGATGAAGAAATAATCTCCCTCAATCTTACCAATGATACGACAAGCAGGAACATCCAGACATAGATGAAGAAGTAATCTCCCTCAATCTTACCAATGATACGACAAGCATGAACACCCAGACATAGATGAAGAAGTAATGTCCCCCAATCTTACCAATGATAGACAAGCATGAACACCCAGACATAGTCTCCCCCATTCTTACCAATGATACGACAAGCAGGAACATCCAGACACAGATGAAGAAGTAATCTCCCCCAATTTTACCAATAATAGACAAGCAGATACACCCAGACATAGATGAAGAAGTAATCTCCCCCAATCTTACCAATGATAGACGAGCAGGAACACCCAGACATAGATGAAGAAGTAATCTCCCCCAATCTTACCAATGATATGACAAGCAGGAACACCCAGACATAGATGAAGAAGTAATCTCCGCCAATCTTACCAATGATACGACAAGCAGGAACATCGAGACACAGATGAAGAAGTAATCTCCCCCAATCTTACCAATAATAGACAAGCAGATACACCAAGACATAGATGAAGAAGTAATCTCCCCAAATCTTACCAATAATAGACAAGCAGGAACACTTAGACATAGATGAAGAAGTAATCTCCCCCAATCTTACCAATGATAGACAAGCAGGAACACCCAGACATAGCTGAAGAAGTAATCTCCGCCAATCTTACCAATAATAGACAAGCAGATACACCCAGACATAGATGAAGAAGTAATCTCCCCCAATCTTACCAATGATAGACAAGCAGGAACACCCAGACATAGATGAAGAAGTAATCTCCGCCAATCTTACCAATGATACGACAAGCAGGAACACCCAGACATAGATGAAGAAGTAATCTCCCCCAATCTTACCAATAATAGACAAGCAGGAACACATAGACTTAGATGAAGAAGTAATCTCCCCCAATCTTACCAATGATAGACAAGCAGGAACACCCAGACATAGATGAAGAAGTAATCTCCGCCAATCTTATCAATGATATGACAAGCAGGAACATCCAGACATAGATGAAGAAGTAATCTCCCCAAATCTTACCAATGATAGACAAGCAGGAACACCCAGACATAGATGAAGAAGTAATCTCCGCCAATCTTATCAATGATACTACAAGCAGGAACACCCAGACATAGATGAAGAAGTAATCTCCCCCAATCTTACCAATGATATGACAAGCAGGAACAACCAGACATAGATGAAGAAGTAATCTCTCCCATTCTTACCAATGATATGACAAGCAGGAACACCCAGACATAGTTGAAGAAGTAATCTCCCTTAATCTTACCAATGATAGACAAGCAGGAACACCCAGACATAGATGAAGAAGTAATCTCCCCCAATCTTACAATTGATACGACAAGCAGGAACACCCAGACATAGACGAATGAGTAATCTCCCCCAATCTTACCAATGATACGAGAAGCAGGAACATCCAGACATAGATAAAGAAGTAATCTACCCCAATCTTACCAATGATACGACAAGCAGGAACACCCAGACATAGATGAAGAAGTAATCTCCCCCAATATTACCAATGATATGACAAGCAGGAACACCCAGACATAGATGAAGAAGTAATCTCCCCCAATCTTACCAATGATACGACAAGCAGGAACACCCAGACATAGACGAATAAGTAATCTCTCCCAATCTTACCAATGATACGAGAAGCAGGAACATCCAGACATAGATGAAGAAGTAATCTCACCCAATCTTACCAATGATACGACAAGCAGGAACACCCAGACATAGATGAAGAAGTAATCTCCCCCAATATTACCAATGATATGACAAGCAGGAACAGCCAGACATAGATGAAGAAGTAATCTCCCCCAATCTTACCAATGATACGACAAGCAGGAACACCCAGACATAGATGAAGAAATAATCTCCCCCAATCTTACCAATGATACGACAAGCAGGAACATCCAGACATAGATGAAGAAGTAATCTCCCTCAATCTTACCAATGATACGACAAGCAGGAACACCCAGACATAGATGAAGAAGTAATCTCCTCCAATCTTGATGATGTAGATGAGCAGAGCCACAATCGGCATGGCGATCACCATGCCAACCACAAACTTCTTGATTTGGTCCTTCACAAAGAATCCAAGGGTCTGAAATAGTGGAATAATAAAGTGGGCTTTATATTTCCCTCATTAAGTTTTACTCCCTTATGTTGACTTGTTTGAACACAGCAATACAAACAAGAGCCGTCTGGTGTCTGATAGAGCATTCGGTAGTGGATTTGCTTCTCACCAATAGTAATCGGGTTCAATTCTACGTCTTTGCGTTGTTAGTGAGAGGGTACAGTGGTTGCTCTATCGTACACGTGGGTTTTCCCCGCGCTCTATGGTTTTGTCCCATATCAAAATCATGGTAACGCTGTCCTCCACTCAATCAAGAGTGAGTTGCACAAGATATGTAGCTGGTTTCATAACCAATGTAAATAAATAAAGTTTATTTTTAAGTTAAATTTAAGGTAATGTGCAGAAACAATTTTCAATGTCAAGTTTAAGTGAAGTATGACCTTGAACTTTAGGCTACTGACCCAGAAAGCAATAGCCATTTGGCTAACCGCAATGGAGGTCAAACTTACAAAAATTCATGAACATATATAATTTGCGGGGTGAATGCAAAACTACTGTAACTATACTGTATACAGGATACAACAGGTTCGCGCTGAACCCTCTGTAAGTTTTTTGAACATCAGCCCAGACGAACATACAGAGACTGCTGGCAATCTGGAAGAAGTATAGACATTGATACAAATACGATTCAAAAGCATAATAATGTGTTCCTGTTTCCTATTCAATGTACATATGCACTAAACTAGGCCCCCACGTTCCATACGGTGTAATTACAATTGTTAATGAAATAGTTTGGTCTGGAAAACTAGATGACCTGGACGACCTGGCCAGTTTTTGATTATGATCATTAATATTAATTTATAATATGATGTTTTAAAGGGACACTCGGCAAACTTTATTTTTTAAAAACTTGCGGTGTCCCGCTAGTTTTTCTGCATGACTTGCATGTGTTCAGTCATTAATATTAATTATAAGAATAGAATTAAGCAATTTGTTTTTGCATATTATTAATTTCTGATATTATTGCACCAATAATATATTAAAACTTATAGTATAATAAGACGAAATAGTGAATGCTTAAAATTGTATTTATTTAAATGTAACCAGGGTAAAATTAACAAGAGCTGTCAGAGGACAGCATAGCTCGACTATTTCGAATTTTCATGAACAAGAAATGATACACCCGGCATACCAGAAAAAAAAGAAGAGAAAACAAAGGGGCGAGCTGGATGTGTCAAGAAGGAAAACATTGGAATTTTCATTAAATCTAGGGCCACAATTTTTCTGTGATGACACGGAGGTAATTTCATAATAACCCTTTCAAAGAATACAAAATGGAAATTTTATAAGTTGAAAATTTGAAGAAAATATGTTAAAAGTATATGTAAATGCATTTAACCTTTGACCCCTTTGTGACCTTGACCTTTCATCCAATGATCTTGAACTCAATAGATAAGATCATCGTCCCATTTATAAAAAAAGTATGTAAGTCTGAGGATGATTGGATAAAAAATGTTGAAGTTATTTACATGTTAAGCAAGGCGGACGTAAACATTAACCTGATGCTAAGAGCCTATCAACACATAAGTGCAATTTGTGACCATGAACTATAGATCCATAAGATCCTTCGAACAGTCGAGCTAAAAATATCAAATTATTTGTAAAGTTTGACCCAGGAGCTAGGTCCACAAAGGTTGGGAAGAAGCTTAGGGTCTACGCTGGTTGGATGGTTGTATCCATCTGTTAATGCCCATTAAGTGTATATATGGTTATAGGGTAGGGATCTCAACGGTTTGCAAGTTTGCAAGTTATGACCCTGGGGCTATGTCACCAGGGGTGGGGAAGGAGTCCAGGGTCTATGCTGGTTGGATGTCCCCAGGGTTGGGGAAGGAGATTGGGGTCTATGCTGGTTGAGTGGCTGTATCCGTCTGTTCATGCCCAGTAAGTGTATATATGGATATAGGGTGGGGATCTCAATGGTTTCCAAGTTATGACCAAAGGAGGATAGCTCTAACTATTCTTCGAATAGTCAAGCTAAAAATGATACTGCACATAAATCGAGACCCATTTCAAACACTTCGAGATTGCCGTGTGTCCCTTTAAAGCTTTTGTAATTTCTGGTTTTGTGATCAAAGTAAACTATTTGAATTATATGTACAACTGCTAGCAATACTAACTCGCAGCTACAGATAAGCTTTTTGATCAATTAAGTATTTTACCCATCGGTATTTATTTAATTGGGTATTCATGATTTCAATTGGGTATTAAAAATAAAACAATAAAAGTTTGCGACATTGTTCTGGGGTGGCATTCCACTAATATTGTAAAAAACAAAATCTAATAAAATCAACTTCTTTTACAATAGGCTTTATACAAGGTGACTGGGTGTCCCTTCAACAACCCATATATTGCTCAATTTGCACAGGTTGTTTTATCATTTGACAACTTTGATTACTTATTGGTACCCATGCTTTTTATTTTAATTGGGTATTTTGGCATTTTTAATTGGGTATGTATTAAGCAACTACCTGCTTATCTGTAGCTCTGGTAACTTTCAAACTAATACTTGCACGCAAATGTTCAACGAAAAAAAAAAAATTCTGTTGAACATTTGTGCACAATAGACGCTGTCAAGATGTAGTCATATCTACTTTATTTATTTTCTTGATAAAGGCCTTAGGCCGAAATATTGAAAAACTGGGACTATTTTATATATGTATTAATCAATTCCTTATGGAATACAAATGAAACACAGAGTAAGGCTATGTTTTAGCAACAAAATCAAGTCATCAAGATTTTTAGACCAAACATTTTCATAAACAATAACTAAGCCAATGGTAACATGTGGCTTAATTTAATGCATATGCACATTTCACATGAAACTGAAGCCTACTATGAGGGCCTTTATTTGTATTTTGATGACACCAACCACTCTTCCAGATTGCCTCCAGTCCCTTTAAGACAACAGCTTGGTCGTAAATTTAACCAGACGCCAATGCCGGCCAAGGGTACGTTATAAACTCTCTCATTCTTCAAATATTTGAGAAAATAACACTGAAAAATAATCAAGATATAACTGTTACAGCTTAATTAATACTTCAAGATGGCTGTGTAAAACTTCCTTGAAAGGAACATTAAGGTAGCTATCCCGCCAACAACAGCCAAATTTTACAAATACGCGCACCGTTTCTAAACCTACTGACGCCGACGTATAACTTACATATTTTGAGTATCAAATATATATTTTGAGTATCAAACTCTTTTGTGTTTGTGATGTCTTTTGCATTTATTATTACTTTTGCCTTCTTGTTTGTCTGTTTGCGTGTTTGTTTCTGTGTTTTGTGGTTGACTGTCCTCCTTGAATGCTACATTCCCTCTCCAATCTTTTTATATTTCTTTACAGATACAATATAAATGGCTTTAACCAGCCAGGCCAAACCCTAAACCCCTAAACCAAGCTATTTGAAGCACATGGGCTAGAATCTGTTCCATGGGATTTACCATGTTTTGTATGTGATAAAGTTACTTTGTTAATTATATACTGGGTTTTTGAATTTTAGAACAACATTACTATTACTAAACAAGTCAACAGTTTATTATTTGAAGATTGTGTAAATCTCTTTGCACGGTTTAAAGAGACACGTGTCAATCATGCCTTATCTTTTACTCAAGTCAGTTTGAAACACATACAGGTTGCAATGCCTCCCGTCAATCACTATGTTAACATTGTATACACTCATTTTGAAATTGTAAAGAAGAAAACCT
Organism: Cyrtodaria siliqua; assembly: GCA_037043455.1. Lineage (NCBI taxonomy): Eukaryota > Metazoa > Mollusca > Bivalvia > Adapedonta > Hiatellidae > Cyrtodaria > Cyrtodaria siliqua. The sequence continues at coordinate 252,438 of JAWPHD010000924.1, forward strand.
CTCCATGTATTCATTTATTTCATTAAGATATGCACTTGTTGTTTTATTTTGATTGTTGTTACACTCTATTTAAATAAATAATTGAACATAAACACTGATAAACACATTCAACTTAGGTGCGCATCTTCACTTGCTGGTCAACATTCATGTAAAGTTTGGCAACCGTGGGTTAAATAGTAATGAAGGAAGATGCGACACAAGTTTTTAAGCCCCTATTTTGACAAGTCAAGGGCCATAACTCTGTGGCTCTTGGTCCAAAATGAAAACCCTGGTGAGCATCTTCACTTGCTGGTCAACATTCCTGTAAAGTTTCGTGACAGTGGGTTAAATATTTATGGAGGATTGCGCGACACAAGATTTTGGGACGTACGTACATACGTACGGACGGACAAGTGCAAATATATATGCCCCCACAAGTGGGGGCAAAAGAGTTACCAACTCGTAATTCATTTTACGCACGGCAATTTTGAAAACCGTAAATAAAACTATACCGGTACTTTAAATCGGCACATATATATTATTCTGTGACCTGAATACCTGGAAGAAGTTTTGATAAATAGTTTTGTAGTGTAATTTTGCTGTTATTTGGTGGGTTAGTTTCTTTAATATAAAGGTTATCAGGTATTGAATGAGCACATAAACATCTCTGAGTGAAAAGGAAACTTCAAGACTTGTACAATGTTGACCTACCTGTTTATTGAATCCATGTTTCTGTTCAATAACAAATGTGCTGTACACTGTGAAGGGCGTACCGGTGATGGTGGAGAATACCATACCCAGAATCAGGAACACCACGGACTGGGTCACCTGAAAAACACAAATCATGGAGGACAGACTGGGTCACCTATAAAACACATAAATTATGGAGAACAGACTGGGTAGAATACCATACACAGTATCAGGAACACCACGGACTGGGTCATCCTATCCAGTATTAGGAATACAACAGACTGGGCCACCTGTAAAACATACAAATCATGGAGAATATACTGGGTCGAATACCATACCCAGTATCAGGAACACCACAGACTGGGTCACCTGTAAAACACACACAAATTATGGAGAACACTGGGTAGAATACCATACCCAGTATGAGGTGCAACACAGACTGGGTCACTTGTAAAACACACAAATCATGGAGAATAGACTGTGTCGAATACCCTACTCAGTATCAGGAACACCACAGACTGGGTCACCCTGTAATACACACAAATCATGGATAATAGACTGGGTAGAATACCATACTCAGTATCAGGAACACCACAGACTGGAAAGCACACAATTCATGGAGACCTCCATCGAGTGAAGGATATCCATATAATCGAACAGTTAAATAATCTATTTATTACATTTTTAACTTGATTATGTAAGATTTTAACCAAAATTATTCGCTTTATTTAGCATTATCAGCGGATGACGTCGACGTCAGCAACACGTTATTGACATCATTACTCATCGTTGCAGTTTGTTATTTTTGTGTTCGGATTTAGTTATTAATATTTAGCGAGTATGAATATTCGTTCACTGAAAAATCCCAATCTTTCACCCATAGAAATGTAATAAAGTTCTTTAACCCCTACATATATATAATGGACTGTTCTTTCTTTGAATTAAGTTCCATTTATGTGACAAAGGGGTGTTTCGGGGAAAATGACTGATCAGCAGCCAGACATTGTACACCCTGATCAGCCTGCGAGTCAGCCAAATCAGGAGTGTAAATTACCCGCCTACTGGCTACCGAGGAAAGTCTTGACATACATAAATTCCATAATCACTAATCGCAATGCTACAGAAATATATTATGTTTAATAAGTCCCTCTTCATTTTAACCGTGACTCCCTCTCTATAAATGGATAATTGAAACTTCCAAATTGGAAAGAAAACAAAAAAACATGAATTGGCGAATCACCCAGTCCATATAACATATATTATAAACTATAAGTCTTACCTCATAATCAGAACCATATCCAAAATGTTGTATCATATCTCCACTTTTTCTCCAGAGGAATGGTATCCCACCACACAGCAGTATCAGCTATCAAATAAAATAATAATCTATAGAAATGTATTCACTTTTTTCCCCTTACAGATGATAATCCTGTAGGTAGTCTATTCCCATACAAGAATTCAGTAGTTTTACACGTCATGATGTCAGGTCTCGTAAACAGTTTAGCCATACTAGTACTTAAATGCAGATAATATACTTGTAAACAAAACAACATTAAAATATGCTCTGATAACATTTTTAAACAGAAACAGCATCCTGCGAAAAACAATATGCATACATTTGACTATGGATAGAATGGTGGACTTCAAACCAGCGATCCCATATAAAGAAACCAACCCGCCAAATAATGGCAAACAAATTACACTACAAACCTCACTGTTATCAAAACTCTCTTCAGGTGTTCAGGTCATATAATAATGTATATGTGCTGATTAAAAGTGTGGTTTATTCACGAGTTCTTAAAATAATCATGACTGAATATGCATAAAATGAATTACGAATGGGTAACTATTAATTCAACACTCCAGTTTTGGGGTTTGGCCTGGCTGGTTAAAGCTATTTGTTTTGTCTACAGAATTTGGATTCTCAAAATGTTTTAGTTATATATATGCCTCGTCGTCATTAGGTTTTGATACCGTTTACATATGATGTAAAGTTTGGCTGTTGTTGGTGAGATAGCTACTTTACTAAGTCTCACCCACTCCAGTGACTGTTTGTTCTTGGGCAAGATGCTTTCCTTTAGCCTCTACCATCAGACGGGGACATAAAGCAGGCGGTGCCATGTATGGAAGACCTCTGAGCACATTAAAGAACCATAGGAATCTACACTCAAGTGATATGAAAACGCAACACGGGAATTTCCGCTATATATTGTATGTACAATATGCTGCTTTTAATCGAATGGTACATGGCTACGTAAGATCTTTCCTTTTGGAAAAAATACTAAAACAACAAATAATACAGCAAATAGTATTCCTTCAATGTTTCATTATTCACAGAGTACGCGTTTGGCTCAATCATGTGAGCAAACTTAGGATGCAACATTTTGCAAACTATTTACGTTAAATACAGTACAGAACTAGCTCAATTTTTCAAAGAGCTACTTCAACATTTATGAAGTTCTTGTTACAAAGTGTAGTGTGATTAAAACGTCTACAACATCACAGTTGTGTCCTTTCTCTAGTTAACTGCAACTTTCTTTTTAAAAAACATCTTGGGATTTCTTTGGAATATTATGTGCAATAAAGTGTGCAGTATATACAATATATAGCGGAAATTCCCGTGTTGCGTTTTCATATCACTTGAGTGTATTTAACAGTAAAATAAGGGCAGGTTCCCACATTCCTATGTATCCTTTGCCTCACTCTCAGGCAGCTCTAAATAATCCATATAATGTGTTGACGAGCCGTTAACCAACATTCATTTTAATGATAACGTGATTTAGATACAAACTTAAAAGAAAAACAACACAATCATGTGATAAGATTCAACTTACAGAATGCTCCACTTCTCCCCACAGTCCTACCCAGAAGCCAAAGTTACTCTTGTCCAGGTTGTAAAGTCGTGACTTCTCGTATGTTTCTTGGTCCATTACCGTCTCCAGATTCTCGGGCCTCTTTATCACAGTGCGGTAGATTGCCCTCTGTTAGAAAAAAAACAGAAATATTGTAATCTCTCGTCTCTCAAACAGGCATGATGACTGTTAAATTCAGTATTTTAATAGACATTAACAATGACTTATAAATGTATTTAGCTTATTTACACTGAATGTGTCCATTGCATTTAAACATGTATTTGGTAGCTCTGTTTTGCTTTGTTTGCTTGTGATTTTCAAACCAAGTTTGTGTACATATCATATATTCTAAAAAAATAATTATTTATAAAAATATATAATGTACAATTATGAATTTACAAGAAGTCCTAATCTAACTGCACCTATCATGGAAATGTAAACAAATAATGTTGAAATGCTTTTTTTAGCAAACAAGATTTTAGTAAACAAAATTGAAAGCATCAGTTTCCTTTTTTACCGGATATTAAACTATCTTCATGCACCTTCCAACTAAAACTGACATTAAACAAATATGAAATCACGGTACTGAATTTTAAGCTGATCTAAAAACCCTCAAATTTACCATGTGACTTAGCATGGTGTTCTATGGTATCACGGTACTTAAATAGTTTGACGCAAAAAAACAACTGTAAACAATATTTAAAGAAAAAGAAATCTCAAATGCTTTCTGTGACCCTTCTACTAAATTGTTATGATATGAAAAGCTATAAATGTTATGTAAAAATGTCAGAATTAGATTTGAAAAGAAGGGTACCCTCATTGAGCTTATTATTTTAGAAGTTCTATGATAATCAAGGTATGCACATATTGTGTATCCTGTATTTTTTAGTAACTGGTATAAGATTTAATGAGTGACCATTTCTAGAAACAATAATGTACAACAGAATCATCAGACTAAAAATTAATGAATTGTATAACCTTCAAGGTAATAAAAACTGCATTTATGGAGACTAGGGTGATGAATTTTAAAGATCATAAGGAAATTGTCAACATTTTTGCATTATTTTGAAATATCCTTTTATTTATGATAAATATACTTATTATTTTCAATTATTTTATTGTATGTACCTAAAATCATCACATCTATAAAATAATTATCATATTTTAGCAGAGATGCATACGGTTTTATAGATTTGACACTACCGTGATGCCATAGAACCCTTGATATCATAGGAAGCCAGTAAGTTCTTTTTAGGTTTGGTCTAGATTCATGTTAATGTGAAAGACAAGCCTGTGAGTTTTATAAAAAGAAAAGTCCTATTTACCTGCCTAGATGACATGTAACCCTCCCACAGGTAGACAGCCCACATGAAGATGAAAATAGCATAAAAAATGCTTTCTGGGTCCATTGTGGCTTCTGGTCAAATCAAAATGTCAATAGAAAATCACCAACTACCTGAAAAAATAAGTGGCAAATATTAAATAATTACTTCCAAGCTACATGTACATGATAAATAATAATATACTACATAATTAGGCAGGGCTCGACGTTAGGAACTGTCTGCCTACCCGGGGCAGGTAAAACTTGGCTCCGGGCAGGTAAAGTCTCAAAGGCTCAATCCTGTCAGGCAACTTCAAAACTGAGCGACAAGATCATAGGATATGACAAAATATAAAAGAAACGGGGGTCAAACCCATCGCTCTTTGCAGGTTTCCAATATTATTATTGTTGTTACATTGTAAGTATCAGACCAGCTTTTAGAATTCTCAGAAAGGTGCTGTGAGAGTTATATCACTAAGTGGTCTAATACTCGTGAAGCCTCTAAACAGTATATCCTTATTATAAAATAAAAGCTTCGGGTCTAAATAATTGGGCAACCAGCAAACTGGCATGGGCAAGTAATTTTCAGAGTTAACTTACCCCATGGCAACATCGAGCCCTGTTAGAGCTTTTTATTACAAAAAGTGGAAGAGGCCCAGGCCTTTTAATAGATGAAAAAAAGCACAATTTTCAAGATAAGGAGAAAAAATAGTATGATTTTTCGAGATAAAGGGTGAACAGAAATTGAAGACTTGGGTGTGCAAATATGCCTTTGAGGCGTTTTTTTTATACCTGCAGTTAAAGACGAAAAAGGTACATTTTAGATAAACGTTCTTCTATGTAAATGTGTCCAAAACGTAACATTATTGAGAATGTAAGAGTGAAAAATATTGTGTATGTTTTTTTTTTTAACCCTGGTTTTAGATAAATCATCTCAGCCAGAGGGGGGGGAAAGTACATTTGTTTGAAAGTCAAAAAATAAATTTCTTTGGGTCTATTGGATACCTCGAAAATGATTTCTGTAACTTTTACGATTTCCGGACCAATTTGTCCTTAAAAGTCTTCATCAAAATAATTGTGCATTATATACAGGGAATTATATAAATAATACACATAATATATTTGTTTCAGCCACTACAGCAGATGCTTTTGCACAAACATTTTTAAGTTAATGATGCATTCCAAAACATTGTTTCTCCAAAGAAACTTTATATATATATATTATTTAAATAAACAAAATCTGATATTTGTAATCCAGGGCACTAGTTGTCAAAAGCTAATTAGGGACAGTTTAAAAGAGCTCCTCATTATTAATACCAACAATGAAAATAATACCAGCGATTTTTTTCCCTTTTTGTAAATGGTACTGTTACGCATTCAATTGAGAAAAATCGTGTCATTTTTCCTTAAATTGGGAATTTTTCATTATCAAACAAAAGTAATACTGTATGCTTAAATACAGAGACATTACCATGTATCCATTCTCTTTAAGTATTTCATTACCCTCCCCTAAAAGTATATAGTTTCTCCCTTTTTCTGTTTATAGCTTTTTCTAGCAGTCTAGTAAAATATGATTGGGATATTTTTCATTCCAGTTGAGAAAAAACCCATACTTTTTGCCATTGGGAATGGTACCATTTTTCGGTACCACTTAGGCCAAAAATAAAATTATGTTTGTTTCCCCTTCCCGACCCATGCAAAAAAGGGTTGGGTAGGTAGGTAGGTAAAATATTTTTTTTATTTCATTTCTTTTATTTGAGATCAAAACTGGAATACATGCTACCTATAAGACACATTTAAGACAAAAAAAAAAAAAAAAAAAAAAAAAAAAAAAAATCGCCATTTTTTTTTTTCTTCGCCAGTGTCGAAAAAATAATTCGGGTCGCGGCAATTTCGGTGGGTCGGTCGGGAAGGGGAAACAAACATAATTTTATTTTTGGCCTTATATGAGGGAAAAAACACCGATTACAATGGAAACATGTGGGAGTTTATGAGGGGCGGGGTGGGTTTTAGTTTACATCATTATAGGGTAAAGACCGGCTGTAAAAAGGACAGAGACTGGCTGTTTAAAAAAGGACAGAAAGAAAGGTAGTCATAAAATAAAAATACTAGACTGGCATGATATCATTATCAATGGTGACTTTTATGCATGGGTATATGGTTACATAGGAGTAATCCGAGCCTTCTCTGACCTTACCAGCCCTTTTTACGATTTTGATATTTCATCTGGCTGTGTAAAATGACACACACACACACACACACACACACACACACACAAAAGGGCTTTTAGGGTCCGAGAAGGCTCGAATTAATATAGGAGCTGCGGTGGCCGAGTGGTTAGCGTACTTGACTCTCGTCCCAGAATTCACGGGTTCGATTTCCATTTTTTTAAAATGCTCTCCCGCAGTAATGTACTGTGAAAGTATGCCATTCTTCGGAGAGGATGTAAAGCCGTCAGTCCCGTGTGCAGGGAGAGCAATACCCTGTGCACGTTAAATATCTTGCTGAACTTCTGTGTTAAGCATTGATACATACAGCCAGTAAACCCTTCCTCAAAAACGAGGCTGCTGTGATAATCAAAAAATTACTGAGTGCAGTATCAGTTGACAGTCAGAGCTCTAACCTTAAACAGTTACGTTTTTCATAACCTGTGACTGTTATTTAAAAAAGTCCTAAAACTCATATAGTAACCAAAATCAGTTACTACCACAAAATCACTCCAGTTTTGATGCATTCTATTTTCTGTACAAAAATTTTCCTACATATATGACAATTTTCTCCAGGTAGGGTGATTATTCAACTTTACAACCATGCAATAAAATTATATGAGCATCGATGAAAATCCAATGCGCAAGGCCTCTCAAGTTACCTACTGTTATGCAACAAAATTCTTTAAAAATCATTTTGTAGACTCTAACATGATAATTAGTGAACAACTGCTAATTGGATCTTGATGAAGATGTATTTATCCTTAATAATAAGTATTCAGACATAAATAAACACAGCACATTTGGCAACTATTTCAATTCATTAGCAAATGACCTTGATAACTGATTTAGGTTACAAATGATTACTAGGGACATGTAACTGCTACTCTTAACCAAAGAGAGATAATAATTTGGCATTTTAATAACTTCCAGCAGTCATAAAACTTGTAACTGTTTAAGGTTAGAGCTCTTACTGGTTGAAAGAAATAAAGGTTTTATAGTCAAATGAAATTTGGCGGCAGTTGTTTAGGCGGACATTTTGACTTTAGAAACATAGGGTATAAAATATAAAACCATAAGAGCTAGCCTATGATCATGATGATTCTCATAGAATTTTATCTATCCGAAAAATAGTTACACTTCAGACAAACACAAAACCGCACCTTTCTTCGAGTTTTACGGAATTTAACGATTGCTAAACGTCAAAACCAGTTATTAATTGTTAAAATATTATTTTTATGTTCATTATCTTCGTTTTGACTTCTAAATATTGAAGAAATATGCCAGAAATATAACTCACCGGTAACCGGAAGTTATAAATGGGCTTATAACATCTATCAATAGTTATTGTTCATTGTTAAAAACAGCTACTTGGCCTGCTGAAAACAATGGTTTTGAATATGAAAATACATCATAGCAATGTTTTAAGATGGGGAATGATACATAATCAAATAAAGCCTACTTTTTAACAGCTGCTGCTTATATCATTACCAAATAAAAATGTCAACAATACAACAACTCGTCATCACAAGCAGGAACATCCTTCTCATTCTTAGTCGAGCAAAACATAGCTGAACAAATCGCCTTATTAGATAACGTTATTTTCTGACAAAATGATTCTGAATTATTTTATATCACCAACTGTCATTTTCCTGAGCCTGAGTTTGTTACTCTCTCTGTGCCATGCAAATATTCCTCCCAAGTTACTATTGATTTCATTTGATGGATTTAGATGGGACTACATTCAAAAAGCCATTAATCAGTCCAGAGCCATTCCAAATTTTAAAAAAATGATAAGTGATGGTGCATGGGCAGAAAGGGGTTTGAAAAATACATTTTTGACCAAAACGTATCCGAACCATTACACACTAGTTACGGGACTTTATGAGGAAAGTCATGGTATCGTAGGCAATTCAATGTACGACCCAAAGTTAAATGAAACATTCAGCGTCTGGAACGATTCAGCAATTAAAGATCCACGCTGGTTTGATAATGGCGGAGAGCCCATATGGGTGACAAATCAACGACAAAGCACAGAGCACCGGTCTGGGACGTTATTTTGGCCTGGAGACGAAGCCAGCGTGGAAGGTTTTCTCCCATATAGATATATGCACTACACAGAGAATATGTCGCTTAAAGAAAGAATAGACATTATTGTGGAATGGTTTACGGACAAATATCCTGTGAATCTAGGACTAATGTATTTTCTAGAGCCAGATAAGCTTGGGCACGCTGTTGGACCTGATTCCCCAGATATTATGAAAAAAATTGAGGAATTGGATGCAGATCTGGGATATTTGTTTGAGAAGTTGAATCAAAGTAAACTACTGGCAGAAATGAATATAATATTAACAAGTGACCATGGGATGACAGCAACTATTCAGGATGATGAGCACACAATCAACCTCACTAATTACATCTCAATAGACTCTTACTACGTCACAGATTCCAATCCCATGGCTATGATACGTCCAAAGACTGCGGGTATTGTATATTTTATTTTATGTGGACTTAAATGGACATGTAATCTTGATGTTTTTAAAACTCATGGCATCCCGTTCAGTTCCTTCGTGGCCTGGATAGTAGAGAATCAGATGCTGCGTCTATCATCTTAATGGTGCATAGGATATATACAGCACATATTGCTGTGCAAAGCAAATTTCTTTATAAATTAGGGGTCATTTTATGCTGATACATTATTTTTAGGCTCTTGAGAAATGACAATTTATCATTCTTTGTCAATTTTAAGGCCTCGCAAAAAGCCTGATTTAACCCCTAGGGCCTTTAATACTGGAGGCTTGTTTTGAATCATGAATTACTATCAACCGTATTATAAATGATGTTTTTTATTAGTTAATACATGATTGTGATCTCTAATGTGTAATTTACTGATTCATCCTTAGAATTGAGTGAAGAAATCTACAGGAACCTGACAGGGGTACCCAATTTACACGTGTACAAGAAGGAGGACATACCAGACCAGTACCATTACAAACACAGCATCCGAATACAAGCTATAGTAGCAGCGGCAGCCGAGCATTACTCGATCTCATATAATAACTCAAAGGGCAAAAGTAATTATTTTTAATAAAATACTTAAAAAAGAATTTTAAAGATCTCCAGCCAAGTTAATATACCCCATTTATATAAATATATGATATACTAATAAAAAACTTAGGAATAGCTGCCAACCACAAAAAATATTAGTTAGAGGAGAAAAAGATTTTAATAAACAAATTTGTCTTCGTGAAAGTGCGAAACAATTCGGTAGTTTCCGCGCGCACTTTGCATGATGACGTAGATTTTGCCATTGACCTTATGGCCTGGTTCTCATCTGTTATATTCAGGCATGGTAATTTCGGAAGACATCGTACATTTATTATTTTTATGTGACAACTTGTTTTGTATTATTATATTAGATAACTATTGGAAAATGGTTCACTGTGTTGCGTTTGGATCCAATACCACAAGTTCAAACCCTGAACGAAAGTAAAAGTATGTCAGTTTGGTTTATTTTTAGCTCAGACTTCGGCGACTCGAAGCGTATCCTGTAGAAAACTGCAGGAAGAAAATATGCATATATTTATCAGTGGGCATTTCATCCATAAATGGAAATTGAAACATGATAAATATCCCATGGCGTTATTATTTGTTTGGTGTTTTAACTTCAGTGCTGTTGAGTTGACTCGCTTTAATATGGATCCTATGTGAAAATTACGCTTTTACAAAAAACTATTTAAACCATTATGAAAATTATAAATGAACATTTCCACTTTCAGATTCACTTATGTTTACAACATGCATTATTTATTATATTAATTATTATTGTTGGTTGGGATAATGCAGTACAGTAGTTTCCTAATAGATCCGCTGTGACGTGTGTATAATTATAACACAAAAAGAAACTTTTAAATTGCGAGTATGCAATGAAACGAACATGGTTATTCACAGCATAAACAAACACCTTGCAAACTGTCAGTAGCTATTACATAACAAGGTCATAAACCACTGATTAGTCCCACCAAGTGGGCCCATCAAGGGTACCGCATGACTGCAGCTGAGAGTCATAAGACACATCACAGGATGTATTGAATTGAATTGGGTTTTAAGGCGCACCAACACATGAAAAATTATATGGCGCCTGACAGGCATGAACATGCCAGGCTCATCTTCCATGAACATCAAGATAAAATATGGAAAATGGGGCCTAGAACCGTCTCACCCTGAACTGCAAGGTTGCTGCAAATTCTATCGTAGAAACTCCATTTACGCTGGAGCCACGTTTATTGTTTTTCTGCCACTGCTCTTTTGATGCGAGCGAGATAGCACCTGAAACAATGCAGGGATCATGATGAAGACCTTTAATGAACATGAACAAAAAACTTCTGATGCTTGGCCTGTGTAGGTCTATGATGCGTGTAACATCCTTAGGAGTGTTTTGATGTTGATTACACGATTACATAAATAGAATAGGGATATCTGGGCTAAAGCTCAGTGACGTCACATACACTGTGTAAACCTGTCAATACGATGTCCGACATAATAAACTTGTATAGTGTGTAATTAATGAACTGTTTGTCAGAAATCATTGAGCGTTTCAGTTTAGTTTTAGAACATACAATATCTAAGAAAGAGCCCTATTTAAAAAAAAAACTATAGCTGAGATCTAAAAAAACATGTTGAATATGGAGTTGATTTTATTTTTTTCGACAGTTACTTTTGGTGTGCATTCTAGCTTTTTACAACGCAATCATTCTAATTTGGATACAACATTTTGTTCCATCATCCGTTGATCCTAAAATACTGCTGGCCTTATAAATACAATATATTGGAGAAAAATAAACAATGAAAATACAGCACAGTAAAATATAAGGTTTTATTTCTCAAGTAAGAATATATTCAAATATAGTTATAGTATCATTTCAAAATTTCAACAAAATTTTGCAATTCCCGCCACTTCAAGAACCTCAGGTGTGAGGCAGTTTCCCTCAAAACACGAGTTTCTGCGATGCAGACTGCCACTTTAAGCTAATTCCCCATAATCTCTGCAATATTTCAGAACGTCATTTTGTGTTTTCATGGCACTGCCGTGGGTACAGCCACACCTGTTATTGAAAGAAACACTAATCTTTGCAGACCTAGCAAAATCATATTTTAAACAAGTAGGCCTACTGTTTTTCAAAATCAAAATGTTTTAGACAGGCACTTTATTATAAAAGAAATCAATAGCAGGCATTTGATTACGGTGACATACTAGGTCACTTTATCTAAAAACATGAAGGTACTATATGCCAAAAAAAAACACAACACAGTGACACATTCTTCGGCAATAAACGATAACAAAAAGGGCGATGCGTCATGACTTCAGTGGGTGGGGAACAATCAATGATTATTGTCACAGCAGACATAAAATCTGGAGATTGCGATTCGACTCTTTTTCATACATGTTAGGCCTACCAGTTATTTAAACTAATGCTACTGTATAGAAAAACATATAAACCTTGACAATATGCCAGCAATGAACAAGAACAACATGTGCGATGGATCTTCACGTTGTTGGGTGGGTGGGTGGGGTAAGACAGTCATCAAACGGTTTCATTTTGCAGAACAGACAGCGTAATTCGATGGATTAGCAAACAATACGGTAATTATCATCCGCGATTACAAAATATAATTACCAGTCGGTTTGTCCGATTCGCTCTGCAATCAGGCAAAGCGTCGAATTCGGTCATCACTTTTAGATTCAGACTGATAAGCTTGCTGATTTGCAACAGGCCGTGGCTCATACATGTACGGCTGTACAACGAACTCATTCTCGATCACATTGTCCAGTAATTCTTGCTCCATGTTATTTGTGTGATAAATAGTTATATGATAAATCCATGTAGGTCTATGATAATTATTCTCTGTACCTCAACAGGGAAATTTTCGCATGGCAAAATCTACGTCATCAGCATACAGCACCATCTATAGGGCAAAATTAACATGAAGGGGAGGTAACTCCATCTTGAAGGGAAATATACCTGTTGTTTCTACAAGTATTTCTTTTTCAAAGTTTTTTTCTATTTTAGTTTTTAGATCACATATTTGGAAATAAATCACCAAATGTTAGAAAAGGACGATATAGTGGTGGAATATCCATTTATTACAAAGACAGATTAAAAGGAAAAATAACAATTATTGAAAAAAATATTATGTTATGGGATGCCGAGTTGTCCGTCGTCCGTCCGTTGTCCGTCGTTAACTTTTGTCTCGTTAAGACAATAGGGCCTTCATTTTTCATCCGATCTTTACCAAATTTTAACAGGTCTTTAATAACCATGAAAGCTCAGACAAGTTCGAAAACCAGCCAGTTTGGACCAGTAACAGCAGAGTTATGGCCCTTGATTTAGTTAAAAATGCTATATGTTGGTTCGTTAAGACTATAGGGCCTTCATTTTTTATCCGGTCTTTACCAAACTTTACCAGATTGTTAGTATCAATGAAAGCTCGGACAAGTTCGAAAACCAGCCAATCGGACCAGTAACAGCAGAGTTATGGCCGTTGATTTCGTTAAATATGCTATATTTTGCCTTGTTAAGGCGATAGGGCCTTCATTTTTCATCTGATCTTTATCAAACTTTACCAGATTTTTTTACTTTTTTTTCTTTTATTATTTTTATATTTCTTTATTTTTTTTTAATTGTTATTTTTTTATTTTTTTTTATTGATTTTTAGCTCTACTGGCCAAGGGCCAGCAGAGCTTATGGGATGGTGTGTTGTCCGTTGTCCGTCGTCCGTCGTCCGTCCGTCGTCCGTTAACTTTTGCTTGTGTACGCTCAAGAGGCCACATTTCTGATGCAATCATCATGAAACTTTGTCAGAATGTTTGTCTCAATGAAATCTCGGTCAAGTTCAAAAATGGGTCATGTGGGGTCAAAAACTAGGTCACTAGGTCAAATACTTGAAAAAACTTGTGTACACTCTAGAGGTCATATTTGTTACCCAATCTTGATGAAACTTTGTCAAATTGTTTATCTTAATCATATCTTGATCAAGTTCGGAAATGGGTCACATGAAGTTAAAAACTAGGTCACTAGGTCAAATATTGGAAAAACCTTGTGTACACTCTAGAGGCCATATTTTTGACCCGAGCTTGATGCAACTTTGTCAGAATGTTTGTCTTAATTATATCTTGGTCAGGTTTGAAAATGGGTCACATGGGGTTAAAAACTAGGTCACTAGGTCAAATACTTGAAAAACCTTGTGTACACTCTAGAAGCCGTATTTCTGACCCAATCTTGATGAAACTTTGTCAAAATGTTTGTCATAATTATATCTTGGTCAAGTTCAAAAATGGGTCACATGATGTTAAAAACTAGGTCACTAGGTCAAACTTTGGAAAAACCATGTGTACACTCTAGAGGCCATATTTTTGACCCATCTTGATGCAATTTTGTCAGAATATTTGTCTCAATTATAGCTTGCTAAAGTTCGAAAATGGGTCACACAGGGTCAAAAACTAGGTCACTAGGTCAAATACTTGAAAAACCTTGTGTACACTCTAGAGGCCATATTTCTGACCCGATCTTGATGAAACTTTGTCGAAATGTTGTCTTAATTATATTTTGGTCAAGTTCGAAAATGGGTCCCATGGGGTCAAAAACTAGGTCACTAGGTCAAATACTTGAAAGACCTTGTGTACACTCTAGACGCCATATTTTTGACCAGATGTTGATGAAACTTTCTCAGATTGTTTATCTGAATTATATCTTGATCAAGTTTCAAAATGGGTCACATGGGATCAAAAAACTATGTCACTAGGTCAATATTGGAATTTGCATGTGGGCACTCCAGAGGCCACAATTTTGACCCCTATTCAGCTCACCAGAGCACGGTACCGGATGGAGTAAACTTGAACAATGTTTTCAAAAACTAAAATGCCTAGCCCTAGAGCCTTTATTGCTTTGCAGCATGTGATGGACCTGTGACAATTCTGCCCTGTTCATCGGGAGCCTTACCCTGGGGGTCACATGTTAACATACAGTTATGTAAGCAATACTTCAAAAATCTATATGTCACAAACAAGGCCTATAGCTTTCATATTTGGTATGTAGTACCATCTAGTGGACCTGTAACAAGAATTAGTTCTAATTATGCCCCTGGTACCAGTAATTGCTTGGTAAGTGTCTTCAATAAACAAATTGTCTAGCGATATATCCCCTCCATCCAACAATAAGGCCCTAGTTGAGTTCCTCTTGGGTTACAATTCCTAGCTAGCCTTAGCACAATACCTGCACTGAACTCAGGTGAGCGATTCAGGGCCATTATGGCCCTCTTGTTGTTTTTTTGATCGATTTGAACTTTTTTCTTTTTTTTCTTTCTTTTTTTTTCATTATCTTTTTAATAACTTGACAATTACTTTAAAATTTCTTGTCGGCGCTACTCATCATAAATGCCTTGTTGAATTTCGACGAAACTTGGCAGGAAGCAATGGTAAGATGTCTAGTTGTGCATGTCACGCTTTTGTTCAGGTTCGCTGATTTTTGACGGAGTTATGGCCCTTTGACATTTTTATTTTAAAGTTCTTGTCGGCGCTACTCCTCTTAAATGGCTTGTTGGATTTCTACGAAATTTGGCAGGAAGCCTCAGTATGATGTCTAGTTGTGCAAAGCGCGGTATATCAATGAAATCTTGGACAATTTTGAAAACCAGCTAGATCTTGTTAATAATAACAGAGTTATGGCCCTTGATTTGTTGAAAAATGCTATATTGTATTTTCCTTTGTTAAATCTATAGGAGAAGAGAGCTATATCTAGCTATATCTATCTAAATCTATAAGAGCTGTTTTAGCCAGTAGAGCGTCCACAGGCCCTCTTGGGCCTCTTGTTTTTATTTTTTATTATCTCTACTGGCCAAGTTCAAAACCAGCCAGATCGGACCAGTAATGGCAGAGTTATGGCTCTTGATTTAGTTAAAACTGCTATATTATGCCTCTTTAAGACGATGGTCACTCGCTTCAAATATTGATGTTATAAGAGCCATATTAGCCAGTAGAGCATCCACAGGCCCTCTTGGGCCTCTTGTTTACCATTCAATTCACTTTATTGATTTAAATTTAAAATATATAACAATATGCATTCTAAAGGGTGTCAGTGGAACGTTAAGCCAGGCGGTCCCGTGTATTGAGTCTGAGCATGTTAAAGGAATCTCTTTGTTCGTGAGAGTTAGGCAAGTTACCGGATTCTTATTTATCCTTCCCTTCTTTCTGGGGTGGCTCTAAATAAGCTATAATATGTTGATGAGCCATTAAACAACATTCAGTTCCAGGCCTGCCAAATCTCTGAATAAAATCCAGATTCTCCAGATTTTTCAGTCGCTCTACGGATCTCCGTATTTAAGTGTACAATCTCCGGATTTTCCATCAAACAAAATGTTCATGATTTAACAGCTATACTTTCACAGTTTTCCCAAATTGGTCCTGTTACGCTCCCTAGCCAGAGAAATATATACAAGTATCGAATCGGTGGGGGTCATCCGTGTAATGCACTGACTGAATATACAATTAACACCTAAGGACATAATTAGTTCCTTCACTGGCATAACGGCATGCGTAATGCAGCAATATCTGTGATTTCTTTAATTGGTCAACCTAACTCAAATAGCAAGTGTGAGGAACTAGCAACTCCTTGTGTGTGGTACAACAATAACAGCTGCTGCTGTGTACAATGATTATAATTTGTATAAGAGCTGACATTGTATTTGCATTTAGCACGCATCTCTGTAGAAAAGTAAGTGAACTTTCATAAAAAACAGTTCTGGCAGAAACTAAACCAAGACTTTCTAATCACTATGCTAATTTATTATTTTCTATAACTATCAAACAATGCATTAACTTGTATTAATTGCATAACTAATTTAAATTTGCACTTTAAAAAAATAGTGCGAAAATCAAGTCGCGCGCTCCAAATTTCATTTAAAATGTTCTTTGCGCGTTTTAAATCTTGTATTTTAAAAATCTCAGGATTTTGTCTTAATAAGTTTTGGCAGGCCTGCAGTTCAATTCACTCTCTCAGTTGGTTGATGAGCCATTAAAGAACAAATATTTCTATGCAGAATTCTGGGAGAGCCTTTTTTGGCAGGAAGTGTTGCAACAATTTTTTTTTCAGGATAGCCTTTGTTGCGGATTTTGGAATAATGGTAGCAAAATAAAACCGATATAATCATATTTAATAAAATCCATTTGGGATTCATCAAAATGTTGCAGCCCATAGCTATGCTGAGGCACACCGAATTTTGGGATGGTACCAAACATTGAAGGAACAAAAACAATCACTGAAATACACTTGAATATATTTGTCTAACTTAAAACTGAAAATCTGGCCCTGGAATGCAATAAAACGCAGAAAAATCGCATGTAGAAATCAACAATTTTTTCCGGAGTACATGCCTCAGACCCTGCTAAGAAGGGATTTACGTCTGTTAAATTTTAAGGCTTGCTACATATTTTTTTTAAATGTCAAAGGTCAAGTTTATAGCGAACTGTTGTTTTATCTTTTCCCCGAAAAATGATTTGATATTATTTGAGGTAAAAAACAAACATTTACATGACCTACATGAAACTTTATGATCCATCTTGAAGAGTATCACCCATTCTGTGTTGGTCAGATGCCTAGATTTGTTTTAGGGAAATAGGTTAAAGATCAATGTCATAGTGTTAGTCTGAACTTAAACATTGGTTTAAACTTATTTTATTTCAACATTTTACAACATATACATGTTTGTATTGGTACAGTACAGAGTTAATAGGATCGGAATGAAAGAAAAATCTTACAGAGTTCCTCTCCTTAAACACAACTTGGTTTCGGTCCAATATTCAATAAAAATGTACTGGATCAATCTGAATGAAATTGTGAATTACATGCTGGGGTGGTCATTAATATTGGGCAAGTCAAAGGCTTAAAGGTCACAGTTAAGTTAAATTGGCCTTGAAAATTATTTCAAATCAATATCTCAAAGTTAATGTCCTTTGGCTCTGTCCGTCGGGTGATATTTTCTCGTCAAATATCGTACAGGATTATTATTTTTTAAAAATATATGCTACATGTCACGTTAACTCCCACTATCCTTGCTTTAAGGCCAAGTTAAGGTCAGGGGTCATAGATAGGTCATATATACTTGTTCTGTCAGTAATACTCTAACCAACTGATTGAACTGAGTCATTTGAAAATGTTGGCATTATTGGTAAGCACAAGGAGACACTTATCATTATCAACACCCACAAGCCTTCAAGGTCAAGGTCTCAGGCAGAGATCATTGGTCAGATGTATTTTGTGTCATCTGCTTAGCATGGCAGACACTTAGGGATCGCTTTGTCAATCGTCTGTTGTTGTCTGTCACGTTAACCTGCAACCTAACCTTGGACATAACTTGAAAAGTGTTTGATCTATGTTCATAAAACTTCACACACATTTTCATTTTACCTCAAGGAATGTTGTTACACTTGACCAATTACCGGTACTCTGACTTTCATTTTGGCGGAGTTATGCCCCTTTTCATGAAACGTTAAACAGGCTCATTTTATAACAGTGAATTTAACTTTACCTTGAATATGGATTGGCACACTTTTATGGTTGGCACACTTTTAAATTATTTACATGACCAGCGGCGTGAACTTGTGGTAGAGCGTCGCCATGCGGGTCGGCCCTGCCGGGTGATACCAAAGACTTCATACAAATGGTACTAGTAGCTCCCTTACTTGAGAAAGAGTAGTTCTAGGACTGGTCGGCCCAGTGTCAGTATAATGTGACTGGGCGGGGTATCATGTCATGTGTCTACGGTGTGATATTCCAGTGTGGCAGCACTATAAAGTTGGGCATTGAGCTCATTGCTACGAGTAGACACCGTCTTGAAATGACTGAAAGATTGTTAAAAGCGACGTTAAACCCCCCATACATACATAAACCGCCCATACATACATAAGTTATACATGACCTTTGTAACCTACATGTATGCTGAGTTAACATTTCTAAGTGCGACACATTTGGAATAACCAGAATCCTAGTGATATGTAAGGCAATGTCACACTGAACTCTATCTGGAAAAAAGTTCTTTTCATGATACGAAGATAAACGTCATGCATGTTTTCTTTTAAGGTGCATCAGCTGCATATGTTGTTTAAATCAGAACTTTAAACTTGATTTTTTTAAAGTGTAATATCTCGTGTTCTTATCTTAGCCCATAATAAATTAAATGCTGGATTATCATCCCCGCCCGCCCTAGCAGTTTTTATTTGCTTAAAAAATGCTTGATGCCCATTTTCCAAACATCTTTCCGCGTTTTACCGCTGTTTCGAGAGCCGCGTTTTAAACCTGTCCACCGAAACCCGGAAACATAATAAGCGGTGTTGAGGTACACATTTTCTTCTCAAAACAACGTGAAATTGGCAAATTAAATGGTGAAAAAAAAGTTGTGTTTGTTATCATTAAAGCGGTAAATGATGTTGCAATTATCAAAAACTGGTTTGGTTGTAATATTGCGGAGAAACTAAATCATTACTAGACGTTTATAATGATTTTTTATGTGGACAATTAGATAAACAAAATTATCTCCGGTTGCAGTAATGTTACTGATGGTTATAGCGTAAATGAGTCTCCATTGCTTTTCCATAGTAAAGTTAGAATGTTGACAACCTGTTAAAAACTCAAACCTCGTTAGAATTCTGGGAAACTTACTTTCATCATGCAAATAAACATGTCTGCTATTAAACATCAACAAGGAAATAGGGGGTTTAATACCTTCTAAGAAACATTTCTTCAGTTGTATACTAACACCGGGTCAAAGGTCAACACTATTTTTACCCCTTGCAATTTCATACCCTGTCTACTTTCACTTCTCAAATTTATATCAAAAAGTGTCAAAATCATGATGAGCTGCATTTTCAAATATCAACAACATGTCCAGAATACAGTCACAGCCAAAAAATAACAGGAAACTGCCCTATAAAAAAAGTTTTTAAAGAAAAAAAGATTAGCACTCTTAATACAGAACTACTTTCGACTGCACCAGGCGAGCATATCCTGTTGATTTAGTGTAATTAGACCTGACCAGAGACATAATAAAGCAATAAATACTCCTTAAATCACTGGTTAGACCTGAGATTCGTGGCTTTTTACAAGTTTTTAAGAATACTAAACGCCATGAATTTCAGGTCTACATCACTGTACAGAACTTTAGTGATGATGTCCTTGTTGAAACTGAAAATAACTACCCTGTTTGCAATTTGTGTTTGTCTTGTGAAAAATTGTTTGTACCAAAGACAGTTCTTGTTATAAACAAGTAAATATTCTGTGATTTAAAAAGGCTAGTAGCCTAGTATGACCAGAGATCTAAGAAGTAGTGGTTTATTACGTCTACATATAGTATCCTCTGTTGCAGTTAAACTTATTATTTAGACAAGAAATACTTCTTAACATCTGCAAATGTTTAAAATCTTACATTAATATGTGCCTAAAAGTATAAAACACTATCAAAATGTGTTTTCAATCTTGGAAGTAGAATGTGTTCCATTTTGGGTATAAAATAAAATATAAAAAAAAGAAAATTTCACCCCCGTCTCTATTTTGAAATAAATTTGGTTGATAAACTAGCAATTATTTTATTATGGCCTTACCTTCATAAACTTTTCCTCCCTTGTTTGCTTAGTTTTTTACCATATCCCTCACCCCCATTCTTCTCATCTAGATGTATTATAAAGTAACTAACCTGCCAAATAACGGCAAAATTACACTGTTTATCAAAACTCTATCCAGGTGTCCTGGCGCCGATTTCACCAACAATTCCTTAAGTTTTACTTAAATATACTTAACTAAGTCACTAAGTAAAACTTAGCAGAAATGTGTTTCACCAACATAGATTATGTGTCCACTTGATAACTAAGCTAAATTTAAGTTTTTACTAAAGTAAATTGGTTTGATGAAACATTTTTCCTTACTTAAGAATGTGAGGAAGCTATCCAGCTGGCTTGCGGAAAGTCGGTGGTTCTACCCATGTGCCCGCCCGTGCACGAAAATTGCCCGGAGGGGCACCTGGGGTCTTCCTCCACCGATGGAAGCTGGAAAGTCGCCATATGACCTTAGCTGTTGGTGCGACTATAAAATCCAATTCAATCAATCAATCCTTACTTAAGAAAACTTAGGCGGTAAACTTAAATTTAGGTTTTTAAGTAGCTAAGTATATACTTAAGCATGTTGGTGAAATCGGCGCCAGGTCATATAATAATGTATATGTGCCGATTATAAGTATAGGTTAATTCAAATCTTAATTTGACGCTCCAGTTTCGAGGTTTGGCCTGTCTGGTGAAAGCTGTTTATATTGTGTCAATACAGTTTAAATTCTGAAAATATGTGAGTTATATATTTACCTCGTCATCAATAGGTTTAGAAACGGTGTACATCTGTTGTAATATTTGCATGTCAGGATGGGATAGGGGCTTTAAAATAGTCAAGCTGCGCTGATCTCTTACAGCATTTTTTTTTTTCAGAAGGCAACCATGGATATAACAACAGCCTAGAAAGTATGCATCCTGTGTTCCTTGCGATGGGCCCATCATTTAAGGCCGGGTCCAGGGTGCAGATATTCAACAATGTTGACGTTTATCCATTGATGTGCGAGCTGCTCAAGTTAACACCTGCGCCAAATAATGGGTCGTTAGATGTCGTGCAAAATCTGTTGAATACGGTATCCAGCTCTGTAGTTGAGACGAACACATTCACCGCATGTGAGTATTATATTGAATCTGGTCGTATAATTAAACATTTATATGTGATCGATCTAAACAAGACTGGGGTTCTGTGTTTACACATTTAAACAGTAATGTTTAATTTTACATTTCTACTGCACATCCCTGCAATAAACAATTGCATCTTGTTGCGCCTTAATTCCCAGTGGACAACATTTACTTTTGGGGCAGAGCTAAGACAAACAAGGTGTAGTTAGTTCGTCTGACAAACTTGTTTTGTTTTGAATGATGTAACGTCTTGACGCTCTCGTGCTAATTGTCGTAAGTTGCTATAAAAAAATGTACAATGTTGGCAATGTCGCTGTTCCAACTGAATGTATTACAGTTTTAAAACACTATTTTTAACACAAATACAAAGTATTTATGTTATTAAAGTCTGAAAAACAGATAAAACAAATATTATGTAAATATAAGGATTGAATCGATATTTTGATCTTTCTTCTGGGTATGAAAAACATTAGCTAGGTTAAACTGGCCTTGCTTTCTCCTAAAGGGACACACGGTTTAAACTGGCCTTGCTTTCTCCTAAAGGGACACACAGTTTAAACTGGCCTTGCTTTCTCCTAAAGGGACACACGGTTTAAACTGGCCTTGCTTTCTCCTAAAGGGACACACGGTTTAAACTGGCCATGCTTTCTCCTAAAGGGACACACGGTTTAAACTGGCCTTGCTTTCTCCTAAAGGGACACACGGTTTAAACTGGCCTTGCTTTCTCCTAAATGGACACACGGTTTAAACAGGGCAATCTTAATGTTTTAAAAACTTATGGCATCCGGTTATTTGTTCTGCGTAACTTACATTTATTCAATCATTTATCATGTTTATATTAATCATAAGAATAGTATAAAGCAAATTGTTTTTGCATATTATTAAGTGGTGATTATATTGCACCGATAATATATTTAAACCTATGGTAGAATAAAAAAAAAAAAATGAAAAATGAAATTTTTATGTTAGTTAATTATATGAAAGCAGGTTTAAAGTCAAAATGATACTGGATAAATAAATGGAGACGCTAATTTCAGTGCTTGATAAACACTTCAAGATTGCCGGGTGTCCCTTTACTCTATGTTACTCTATGTTTCGGTCATTCTCAAATCAAAATTAGTTAGATGTGAAATTGCGAAAATGCAGCATACTACATTAAGATCTTGAAGAGTTCAAATTTCAGGTTTATTTTATGAATTATATGGGGGAGATATATTGTTTTAGCTTGGATGTCTGTCTGTCTCTCTTTCTGTCCATCACAATTCATGTCCTCTTCATATCTCTTGAACTGCTTGAGGGATTTTGAAATAACTTTGCACAAATGTTCACCATATCGAGGCGACGTGCAGAGCGCAACTTTCAGCCACGTCCGTTCAAGGTCAAGGTCAGACTTAGAGGTCGAAGGTCATATGCACCATATTTCATCTCCACTCCATATCTCTCGAACCACTTGAGGGATTTGAAATAACTTGGCACAAATGTTCACCATATCGAGACGACGTGCAGAGCGCAACTTTCAGTCATGTTGGTTCATAAGCATTACACTGAGAGTGTGGGAGGAGACATATGTTTTTGTTACAAAAACAACCCCGTCTAGTTAAAACAAGCTTCTAGCAAATTTACTGATAGAGTTTGATAAAGTCTATATTTAAAGGCCCACATGGCAATCTTGATTTTTTAAAAGTCATGCCATGCCGTCCAGTTAGTTTTTCTACATATTAACTTGAATTTTTGTTATCATTTGTATTAATTTTTAGAATAGTTTCGAGCAAATTGTGTATTGCATCAAAAATATATATAAAAATATGGTATAATATAAAAATATGGTATAATATAAACATATGGTATAACTACGAAGAAAGTTCAAAATTGCATTTAATTATATATGCAAGCAGTTTTAAAGTCAATATAATATTGACTTAATAAATCGAGATAATAATTTTAATGTTTGATAGAAACTTAAAGATTGCCGTGTGTCCCTTTAAATATTCACTTTATTATGAAATGCACTCAGAGATTAAGTGCCCCTCTTTCATCCTAGAAAACTAAATGAGAGGGTGGAAAAAATCAACAACATTAAAGGGACACACAGCAGTCTTGAAGTGGTTTAAAAGTAGCATGAATTTAGTTTTTTATGCCTCGCCATGAAAGTGGAGTGGGCATATAGTGTTACCCTTGTCTGTCTGTATGAAAGTTTTACATTCGTCTTCACTCATGTTTACACCTATGTGACATTAGTATGTTCCTAACAGTAGGTCAATATGAATGACCTTTACCTACTTTTTGCACTTTGTTAATTAACATTTAAGTTTTATTTTGTGAAGGGCTGGCGTGGCGCAGTCGGTGGCGCGGCGGTTTTGTAACCGGAGGCCCCGGGTTCAATCCTCCGTGGTACCACTGAGTTCCGTCGGTGTGTTCTTGGGCAAGACACTTTACCTTAGCCTCGTCCGTCGGATGGGGACGTAAACCGGGCGGTCCCGTGTATCGGTCTATCCTCCGAGCACGTTAAAGAACCATAGGAATCTATTCGATAATAAGAGTAGGGCAGGTTCCCGGATTCCTATGTATCCTTCCCCTCTCTCTGGGGCAGCTCTAAATAACCTATACTGTGTTGATGAGCCGTTAAACAACATTCAATTCAATTTATTTTGTGACCGACAGCGGTAATGTGGGTCACCCGTGTCCCATGGACACATTTTCTAGTTTTAACATGGTAAACTAACTAATATTTAAACTGGGTAAACTCTTTTCTTTTGTGAATAATATCTGTTGACAATTTATTTACTTACCTGTATATTGTTTTTCAGACATTTTCATCTTGCTGTTTATCGGTCTAGTAAGTGGTATATTCGGTGTGGCAGCGTGCCAAGTTCACAGACAGTACAAGAGGAGACGGTTTCAGCTTCACTCTATCCCAGAGATGTTTTCCGCCCATGCTACGTCAGATAGAGCGCCCCTTATGTCCGAGACCTCGGAGGAGGAGTTTGATTAGTCTATTCTTGCATACCGGATAAGGTTATCCGCATTTTACATGGGTAATGGAAAGCCTGATCATACACATGGGGGAAGATAAAAGTCACACGCATCACCAATGACGTCAATAACGTGTGCAGATGTATGACGTCATTGTTTAAAAAAACATTAAACCGTTAGTTATTGGCGATGTCAACGCACAAAATATCAATGATGTGCAAGAAAAAGAATAAGTCATAGGTATCCGTTCAGATAGGGAATTCCAACCCTCGGTATAATTGTTTTAATCGGAACCTCGGCCTTCAAAGAGCCTTGGTTCCGATAAAAACAACTATACCTTGGGTTGGAATTCCTGATCTTTACCGGATACCCATGAAAGATTCTTCTAATCTCTTATGCCAAACATGTGATTCTCATATGATTCTTATAAAATAAGAATCCCCATAATTATAATCTCATATAAAATGTCTCGTATGACATTTATATAATAGGAGGTTCATATAATTTTCATATCAGAATGAATTCATACAAAGGTTCTAGGCTCATTCTCCATATTTTATCTCGATGTACATGGGAGGATGAGCCTGGCGTGTTCATGTGTTGGTGCGCCTTAAAACCCAATGCAATTCAATTCAATTCATACAAAGGCAATTTTCACGTATATAATGATCATATGTATTGAGATTATTTTCATATCATATTCATATGCTTTTCATATGATTCTTTTATAAAAGGAGACTCATATAATTATCATATAAAATATGGGAATAAATTATTAAATATTCATTTTAAAACACATTTTCGAAAAAGAATGAAAAAAACCTTTGTCAACTTTTATATAATTTTCATTTGATGCATTTCTATAGCTGATGATCATTTTGTTTTGATCATGATAGATGGAAGCAGGGATCTGATTTCTTACTTTAAGAAAATTGTTGGCCTTTTTATTTTGCAACATCCTGAAATTGTTTGTATTTTATTCCCTATTCTTAACGATGTTTTGTGTGGATATATTTCATATTTTCTTAAGTATGGACTTTTTGATGCAAACCTATTCTGTTAAGGGTTCTTAAAGAAATTAACCCGCCAAATAATGGCAGTTTATTAAAACTCTATCCAGGTCATATAATAATGTGCCAATTATATATAGGTTTATTCACAGGTTCTTAAAACATCCATGATTAAATATGCGTAAAATGAATTATGAGTTGGTAACTCTTAATTTGATGTTCCGTTTTGTGGTTTGGCCTGGCTAGTTAAAGCCATTTATATTATGTTTATAGAGTTTGTATTCTCAAAATATATAAGTTATATATATATATTACACCTCATTTGCATATTCCACTCTTTGTTTAATGTGACGTCATCCGGTCCATAAAGTTGCATATTGACCGGGCGCCCGGTCCGATAGCTATATTAACGGACATGTGAAAAAAACGGCGTCAAAATAAATCATAAAACGTAATGATTTAATTTGTTGTGTCAGATTCGGTATAATATAACAAATAATGTATGGTGCTTCGGTCCATATGAAGTTTATGGACTGGGCAGTCAGACCTAGAACGTTATATGTTCGCTTCGGTCCATATAACATTCTAGGTCTGACTGCCCAGTCCATAAACTAGCATATGGACCTCAGCACCATACATTATCTGTTAAATACATCTCGCCATCAGTTGGTTTGGAAACGATGTACATCATCTGTTGTAAAATTTGGCTGTTGTCGGCTGGATATCTATTTTAAAGTTTTTAACCATTGACATGCACATTTAACTGGTACCCAAGTAAATTCTAATCAGGGGGAATTTTAGTGATAAATAAATACATTTAAAACTCGGTTAATTTTTTTTTTTTTTAATACAGTCACAAATTTGTAGGGCAATTTCATAGCAGAAAGCTGCGTAGAAATCAAGAAATATAATGAATAAGATAACCAGATTATTTTGACTAACAGTTTTAAAAACTTACGTTATTTGAACAATTTAGCTTCCTCAACACCAAGGTTCCCTATGAGAAAAGTGCTATAAAACCCATATTCTAATGCAACTAGCTAGGCTGTAGGTTGCGTTCCACTAAATACTTTGCCATAGACCACTAGTGTGACTTGTCAGCTAATATCTAAAGAACTAGACTCCAGGTTTTCATTGAATTAACTTATTTCATAGATATTTCCATCACAAAGCCTTTGAAAGCATGAAAACACCCATTTCCAAGCTCAAACTCTGTACACGTTCAGTGTGTAATCCACATTGAATATTGACATGCATTCCCAGTGGAGGTTATTTTCAAAAAGATCAAAATCCCTGGTAGGGATAATTGTACATATTGTTTTTTATTTTTCCTGAAAATGCATAATTCAATCTAATATGTGCTAACGTCTGTGAACAATCTGTTAGATGTTGCTCCATTGGATATCATCTCAAATCATACATGTGATACTTTCAGGACCTCAATCTGGGAGTTTAGTGATTTTTTTAAGGGAGATTCATGCAAAAATCTGGGAGTTTTTTTCACGGGATATTTTTAGCATGCGGGCAGTATTTTTTAACCAAATTCCATAAATGAATACCTGAAATACACTTTTAAACAAGTTTCTTCATTGATGTCATGGGAGCCGGATAACAAGAAATGAGTAAAAAACAAAAAAAAATAAACAATATTTTATTTTCATGCTTTTTTTTCTCATTTTTTTTTATTTTCTTTTTATTAGTAATTTATTTTTTAATTTAATATTTCCAACTTTTAATTTGGTCCAAGACAAAGTACAAACATCGAACAGTCGTGTTGAAAATGACGTAAAAAACCATACAAACAAACAAAGAAACATAATATTAAACAAGCATGTAGTGAGATGACAAAACAAGTATTTATTATAGCCTGATAGTGTCATGTAAATTATTATAAAAGATTTATTCACCAAAACTATAGACGAGTCTTCGAGTTTTCCTGACAAAACTATTTCATTAACATTATTTTAAAAGATTCTTTCATGGGGTATAGTTTAGTGCATACGTTTATTTAATTATACAACTGAAACAAAGTATAAAGGTTTTACTCATATTTCGATTGACACCCAATACTCTTTCAGATTGCCTCTAATCCCTTTAATGGGGACAATACGCGTTAAATTTGTTACTTTGAAAAATCACTGAGATGTTATAAATTGTTTCAATATTAATGAAATCCACTGCCTATCATGGCAAGGGGTAGAATTTCCCCCAAATTCATGTTTATTTTGTCCTACTCATTAAAGAGACGTACGGCAATCTTGAAGTATTGAAACTAGCTTCTTTATTTATTTACCCAGTATCATTCTGACTTGGATATATTTAAATAACATTTTGAGTTTTCATTTTCTCATCTTATTCTACCATCTATAGGTTTAAAGGGACACTGTCCGTAACTTTTAGCTTATAAAACACACAATAATTATGTTCGCAAACATTACACACTAAACATTATTCAATATTTACTAATTAAAAGCAAGATTGTTTAACGGAATTCAATCGCAGTACAAAAAAAAGAAAATCCACTTCGTGCGTTTAAACTCGCAGCCCAAACTAAAATTACCTTTTCTTTACACTCGCAGTAATAATAGTGTTTGTGAGCATAAAGTAGTCGGACATCGCTCCCGACTGAGCTAAGCGGGCTATACATGTTATGCAATACATACTCTGGTGAAAACCTAATGCGCTAATGGAAGTCAGGTGATCGCAGAAAAGGTAAATATTGTGGGTTCCACTTTATTACATATGATAATTAAAAAAATAAAAATTCAAACTCAAGAATGTATTCCTACATACTTCTTAGGGTCTATCTTCATGTTTTCATGTATACATTTCACTGAATAAAAGTCAGACAGTTATTTGGTTATGCTCAATATCTGCTTACTTACGGACAGTGTCCTTTTAAATGTATTGTTGGGGCAATATAATCAACAGTTAATAATATGCAGAAATAATTTGCTTTATACTATTCTTATAATTAATATTAATGATTAAACACATGTAGGTTATGTAGTGAAACTAAAGGGATGCTGTGAGTTTAAAGAATCAAGATTGCCGTGTGTCCCTTTAAATATGATCTCCATGTCCCTTGTCTGTGGTTTCAGACTGCCACTTGAGTGGTGACAAAAGTTGCAGCTACTCTGCTGTTCTGCAGGTGAGAAGGATCTAGGTCCAGTCTGCATATTGTGAAGCGGCAATCTAGTGTTACCCTTGTACAGGGGCGTAGCTGGCCTTTATGAAGCTGCAGGCCTGCTTAATTTCTGAGCACTGTAGGGGAGTCTTCTCTACAAATCAGTAATTTTCATATTTATAAATATTCCATATATGGTCATTTAGAACTGTGATGTCATAGCTCTCAAAATGGTGGCTTCCATATCCGTATCAATAGAAGCTTCAAATGATCATATCTTCTGTCTTTATCATCCGATTTTGATAATTCTTTCATCCTTATTCAAGTTTTTCAAAACTCTCAATATTAAAGATGGTTTGGCTGTGTCGCTACATACCCTTTAAGTCCATTACTCAAATACCAAAATCTGTACAATGTTCAGCCGTCATACACGTTCACATACACATTGATGGTACATGAAAGAAACTTGTTCCTACCAAAAGTAGGTCAGTCTGAAAGACATTCTCCTATTTTTTTATTCAGTTAAGTTGGTTTCTTGCAGTAACAGCCATATGCACAGATCTAGATGAGGGCAACATGTTCCTCCTAAAAGAATGTCAGTAAGTCTGACTTTGAGTACGTCCACACTTTATTGATTTTTTAATGAGACACAGCTCTTAAGTGGGGCATCTGTGTCCATGGACACATTTTTCAGTTTTGATTTTATTTAAATGGAGGGCAGGCTTGGAATGTTCATTCCTGATGTTGCCATATGGCCTTTTTGTGTTGGTGCATTGTAAAACCCAATTTGACTAAATTCATTTAAATTTTTTAAATAATAATAAACCAAGTCCAGTTTATATGCTTTGGATGAGGTTTTAAGATCATTGTTTATTTTCTTCCACATGCTTTTATATACAAGATACCGGTAACGGGGCTTCATTTTTCGTATCATTTTTAAAAATTGCTCAGTGTTCACAACGTTGTGAATATACAAATCAAAGTCAGATATCATTATTTCAGATTCTATATTAATTCATACTTAAAAATCTATTAAAGAATATCTATAAACATATATTATCAGTCCTACAAATAGTATCAAATACTTCCAGTTCTGCAAGTGAGAAGGTTCTTAGCCCATTCTGCATATTTTTATCTAGATGTAAATGGAGGGTGGGCCTAGAATGTTCATTCTTGTTGGTGCCATATAACCTGTTTGTGTTGATGTGCCGTAAAATCCAATTCAACTCATTCCAGTTATTCCAGATATGTAAATACAAAGGTAGTATCAAATACCAGTACTTCCAATTCTATAAATAGTATCAAATACATTACGTGGTCCGAGTATTAACTTTCATACTCCATCCAACCCCTTCTCCAAGAAGCGAAAAAAGGGTTGGCTGGTGTATGAAAAACAACCTTAATTGCAACTTAAAAAGTTTGCATATTGTAAAATTAAAACATTTAATATCTGTCACATTTCAGTAAAAAATGTTCTTAAACATGTTTTAATGTCGAAATATCCGTTACAAAATCCTGCTAATATAAGCTTTCTCATCGCTTAATGGAATTAAGGCGGGACCACGTAATGTACAGTTCTGTAAATAGTATCAAATACTTCAAGTTCAATAAATAGTATTAAATACTTACAGTTCTATAAATAGTATCAAATACTTACAGTTCTATAAATAGTATCAAATACTTACAATTCTATAAATAGTATCAAATACTGACAGTTCTATAAATAGTATCAAATACTTACAATTCTATAAATAGTATCAAATACTGACAGTTCTATAAATATTATGAAATACTTGCAGTTTTATAAATAAAACATATAGAATTATTCAAGGTCTATACAAACATGCGTATTGACAACTGCGTTCTGCATAGTGTATAACTATAACTACTTAAATACTGACTGCTGTAGCAGTCTCATGGAGAAAACCAAGGCCGTCCAACTGACATATTGAGCTTTAAAATAATGATATTTGACTTAACAATGTGTAAATATTTGATATTATAACTGTATTTGAAGCTCAGTGTCGAAACATTCCATTACTCACCTGTTACATATAGCTGATGTTTAAATATGACCACTATGATGTTTCACTATCATATATATATATATATATTTACATAATGTTCACTTGTTATACTTTTTATATTTTTTCGTTTTCGTGTGTTCATACATGAGTTAAATAACATATATTTTAAGACTATTTGTTTGATTGGTTAATACTCTTTCTTTTTTTTATATAATATTATTATATTTATTT
Source organism: Cyrtodaria siliqua (assembly GCA_037043455.1). NCBI lineage: Eukaryota > Metazoa > Mollusca > Bivalvia > Adapedonta > Hiatellidae > Cyrtodaria > Cyrtodaria siliqua. The sequence goes on from JAWPHD010000924.1 coordinate 283,622, forward strand.
TTATGCTCCTCGAGCATATAGTCGCCACTATGTCGTTCCGAAAGCCCAAATAGCTTCTCCATAGCATAACTTGAAAACTACTTACGGAACTGGAATGAAAATTTACACAATGGTAGAAGGCAATGAGAGTAGATGCAAAGCATAAGAACCATAACTCATACATTAGCTTGAGTAGATATAGAATTATCACTCTTTGTACACTTGCATTTATTTTAATACATGTATTCCCGGTGTGGTTGTCGGGGTAGAATACAACCACTGCAAATCCCGCTAGAGGCAGAGCGGTAGGACCCCCCTCTATGTTCATTTTGTCATTTTTTTATCATGCTCATTCAAGGTCTTCTTCATGACGCAGCATATGCAAATGTGGAAACGTGGCTCCATTGTAACTCTGCAGTTCAGAAGGTTCTAGGCCCATTCTCCATACTTTATCTAGATGTAAAATTAATGGAGGATGAGCCTGGCATGCTCGTCCGTTTGGCGCCATATAACCTTTCTTGTGTAATAAGTGTTGGTGCGCCGTAAAACCCCAATTCAATAATACATGTATACCATGTTTATCAGACATATCTTGTCTGGAATGTAATGCATTGCCCTTCTTCCATGGCGCTGCATGTCCAATGAACCTCACATGCATGTTCCATAAACCCTACACTTCCTCCGTGGTGCCACTGAGTTTCGTCAGTGTGTTCTTGGGCAAGACACTTTCCCTTAGCCTCGTCCGTCGGATGGGGACGTAAACCGGGCGGTCCCATGTATCGGTCTATCTTCAGAGCACGTTAAATAACCATAGGAATCTTTTAGATAATAAGAGTAGGGCACGGTTCCCGGATTCCTATGTATCCTTCCCCTCTATCTCTGGGGTGGCTCTAAATAATCTATACTGTGCTGATGAGCCGTTAAACAACATTCAGTTCGACAATAAACATGGCTGCCAGTGGCCATCTTTGTTTACATAGAGTTATATAGTAAAAACTTGAAGCGACTACTCCTCTCTTCAACTCTTCTTTTAACTGATATGCAACAGTATGTTGTTATTTTTGGCCTTTGTCTGAGAAAATCACTGATATAGTATAACAAACACACGGACCTACACACGGACCTACACACGGACCTACACACGTTTATTATTATGAACATTTTCCCTTTAGCTTCATGTCCTCGGATAAAGCCTCATTTATACAAGTCATCCACTTCGGGGAACATCCTTCGGTTCTATCGATATTTTGTTTATGTTATATAATTATATTTTGTTGGTAAAGACTATTTGCAGAGGTAAAAATTGGCTATTGATGGTGTTTGGCTGCATCTTTATTGGTTGCAACATATTACCACATGGGTATTTAAGCTTTCCATGGAGTAATTAATGACTAATTATGAAATATTATCACATATTTGTGGGAGATCTTTAAAGAAACTAACCCACCAAGTAACGGCAAAATTATACTACAAAACCGTGTATCAAAACTCTGCCCAGGTGTTCAGATCATATACTAATGTATGTGTGCCGATTAAATGTAAAGGTTTATTCAGGGGTTCTAAAAACACCCGTGATTGATCACGGGTTCTAAAAACACCCGTGATTGAATATGCATAAAATGAATTATGTGTTGGTAACTCTTAATTCGACGTTCCAGTTTCAGGGTTTGACCTGGCTGGTTAAAACCGTTTATATTATGTCTATAGAGCTTGGATTCTCAAAACATGTAAGTTATATATGTACTTCGTCGTCAGTAGGTTTAGAAACGGTGTACATATGATGTAACATTTTGCTGTTGTTGGCAGGATAGCTACTTTAAGATCAAGGTTAACTTTATCAGACAATATTTTGTTTTATCAGACAATATTTTGTGTTTTATCAGACAATATTTTGTGCACAATAACGGTAGGACTTATGTGGCGACTTGCTATAAAACACCATTCATTTATTCTTTCATAATTTACTGTTTATGTTGTGCATTTATAGTAGTCCTCTCCTTGTTCAAAAGGAAAAGATCTGTGACCTGTTGGAAAAAATGAGAAGTTAACCCTTAACCTTCTAAGCATGACTATAATAGCCTTTGCGTCCATTGTAAACCCAGATCATCCTGCGAGTAACTCGCAGGTTGATCTGACTGCTGATCAGTCATTTCCCCCCAAAAAACCCTTTGTCACATAAATGGAATGGCCTTACAGAAAAACAGTCCATTGTATATATCTAACCGGTTAAGGGTTAACTATGTAAACAAATTTGTGTATAAATGCCAAGGTTTTTAAATAAATTACAGTATCATACGATACTTCTAATGATTATGTGTAGTGTTACTGTTTTAAGTGCCACTTGAGTAGCGGAACAGTGGCCTAAGTAGCTCCGTGTGGGTTCGTTACCTGGCGGACAGGTGTTGACGGAAACTTCATCCTTCATTTACCTCTGAGGTTGCTGTCCCAAGATGTGTTTACAGGACGTAAATTCCCAGTTTATTCGAGTAATGGTGGAAAACAATGATGGTGCCTCCAGCAGGAATGGAGTGTCTACAATATAATTTGCAGCAACTCTTATGTTCTGTTTATTGCTTTGTGGAGGATGAACCTAGAAACTATGTTCATTTCTGTTGGCACCATATGAGCTTTTTGTGCTGATGCGCCTATAAACTCAATTCAGCTCTGTTGGCACCATATGAGCTTTTTATGCTGATGTGCCTATAAACTCAGTTCAGCTCTGTTGGCACCATGAGCTTTTTGTGCTGCTATGCCTATAAACTCAATTCAGCTCTGTTGGCACCATATGAGCTTTTTGTGCTGATGCGCCTATAAACTCAATTCAGCTCTGTTGGCACCATATGAGCTTTTTGTGCTGATGTGCCTATAAACTCAATTCAGCTCTGTTGGCACCATATGAGCTTTTTGTGCTGATGTGCCTATAAACTCAATTCAGCTCTGTTGGCACCATATGAGCTTTTTATGCTGATGTGCCTATAAACTCAGTTCAGCTCTGTTGGCACCATGAGCTTTTTGTGCTGCTATGCCTATAAACTCAATTCAGCTCTGTTGGCACCATATGAGCTTTTTGTGCTGATGCGCCTATAAACTCAATTCAGCTCTGTTGGCACCATATGAGCTTTTTGTGCTGATGTGCCTATAAACTCAATTCAGCTCTGTTGGCACCATATGAGCTTTTTGTGCTGATGTGCCTATAAACTCAATTCAGCTCTGTTGGCACCATATGAGCTTTTTGTGCTGATGTGCCTATAAACTCAATTCAGCTATGTTGGCACCATATGAGCTTTTTGTGCTGATGTGCCTATAAACTCAATTCAGTTATGTTGGCACCATATGAGCTTTTTGTGCTGATGTGCCTATAAACTCAATTCAGCTCTGTTGGCACCATATGAGCTTTTTGTGCTGATGTGCCTATAAACTCAATTCAGTTATGTTGGCACCATATGAGCTTTTTGTGCTGATGTGCCTATAAACTCAATTCAGCTCTGTTGGCACCATATGAGCTTTTTGTGCTGATGTGCCTATAAACTCAATTCATTTCTGTTGGCCCCATATGAGCTTTTTGTGCTGATGTGCCTATAAACTCAATTCAGCTCTGTTGGCACCATATGAGCTTTTTGTGCTGATGTGCCTATAAACTCAATTCAGCTCTGTTGGCACCATATGAGCCTTTTGTGCTGATGTGCCTATAAACTCAATTCAGCTATGTTGGCATCATATGAGCTTTTTGTGCTGATGTGCCTATAAACTCAATTCAGCTATGTTGGCACCATATGAGCTTTTTGTGCTGATGTGCCTATAAACTCAATTCAGTTATGTTGGCACCATATGAGCTTTTTGTGCTGATGTGCCTATAAACTCAATTCAGCTCTGTTGGCACCATATGAGCTTTTTGTGCTGATGTGCCTATAAACTCAATTCAGTTATGTTGGCACCATATGAGCTTTTTGTGCTGATGTGCCTATAAACTCAATTCAGCTCTGTTGGCACCATATGAGCTTTTTGTGCTGATGTGCCTATAAACTCAATTCATTTCTGTTGGCCCCATATGAGCTTTTTGTGCTGATGTGCCTATAAACTCAATTCAGCTCTGTTGGCACCATATGAGCTTTTTGTGCTGATGTGCCTATAAACTCAATTCAGCTATGTTGGCACCATAATTTTATGAGCTTTTTATGCTGATGCACCTATAAACTCAATTCAGCTATGTTGGCATCATATGAGCTTTTTGTGCTGATGTGCCTATAAACTCAATTCAGCTCTGTTGGCACCATATGAGCTTTTTGTGCTGATGTGCCTATAAACTCAATTCAGCTCTGTTGGCACCATATGAGCTTTTTGTGCTGATGTGCCTATAAACTCAATTCAGCTCTGTTGGCACCATATGAGCTTTTTGTGCTGATGTGCCTATAAACTCAATTCAGCTCTGTTGGCACCATATGAGCTTTTTGTGCTGATGTGCCTATAAACTCAATTCAGCTCTGTTGGCATCATATGAGCTTTTTGTGCTGATGTGCCTATAAACTCAATTCAGCTCTGTTGGTACCATATGAGCTTTTTGTGCTGATGTGCCTATAAACTCAATTCAGCTCTGTTGGCATCATATGAGCTTTTTGTGCTGATGTGCCTATAAACTCAATTCAGCTCTGTTGGCACCATATGAGCTTTTTGTGCTGATGTGCCTATAAACTCAATTCAGCTCTGTTGGCATCATATGAGCTTTTTGTGCTGATGTGCCTATAAACTCAATTCAGCTCTGTTGGTACCATATGAGCTTTTTGTGCTGATGTGCCTATAAACTCAATTCAGCTCTGTTGGCATCATATGAGCTTTTTGTGCTGATGTGCCTATAAACTCAATTCAGCTCTATATGTACAACTGTGTGTTTATAGGTGGTCAATCAGTTGATTAGTAAGGGAAGCCACAGTGTAGGTATATAAAAATATCCTCTTAAAGGTAGAACTTGATGCATGCTTTCTGAGAAGTTTTATTTTAGAATTTGTAGGTTATTATTTTTACAGATTGTAACAATTACCTTCGCTGACTCTTTTGTATCATTGCAACACTACATGTATAAAGTCTATTAAATCATTTTAGAATTATTTTATCTTTAGAATTTTGTGATTTTTGGTTTTAAGAAACTCATTACTCAATGAATGATACAGTCTTAATCTGTTTCTCACAGCAATTAAAATGCTCATTCAGTTCAGAGAACACACCGAGTTGCATCATAATAGCATGATGTGATGTCATAATAGCATGACGTGATGTCATAATACCAGGGTGTGATGTCATAATACCAGAAAGTGATGTCATGATAGAAACAACTAAATGAAAATATGAATGAAGCATTCTGATTGGTTCAGTGATAAAAATTGGACCAATGAAACCAGTTAATTTAAAGCTCATTACATTCTCAGAACACACTGAGGTTTTACTGGACATTGAGTAATGAGGTTCTTGAAACCCAGGAACACAACATTCTAATAATAAAATAATTCTGAAATGATTTAATAGATTGTTGTATATGAAAAATGAAAATAAAGTGTTAACTGTATTGAATTTTTTGACGATAAATCGGCCTTTTAATTTGTGACATATAATTTAAACGACGATAAAATACTATTGCAAAAGTCAAAATTACAAAAATGGTTTAAACCTATTTGTAACGGAACATTTCCAGTTTTATAATAACAAATTCTATGAAAATAATTCAGGTTTTTGATGGATTGACATTACAGAACTTATTTGCGATGGGTATGTGCCTTGGAGAATATGATGCCACCATTTGCAAGATACCAATAAAGTAACCATGTATAACAGTTACTGATATTGTATTCATTTGTTTGCCAGTTTGGAGACCAATTAATTTACGGTACTGTATGTTATAGTAATATAATTGAATTGAATTGAACTGGATTTTATAGTCGCACCAACAGCTAATGTCATATGGTGACTTTCCAGCTTCCCCTGGTGGAGGAAGACCCCAGGTGCCCCTCCGGGCAATTTTCGTGCATTGGAGGGCACCTGGGTAGAACCACCGACGTTCCTCAAGCCGGCTGGATAGCTTCCTCACATAAAGATTCCTAGGCCCCTGAGGGATCGAACCTACAGCAGTGAGGGGCAAGTGATTGCAAGTCAGAGACTCTAACCAATGGGCCCCGGACGCCCCTATAGTAATATAAACTTGGTTGATTTATGACAGACCGCAGTGGGTAGAGTGCCGGCCTCACATGCAGGAGGTCATGGATTCAATCCCTTGAGGTTAAGCATATAAGGTAGTGCTAAGGCTAGTCAGCCCAGTGTTGGTATGTCAGGTCATATATCTACGACGTATTCCTGTGTTGGTATGTCATGTCATATATCTACGACGTGGTATTCCTGTGTTGGTATGTCATGTCATATATCTACGACGTGGTATTCCTGTGTTGCAACACAAAAGCCGAGCTCACTGCTACAAGAAGACATCTTCATGGTAGGTCTAAACAATTGTTGAATGTGTCGTTTTGTTAGCCCCCCTCCCCTCCCGTCCCGTCACATGCTTGATTAATGCATACTCTCGGAGACTATTGAGCAGAGTACAATAGCATATCATAGATAAATTTAAATTACTGCCTCCTGCCTCCTAGTTATCTGAATACATTTAAATACTATACAGATGTAATGCAACATTCATAGCTAGAACCCATGGGCTTCATAGTAGGCTTTTATAGACTGGAGTCAACCTGACTAGATGAGAACATCAATTTGGACATAATAGCTCGACAACTGGTATAAGGAGAGGCAAGACTGTTTTATCGAGCCTGTTCATGAGAGGTAATATACAGTTTCATCGAGCCTGTTCATGAGAGGCAATATACAGTTTCATATGGCCTGTTCATGAGAGGTAATATACAGTTTCATCGGGCCTGTTCATGAGAGGTAATATACAGTTTCATCGGGCCTGTTCATGAGAGGCAATATACAGTTTCATCGATCCTGTTCATGAGAGGTAATATAGTTTTATCGAGCCTGTTCATGAGAGGTAATATATAGAGTTTAATTAACATTGTTGAAGTGATACGGGAAATAATTCCCGAGTGAGAAAGATTCTTGCGATATAGAAATGAAACGAGTTTCTATATCGCAAGAATATTTCTCACTAGTGAATTATTTTCCGTATCATGACAAAAATGTTAATTAAACTATATAATATATATTCTGTGATGAATTTCTTTCCAATCGTCTTTTGACACAAGTATTCCTCTTCTGTCACTCCTTTGGCGACAGCACGGAGTTATATTGTGACGTCTATCGTTTAGTTCATAACATTTAGCTACTGTGCTATCTTGCACACTAGGCGAGATAGCACAGTAGAGGAAGGGATATGTTCTAGATTTTCTCAAACTGGGAAATTTCTATAATTCATCACAGAATATATAATATACATATAGAGCGCACATTAACTGTCTTGTTTTATTTTTGTTTTATCGAGCTTGTTCATGAGAGGTAATATACAGTTTTATCGACCCTGTTCATGAGAGGTAATGTAAAGTTTTATCGAGCCTGTTCATGAGAGGTAATATAAGGTTCAATACCTCGCGCCCACTAGCACCGACTTCTGTATTCTGTTTTAAAGCCATAAAGAATGGGCTTGGATGATCCAAAAGAACATTAGCACTGAACATAGCACTGAACATAGCACTAAACAAACGCTAGTGTGAGTGTCCGTAATTACTGAAAAGGGGATCCCTTGGAAGCAATGAACACCAAGAGAGTAAAGCAGCCACAAAGAATGGGCTCGAAGACAGGTTAAATAGTATGGCAATGCTAAATTACTCGCTCTTTGCAGTTGATATATTAGTATTCAACGGTGAAACGAAAGATTCTCGGCTGGTGCACATGGGCTCGCTATAAACTCAGGGACTATAAGCAAACAACTGAATGTTGTTTAACGGCTCATCAACACAGTAAAGGGTATTTAGAGCCGCCCCAGAGAGAGGGGAAGGATACATAGGAATCCGGGAACTGTGCCCTCCTTTTATTATTGAATAGATTCCTATGGTTCTTTAACGTGCTTGGAGGATAGACCGATACACGGGACCGTCCGGTTTACGTTCCCATCCGACGGACGAGGCTAAGGGAAATTGTCTTGCCCAAGAACACAACGACGAAACTCAGTGGCGCCATGGAGGATTGAACCCAGGGCCTCCGGTTACAAATCTGCCGCACTACCGACTGCGCCACGTCAGCCCTCAAGAAGCACCGCCCATCGGTGCAGATGCTTAACTTTCAAGGCCTCGTATATTTATTGGGAAACTAAGTTGCCTAACAGAATTATGGCACTTGTGTTCTTCATACCAAAGTGAATTCATGTGTGATGTGTCATTGAATTCTTTAAGGGGATTCTAAGATATAAGGAATACTAGACGGGTGTTACGTGGAACACCTGTGTCGCCTGTCAGCGCTTTGTCAGTATAACAAGGTTTTTTGGACCGAGATAAATGACCTTGACAAACTGGCCTGAATAAGTTTTTGTGAAGAAAAAAATTAGTATTTAACCCATATAATGACCTTCAGTGTGACCTTGACCTTTATATTTGGCCATGTCAATGTTGTCATGATAAGTATACATGAGAAAGTTATAGCCAACGTTAAGTTTTCGTGAAGAAAAAACTAAGTATTTAACCCATATAATGACCTTCATTGTGACCTTGACCTTTATATTTTAGTATGGTCATGTCGATGTTGTCATGATGAGTATATATTGAAAGTCTGATGACGAAATATCAAGTAATGAGAGTTAAAGCCAACGTTAAATTTTCGCGACGGACGGACGGACGACAAAGTGATCCTATGTATCGCATTTTTCTTCGAAAAGTGACACAAAAAAGGGCCATACTTTTTTAAAAATAAAAGCATGAGTTCTAGAACCTGACTCCATGATGTTGTCAAATGATGCAAAATACATGTGTGCAGTTTCAATCCATTATGTAAAGAGGTTTTCGAAATACAAGCTTACATACAAAACTTTAACCAAATTTTATAAGTATAAAAGGGGCCATTATTTTGTTAAAATAAAAGCATGAGTTATAGAGCCTGGCTTTATGGTGTCTAATGATGTTGAATACATGTAAAGTAGTTTTGGAGATGCAAGCTTCCATACAAAAATTAAACCGGACGCAGACGACGACGATAAAATGATGACAATAGCTCTTTTTTTTCTGTGAACAAGTCAAGCTAAATATATAATCTCTCTTATGCATGCCACGAAAGTGGAACGGGCATATGGTGTATGTTCAGCCAGTCCTAGAAAACAGTTTTACATTAAAGTCTTTTTTTGCAGAAAATGGAGAACTTTCAAACTTATGCATGTTTACATCTACATGACAACAGCATGTTCATGCATGTTTACATCTACATGACAACAGCATGTTCATGCATGTTTACATCTCCATGACAACAGCATGTTCCTACCAAAAGTACGTAAATGTAAATGACTTCCATCTACTTTTCGCACTGGATTAATTTACATAAAAGTTTTACATTCTATTTTTTTATTAAGTCCATTAATCCGACACCAAAAACCCAACAGCTTTTAAACTTAAAACACACTTCTACAAGACAGTAACATGTTCCTACCTTAGTAGGTCAATGTGACAGACATTGACCTACTTTATTGATTTAGTCCATTTCTCACACAATAACTGATTTACAACTTTCAAATTTTAAAACATTTACATCATACACGCATCTACATGACCGTTCAATTGAATTGGGTTTTAAGGCGCACCAACATATGAAAGGTTATATGGCACCTGAACATGCCAGGCTCATCCTCCATGTACATCGAGATAAAATATGGAAAATGGGCCTAGAACCTTCTCACCCTGAACTGCAGAGTTGCTGCAAATTCTATCGTAGAAACACCATTTACGCTGGAGCCACGTTTATTGTTTTTCTGCCACTACTCTTTTGATGTGAGCTGGATGGCACCTGAAACAATGCCGGGATCATGATGAAGACCTTTAATGAACATGAAAAAAAATGATAAAATGAATCTCAACATGTTCAAACCATAAGTAGGCCAATGTGAATGACCTTTACCTACTTTGACATACTTTGTCTATTTACTCAATTTCTCAAACAATAATAGCCCAAATTTCATTGTCACATATATCTATCTACATACCAGCATTATGTCCCTATCAATGTGAATGACCTTTACCTATTTTTCTTATAAATAATGAATGTAATGGAAAATAAAAACAAACTCTTGCTACAATAAACATATAATTTACGTAAGAAAACATCAAATGGTGTTAGAATACAATATACTATAACTTTGTTTATAATGAATGTATATTTCAAATTCCATTTTTATGAAAAATAGCCTAAAAGATGAAGAATTCATTGCCATCATGATTTTGCAAAAAGTGTATAATTATATATATTTATCACATAACTTGGGATGTGGGAGTGTAAGAAAGCCATAAAATAAATATCGTAATGCACTTGTGTAATAAATATGCAAAAGAAAGTCAAATCATTGCTCGGTCTTTTTCTATTCAGTTCGGTGTGCAATCAGATTTGCCTTGTCGATTTTCGTAACCGTCCAAAATACCAGATTGCAGAAATCAATGATGCAGTTCCGACTGCTTGGGGTTTAACGTTGAAGACCGAAGCAACATGTCAACATACATGTACTAAAAGAATAATATACGCAGCCACATTAATTAATATATGTAATGTGGCTTTTTTTTTAGTTATATATACGATACGGGTTTTTCCTGAAAAAAAGTAAGTGGGGGTAGGGCAGAACTCGCTTTTATTTATTTCTTGTGGGTGGGAGGAGTAAACTTTATTTATTGGTTGGTGAGGTTAAAAATAATTTGAAATATTGATGTGGGTACTCTTAAAATAAAAGTGAGTTCCGTCCCTTCCACTTCTTTTTTCCTGAAAATGCCCTAATAGAATCTCACATTCATGCCTATTCAATACTGAATTTATTAAACAGGATCCTCTATATACAGTAAGTGGATGTGTGTTTCTTCTTTCGTGGCTTTGCGACTACATCATAGGCATGTAAGACAAACGGGATTATCTTTGCACTGATTCTAGTGTTTCATGGTGTGTTTTTTTAATACCAGTTTCAAAATTACTAGAATTTAAAAATTGTGAAGGTCCATTATTTTGAATCTGAACTCAGCAAAACTCTTGAATAAGGTATGTATTGAGGATGTACTTTTTATTTATCAAAGTTGAGCAAAATTCCTATATGCTAGATTCAATTATAATTTTAAAATACGTTTTAGGGCTATATCATTAAAACATACATGGGACCCCAGGAAAGCACTTTTGAAACTGAACACTCACCCATAGATGCGAAATTGAGTTAAAGAAACAAAGGACAAGGTATGATAAGGGGGTATTTTGGCCCCCAATATATTCAAAATGCAATAAAATAATATTTACATATAATCTGTTGAGCATATTGAAGTAAATTGATCATATTCTATCTTCAAAATATATTTTAATTTGTTTTATTTATCTAGAAGAATTAATAGGGTCTCAAAAACGGCATTTTTGGTAATTTTGTTATATTTTGTAGATTTTGGACCTTTCTGGGCAAGATTTTGATCCTAAAAATATAGAGCGCACCTCCGAGCACACAGTTTTTTGGTTGATGATGCATCCCTATCAAGTACCTGTTTCAACAAAAAATCAGCTGTGCTCGAGGGTGCGCTCTGTATTTCCAAGACCAAAAACTGATCGAAAACTGCTGAAAATGAACAAAAATGTATTTTTTTTAAAGAAAAGGCCTCATTTGTGAGGCTCTTAAACTCATTTAGAGCCATCAAACGTATTTGTAATGAGTTTTAATATTGATTCAGTTCATTTGTAGGTAAACTAGATATTCAAAACTTGTGCATTAAAACTTTCAATATTGGGGGCCAATTTTGTCCTTTATCATACCTAGTCCTTTAAAATAGGTTTCACCCTTAGATATTTTTTAAATTGCCTTCCTGGGGTCCTGTGTATGTTTTAATGGAATAGCCCTTATATTAGATCTATCTATTTTCAGTAAAATTTCTAATAACAATTAACAGAGCATTATAGTGATTACACTAAAAGAAGAGATGGAGAAAGAGTTAAACAAATCTAGTATATTCACACTAGAAAAAGTTTGCGTAAATATGATCTAAACATCTTATCTATAATGCGATATGTATCTTTAATATAGGGACAACAAATATAAAAGATTTAACAAGTAACATCTATAAAAAGTATAAAACATGGAATGTACACTGTATTTGGTAACTACAAGACATCTTCCGATTCATATGTCTCGCCTAACAGGGACTGGACTTCGAAATAAGAGCTTAACACACACAAATAAAAACGACAGTTATTTGCCAATTCAAATAAAGTCAAGGTTGTAGGTTGAACCCCTATGTCAGAATGAGACTTACAACCCAATATACGTCTTTGACTGAAGTTTGGAAGATTCTGCGCATGTTTGTGAAAACTTGATGTTAAATAGATGAAGTTAGTAAACCATAAAAGTCAAGGCCATCTGGAATCAATTGGTCTTTAATTGAGATGTATTCCCAACAATAACTTTGCTTTAAATTTGGTGTATCTAGTGATTTTGTTACTGAGAAACAGACGCAAATGCACAAACAACTCCACATACAACCGACAAAGACAATGACCTGTAAAGGTCAAGGTCATCTGCATGACTGTAAAAGGCAAGGTCATCTGTGAAACAACGCTGGAAAAGAGCAGTACAATATATAAACAGCATTCATAAATGATAAACAGAACTAAATGCAAACTCAATGCTGACGTCTTCAGTTTCGTCACTGACATGAAAGTAACATATAGGTCTCTCTCGCTCTTTCCTGCGACAAAAAGAATCATGGAACAAGCACAGGCCAATGGTAACTGTCATCTTCTTTTATCTTTTTGAAGTCCAAACCCTGGTGTTGGCCTGACCCTATAACCAAACCCTGGTGTTGGCCAGACCCTATTACCAAACCCTGGTGTTGGCCAGACTCTATAACCGAACCCTGGTGTTGGCCAGACCCTATAACCAAACCCTGGTGTTGGGCCAGACCCTATAACCAAACCCTGGTATTGGGTCAGACCCTATAACCAAACCCTGGTGTTGGCCAGACCCTATAACCAAACCCTGGTATTGGGCCAGACCCTATAACCAAACCCTGGTGGTGGCCAGACCATATAACCAAATCCTGGTGTTGGCCAGGCCCTATAATTAGTATACCGGTACACATATTTGTTGATTAAACATAATTTAAAAGTATTGTAAACTTCACCCAACCAGATGGCCACTACTGCATTTTGAGCCCCCAGTTATACCAGAAACCAGATATGATCCATAACTTGCCAAATAAATAATCAACCAGTTCAAGTAGGCATACTATGCCGAATTGATGGGTAAAACAGAGGTACCATTAACATCGGTAAAACAGAGGTACCATTAACATTGGTAAAACAGAGGTACCATTAACAGTTTACCTAGTCTGAGGACCTTGACATGCACCTATTGTTTGGGGCACATGTTTCAGCCAAAGTTTTTTTCGCTTTTACATGAACAATTTTGACAATACTAACATGAAGTATTTATCATTGGAATTGTCATGTTTAGAAGGTTCTAGGCCTTTTATCTCGATGTAAACGGAGGATGAGCCCAACATGTTTATTCCTGTTTGGGCCATATAACTTTTCTTGTGTTGTTGCGCCGTAAAGCTTAATTCAATACAAATAACTATCACACTTTAAAAACACGTAAAAAAGGTAATACCAAATCTAATAAACACATGTAAATATAAATATTTGATATCCATGCTACACTACTGCTGTCTGGATGATACAAGTTTACTAATGGCACATCAGTTTCTGTCTGGATGATACAAGTTTACTAATGCCACATCAGTTTCTGTCTGAATGATACAAGTTTACTAATGCCACATCAGTTACTGTCTGGATGATACAAGTTTACTAATGCCACATCAGTTACTGTCTGAATGATACAAGTTTACTAATGGCACATCAGTTTCTGTCTGGACGACACTAAGTTTATTAATGGCACATCAGTTTCTGTCTGGACGACACTAAGTTTACTAATGCCGCATCAGTTTCTGTCTGCATTATACAAGCATGTAAGTGGGGCATAAAGGGACACATGGCAATCTTAATTTTTTTTAAAACTCGCGATGCCCCGTTAGTTTTTCTACATTGCATTTGTTCAATCATTAATATTAATTATAAGAATAGTTATTTGAAAATTGTTATTGCATATTGCTATTACTGTTGATTATAATGTGTTAGCCTATGGTAGAATAACGAAGCAAAATTAAGAGAAAATTATTTAAGTTGTTACTCTAGTTTTGAAACCGGTAAAGGAAGATCACGTGACACACATCGGGGTTCTGCAAACAAAACCAAAACAATCTGATTAAGACACAATTCGTCCTAAGGAGTGTTCGACCCTATGAACAAAACTACGCTCGCTAAAATAAATTCGGAGTTATTTCTGAAAGCAATAATCATCAACATTTCATTTATATGCAAGCAGGTTTAAAGTCAAAATGATACTGGATTAAAAAATTTAGATGCCAATTTAAATGCTTGATTAAAACCTCAAGATTTCCATGTGTCCCTTTATGTTATTGTCCGAATTATACATGGGGTATTAAAGAAGAAATCACCATACACATCATCCAGACAGCTTCAGCATAGCTTGGTGTATATCTCACAACCGCTAGGCCAACAATTACCTAAGTTATGACATCATATTTCATGTTAGAGGGACTGGGGGCAATCTGGAAGAATTTTGGATGTCTGTCCAAAATATAAATAAAACCATGATAAGGTGCTTTTATCTGGCACTAATTTAGTTGTCATGTTCGATCGGGTTAAATTATAGTTTATGAATATTTTGTCTCTGGAAACCCATGACTTAGTGAGTTTTTTGTTGTACAAATCATAAGTATATTAATTAATAAAGGCTTTAAGACTGGGAGAAGTACTTGTTTCATGTTATACGTATACTTTTATTGAACTTTCTTAAAGAGGCACTACCTATATCTACGCGATTTTTAATGTAAAATATTAAATACTCAATATTACTGCATTTATATGTATACATAATTATTTTATGAGTATTCTAAGAAGAAACATGGTTCGATTCCAGTTCTGTAAATTATTAATTATGATCAAAACAATATCTTGAAAAAATTCTGCCCAGACGTTTATTCCTGCCGGAGAACTACGTGTTTTTACGATTTTCTCGGACATGCGCAATGCGATTACAAACTATTCGGCGCAGTTCCGATAGCAAACGAATAGATCGGAACTCTTCGCTAATCAGACGAGGTAGTTATGATTATAAAGGAATAAGATTGGAAAATCTCCATAATCGGCTTGTCTAAAACAATTACGAATACAATTTCAAAAATCCCATCTTTTCAATCCTGTTTTTCCCCAGCAAAACGCATATTACATTGGGTGAAATTATTGCCATTTACCTTTTTCATAGTCCTCTTTATAATTAAGTAAAGTTTATATCAATTGGTGGACAAAAAGATATAGGTAGAGCCTCTTTAACAACTGATAGCATAAATTATATTTCTTATTGATGTAAAAGTGTATCTCGAGGGAGATAATTCAGAAAAGCGACAACTTGTCGACAAATACACAATTTACTAAACAGTGGAAACAATGTATGAATCTCCACCACATATTAAAATAGAATTATTGGTCCAAACTTTGGCACAAAATTACATCCAAATTGCTTCCAGTCTCTTGAACTTTGAGCAAGCAAAACAAAATGTACATAGTTTATATTTTCACTAACTACTAACTCAAATTGCTGTAGATTTCACTATTATGCTGTAGTTCAAAACTTAACGGTCACGCATACAAAAGCGTGAATAGAATTTAGCCAAATGTATAAGTAGGTTGAGATGACAATTCACAAAAACACTTCAAAATTGTGAAAATACATAGTTATATTTTTTTTTGTAGTATTTTGTAAATTGCAACCTTAAGTTTGAGTATTCCATGATATATGCAATATTTCTTAGAATGTTAAAAATTCTACAAATAAAATATGAACACATATTTATTCCCCTCCAACTACTGCTGGACTTTTTGGCCTTCCTGACCTTGACCTTGACCTCCAGCTGTCTGACTTTCTTCTTGATCCTCAGCTGCTTTTTGTTTATCATTAAATTCTTTAATTTTAGCTCTAACTATCATCAGATGACGCTTGATATACTCTTCCTGTGGGACGAGATGGTGAACCTGTTCCAAACATTTCTCCCCACGTATAAGGTCACCGCGCTCCACGTACACAACACACAGATTATGCATGGCCTCGGTGTTCTCAGGTTGTAGATCCAACACTGTCAAGAAACTCTAAAATGAAAAATCATTGAGTGTGAATTACGCAACTCTAGCTAGCCTTGCTAGGTCTTGTCTCTGAGGGCCGCCCTCAACAACATCAACTTTGAATGTCCACTTTAAAACACAAATTGTTTGTATCTTTATAACAAATATGTGTTATAATAGTCATTTACTGAAAACAAAATTCTCTTCTTTTAGAAACATTAGTCATATACTGGTTAGGGGCAGTTTCCGTCCAAGCCCAGTTTCAGTCATTTTCATTTGATTACAGTTGTTATACTGCAAATTACTTACGCGAAGTTACTAACTGACAGATGTTTATCACTGAAGGTTGAAAACAGAAGAAACAACCCAAAAGGTAAACAAGCGGTACAAATACACAAGACCTCGGTCTGAGTGTGTCTCGCCCACCGCAGCAAAAAGCATATGAAACATTTTATTAAATTTGTAAATATGACCAAGTATCAAAGACATAAAGTGAGACAATCACATAAAAGTTAACTGAGGTTAAGTTACCTGACTAAGGTTAAGTTTGGCGAAAATAACGCAAATTATGACCTTGACCTTGGTAATTTTTGCCATTTAGTGATGTCCACCATTGCCAACAATACATATGACCAAGTATCAAAGACATAAAGTGGGGCAATCACATAAAGTTAACTGAGGTTAAGTTACCTAACCAAGGTTAAGTTTGGGGAAAATAACGCAAAATATGACCTTGACCTTGGTAATTTTTTTCATTTAGTGATGTCCACCAATGCCAACAATACATATGACCAAGTATCAAAGACATAAAGTCGGGCAATCACATAAAGTTAACTGAGGTTAAGTTACCTAACCAAGGTTAAGTTTGGGGAAAATAACGCAAAATATGACCTTGACCTTGCTATTTTTTGTCATTCAGCGATGTCCACCAATGCCAATAATACATATGACCAAGTATCAAAGACATAAAGAGGGGGCAATCACATAAAGTTAACTGAGGTTAAGTTACCTAACCAAGGTTAAGTTTGGGGAAAATAACGCAAAATATGACCTTGACCTTGGTAATTTTTGTCATTTAGTGATGTCCACCAATGCCAACAATACATATGACCAAGTATCAAAGACATAAAGTGGGGCAATCACATAAAGTTAACTGAGGTTAAGTTACCTAACCAAGGTTAAGTTTGGGGAAAATAACGCAAAATATGACCTTGACCTTGGTATTTTTTGTCATTCAGCGATGTCCACCAATGCCAACAATACATATGACCAAGTATCAAAGACATAAAGTGGGGCAATCACATAAAGTTAACTGAGGTTAAATTACCTAACCAAGGTTAAGTTTGGGGAAAATAACGCAAAATATGACCTTGACCTTGGTAATTTTTGTCATTTAGTGATGTCCCCCAATGCCAACAATACATATGACCAAGTATGAAACAAAGAAATTAAAGTTATTAGGAAAAGTTAACTAACTGAGGTTAACTTACCTAACCAAACTGAAGTTTAGGGTAAATAATGCAAAACATGACCTTGACCTTGGTATTTTTTGTCGTTCAGCGATGTCCACCAATGCCAACAATACATATGACCAAGTATCAAAGACATAAAGTGAGGCAATCACATAAAGTTAATTGAGGTTAAGTCACCATAGCAAATTTAAGTTACCTAACCAAAGTTAAGTTTGGGGGAAATAAGCAAAATATGACCTTGACCTTGGTAACTTTTGTCATTCGGTGATGTCCACCAATGCCAGCAATACATATGACCAAGTATCAAACAAAAAAAAAAATGAGGCAAACTCATATAGTTAACTGGTTAAATTACCTAACCAAGGTTAAGTTTTGTGAAAATAACGCAAAATATGACCTTGACCTTTTTAATTTTGGCATTACGTGATGTCCCTTGACCTAACAAAGCATCTGACAAAGTTTCAGAAAAATTTGAGAAGCGGTTGTTGAGATATGGTTGATTTAAAGTGTGGTCGCCGCCGCCGGAAAAGTGACTGCTATCTCGCTACCCACTATCGTGGGCGAGACAAAAAGGGATTTCTCCAAAACTTGTGTTAACATCCTTATATGGTGTAGGGGATGCGTGCGTAAACTGCCACATAATAAATTATTTTTAAGAAAATAACGTCGTTATGACTTCCTATTTTTCTCACACTTAAGCCGACGCAGTTAATATATATTGCGTTAATATATTTTAACCAGAGAGAGGCAACTCTCATTCAACCTGTATCTGTTTGATTTACACAGAATTACCCATTGTTATAGTGTAAAACTGACGTCGTGGAAAATATTACATTGAAGTTACCAGGCGCATTGTTATAGCGATCAAGGTGAATGATGAAACAAAGCAAACATACAATTTTAACAATGAAACTGTAGAAATGACTTGCAAACATGTTTTTAATTTATCAAATGTTTATACTGTATCATGACCAAGCTGAATATATCACTCGTGATGGAAACTGGGCTTGTGAACAAAAAGATTTTTCAGTTAAAGTCTGTTTATAAAAAGTTCATGTGTCACTTCGGTAATTTATATCAAACAAAATGTTTTGGTGTCAAATTTCCAAGAAGAGGTAACCTAATAGAAAGTAGAGTAAAAATGGTCAGGATACATAGATTTGTCTGAAAAATTAGTTTATGTTTACATAAGTGACAGAAAGTGGCCCCGACCAGTACAGACGTAAAACTGTTTGCTCATGAAGATTGTAACTCATGCACATTCAATCACACTTTTCTTAAACTCAGTATAACTTGTTGGTATTTAAGGCAATTTCTGACATCATAATTCTAGGTAGAAATGGAGGTATTTCAACCAGATGTAAAGTACATTACCTCCTCCGCTACTTTCAGGTTTTTTATATGGTTAACATTCAGTTCCCCGAGTAACATCAGTCCCTTTGTGTGTTCTGGATACAGCTGAAATAAGACACGAGATAACATAAGAATTCCCCTACAGCTGAAATAAGACATGAGATAACATAAGAATTCCCCTACAACTAAAATAGGACACTAAGACTCAAGATAACGTAAGTATTTCCCTACAGCTGCTATAAGATATGAGATAACCTACAGCTGATATAAGACATGAGATAACCTACAGCTGATATAAGACATGAGATAACCTACAGCTGATATAAGACATGAGATAACCTACAGCTGATATAAGACATGAGAAAACACAAGTATTCACCTACAGCTAAAAATAATGCATGAGATCACACAACTATTTCCTGAAAGCTGAATTATCACATGAGATAAGCTACAGTTACTCACCTCCAGCAGTCTATGAACTTAATCTACAGGGATTCACCTCAAGCAGTCTATGAACATAAGCTACAGTGTCTCCAATAGTCTATGAACATAAGCTACAGTGACTCACCTCAAGCAGTCTATGAACATAAGCTACAGTGACTCCAACAGTCTATGAACATAAGCTACTGTGACTCACCTTGAGCGGTCTATGAACATAAGCTACAGTGACTCACCTCGAGCAGTCTATGAACATAAGCTACAGTGACTCACCTGCAACAGTCTATGAACATAAGCTACTGTGACTCACCTCCAGCAGTCTATGAACATAAGCTTCAGTGACTCACCTCAAACAGTCTATGAATATAAGCTACAGTGACTCACCTCAAACAGTCTATGAACATAAGCTACAGTGTCTCCAACAGTCTATGAACATAAGCTACAGTGTCTCACCTCAAGCAGTCTATGAACATAAGCTACAGTGACTCACCTGGAACAGTCTATGAACATAAGCTACTGTGACTCACCTCGAGCAGTCTATGAACATAAGCTACAGTGACTCACCTCAAACAGTCTATGAATATAAGCTACAGTGACTCACCTCGAGCAGTCAATGAACATAAGCTACAGTGAATCTCCTAGAGCAGTCTATGAACATAAGCTACAGTGACTCACCTCGAGCAGTCTATGAACATAAGCTACAGTGACTCACCTCGAGCAGTCTATGAACATAAGCTACTGTGACTCACCTCAAGCAGTCTATGAACATAAGCTACAGTGACTCACCTCGAGCAGTCTATGAACATAAGCTACAGTGACTCACCTCAAGCAGTTATTTGAACATAAGCTACTGTGTTTCACCTCGAACAGTCTATGAACATTAGCTACAGTGTTTCACCTCAAGCAGTCTATGAACATAAGCTACAGTGACTCACCTCAAGCAGTCTATGAACATAAGCTACAGTGACTCACCTCAAACAGTCTATGAACATAAGCTACTGTGTTTTATCTCGAGCAGTCTATGAACATAAGCTACAGTGACTCACCTCGAGCAGTCTATGAACATAAACTACTGTGACTCCCCTCCAGCAGTCAATGAACATAAGCTACTCTGATTCACCTCAAGCAGTCTATGAACATAAGCAACAGTGACTCACCTCAAGCAGTCTATGAACATAAGCTACTGTGTCTCACCTCAAGCAGTCTATGAACATAAGCTACAGTGACTCACCTCGAGCAGTCTATGAATATAAGCTACAGTGACTCACCTGGAACAGTCTATGAACATTAGCTACAGTGACTCACCTCAAACAGTCTATGAACATAAGCTACTGTGACTCACCTGGAGCAGTCTATGAACATAAGCTACAGTGACTCACCTCGAGCAGTCTATGAACATAAGCTACTGTGTCTCACCTCAAGCAGTCTATGAACATAAGCTACAGTGACTCACCTTGAGCAGTCTATGAACATAAGCTACAGTGACTCACCTGGAACAGTCTATGAACATTAGTTACAGTGTCTCACCTCGAGCAGTCTATGAACATAAGCTACAGTGACTCACCTGGAACAGTCTATGAACATTAGTTACAGTGTCTCACCTCGAGCAGTCTATGAACATAAGCTACAGTGACTCACCTCAAACAGTCTATGAACATAAGCTACTGTGACTCACCTGGAGCAGTCTATGAACATAAGCTACAGTGACTCACCTGGAGCAGTCTATGAACATAAGCTACAGTGACTCACCTTAAGCAGTCTATCAACATAAGCTACTGTGTCTCAATTTAAGCAGTCTATGAACATAAGCTACAGTGACTCACCTCGAGCAGTCTATGAACATAAGCTACAGTGACTCACCTGGAACAGTCTATGAACATTAGTTACAGTGTCTCACCTCGAGCAGTCTATGAACATAAGCTACAGTGACTCACCTCAAACAGTCTATGAACATAAGCTACAGTGACTCACCTGGAACAGTCTATGAACATTAGCTACAGTGTTTCACCTCAAGCAGTCTATGAACATAAGCTACAGTGACTCACCTCAAGCAGTCTATGAACATAAGCTACTGTGTCTCACCTCAAGCAGTCTATGAACATAAGCTACAGTGACTCACCTCGAGCAGTCTATGAACATAAGCTACAGTGTCTCACCTCAAGCAGTCTATGAACATAAGCTACAGTGTCTCACCTGGAACAGTCTATGAACATAAGCTACAGTGACTCACCTCGAGCAGTCTATGAACATAAGCTACATTGAGTCATCTCGAGCAGTCTATGAACATAAGCTACAGTGTCTCACCTCGAACAGTCTATGAACATAAGCTACAGAGACTCACCTCGAGCAGTCTATGAACAGAAGCCACAGTGAGTCACCTCGAGCAGTCTATGAACATAAGCTACTGTGACTCACCTCGAGCAGTTTATGAACATAAGCTATAGGGACTCACCTCAAGCAGTCTATGAACATAAGCTACAGTGACTCACCTCAAGCAGTCTATGAACATAAGCTACAGTGACTCACCTCGAACAGTCTATGAACTTAAGCTACTGTGACTCACCTCGAGCAGTCTATGAACATAAGCTACTGTGTCTCACCTCAAGCAGTCTATGAACATAAGCTACAGTGACTCACCTTGAGCAGTCTATGAACATAAGCTACAGTGACTCACCTGGAACAGTCTATGAACATTAGTTACAGTGTCTCACCTCAAACAGTCTATGAACATAAGCTACTGTGACTCACCTCAAACAGTCTATGAACATAAGCTACAGTGACTCACCTGGAACAGTATATGAACATTAGCTACAGTGTTTCACCTCAAGCAGTCTATGAACATAAGCTACAGTGACTCACCTCAAGCAGTCTATGAACATAAGCTACTGTGTCTGACCTCAAGCAGTCTATGAACATAAGCTACAGTGACTCACCTCAAGCAGTCTATGAACATAAGCTACAGTGTCTCACCTCAAGCAGTCTATGAACATAAGCTACAGTGTCTCACCTGGAACAGTCTATGAACATAAGCTACAGTGACTCACCTCGAGCAGTCTATGAACATAAGCTACATTGAGTCATCTCGAGCAGTCTATGAACATAAGCTACAGTGTCTCACCTCGAACAGTCTATGAACATAAGTTACAGAGACTCACCTCGAGCAGTCTATGAACATAAGCCACAGTGAGTCACCTCGAGCAGTCTATGTACATAAGCTACTGTGACTCACCTCGAGCAGTTTATGAACATAAGCTATAGGGACTCACCTCAAGCAGTCTATGAACATAAGCTACAGTGACTCACCTCAAGCAGTCTATGAACATAAGCTACAGTGACTCACCTCGAACAGTCTATGAACTTAAGCTACTGTGACTCACCTCGAGCAGTCTATGAACATAAGCTACAGTGACTCGCTAGAACAGTCTATGAACAAAACCTACAGTAGCTAACCTCAAACAGTCTATGAACATAAGTCACAGTGATTCACCTCAAGCAGTCTATGAACATAAGTTACAGTGTCTCACCAACAGTCTATGAACATAAGCTACAGTGACTCACCTCGAGCAGTCTATGAACATAAGCTACAGTGTCTCACCAACAGTCTATGAACATAAGCTACAGTGACTCACCTCAAGCAGTCTATGAACATAAGCTACAGTGTCTCACCAACAGTCTTTGAACATAAGCTACAGTGACTCACCTCGAGCAGTCTATGAACATAAGCTACAGTGTCTCACCAACAGTCTATGAACATAAGCTACTGTGACTCACCTCGAGCAGTCTATGAACATAAGCTACATTGACTCACCTCGAACAGTCTATGAACAAAAGCTACAGTGGCTAACCTCAAACAGTCTATGAACCTAAGTCACAGTGATTCACCTCAAGCAGTCTATGAACATAAGTTACAGTGTCTCACCTCAAGCAGTCTATGAACATAAGCTACAGTGTCTCACCAACAGTCTTTGAACATAAGCTACAGTGACTCACATCGAGCAGTCTATCAACATAAGCTACAGTGTCTCACCAACAGTTTATGAACATAAGCTACAGTGACTCACCTCAAGCAGTCTATGAACATTAGCTACAGTGTTTCACCTCAAGCAGTCTATGAACATAAGCTACAGTGACTCACCTCAAGCAGTCTATGAACATAAGCTACAGTGACTCACCTCAAACAGTCTATGAACATAAGCTACTGTGTTTTATCTCGAGCAGTCTATGAACATAAGCTACAGTGACTCACCTCGAGCAGTCTATGAACATAAACTACTGTGACTCCCCTCCAGCAGTCTATGAACATAAGCTACTCTGATTCACCTCAAGCAGTCTATGAACGTAAGCAACAGTGACTCACCTCAAGCAGTCTATGAACATAAGCTACTGTGTCTCACCTCAAGCAGTCTATGAACATAAGCTACAGTGACTCACCTCGAGCAGTCTATGAATATAAGCTACAGTGACTCACCTGGAACAGTCTATGAACATTAGCTACAGTGACTCACCTCAAACAGTCTATGAACATAAGCTACTGTGACTCACCTGGAGCAGTCTATGAACATAAGCTACAGTGACTCACCTCGAGCAGTCTATGAACATAAGCTACTGTGTCTCACCTCAAGCAGTCTATGAACATAAGCTACAGTGACTCACCTTGAGCAGTCTATGAACATAAGCTACAGTGACTCACCTGGAACAGTCTATGAACATTAGTTACAGTGTCTCACCTCGAGCAGTCTATGAACATAAGCTACAGTGACTCACCTGGAACAGTCTATGAACATTAGTTACAGTGTCTCACCTCGAGCAGTCTATGAACATAAGCTACAGTGACTCACCTCAAACAGTCTATGAACATAAGCTACTGTGACTCACCTGGAGCAGTCTATGAACATAAGCTACAGTGACTCACCTGGAGCAGTCTATGAACATAAGCTACAGTGACTCACCTTAAGCAGTCTATCAACATAAGCTACTGTGTCTCAATTTAAGCAGTCTATGAACATAAGCTACAGTGACTCACCTCGAGCAGTCTATGAACATAAGCTACAGTGACTCACCTGGAACAGTCTATGAACATTAGTTACAGTGTCTCACCTCGAGCAGTCTATGAACATAAGCTACAGTGACTCACCTCAAACAGTCTATGAACATAAGCTACAGTGACTCACCTGGAACAGTCTATGAACATTAGCTACAGTGTTTCACCTCAAGCAGTCTATGAACATAAGCTACAGTGACTCACCTCAAGCAGTCTATGAACATAAGCTACTGTGTCTCACCTCAAGCAGTCTATGAACATAAGCTACAGTGACTCACCTCGAGCAGTCTATGAACATAAGCTACAGTGTCTCACCTCAAGCAGTCTATGAACATAAGCTACAGTGTCTCACCTGGAACAGTCTATGAACATAAGCTACAGTGACTCACCTCGAGCAGTCTATGAACATAAGCTACATTGAGTCATCTCGAGCAGTCTATGAACATAAGCTACAGTGTCTCACCTCGAACAGTCTATGAACATAAGCTACAGAGACTCACCTCGAGCAGTCTATGAACAGAAGCCACAGTGAGTCACCTCGAGCAGTCTATGAACATAAGCTACTGTGACTCACCTCGAGCAGTTTATGAACATAAGCTATAGGGACTCACCTCAAGCAGTCTATGAACATAAGCTACAGTGACTCACCTCAAGCAGTCTATGAACATAAGCTACAGTGACTCACCTCGAACAGTCTATGAACTTAAGCTACTGTGACTCACCTCGAGCAGTCTATGAACATAAGCTACTGTGTCTCACCTCAAGCAGTCTATGAACATAAGCTACAGTGACTCACCTTGAGCAGTCTATGAACATAAGCTACAGTGACTCACCTGGAACAGTCTATGAACATTAGTTACAGTGTCTCACCTCAAACAGTCTATGAACATAAGCTACTGTGACTCACCTCAAACAGTCTATGAACATAAGCTACAGTGACTCACCTGGAACAGTATATGAACATTAGCTACAGTGTTTCACCTCAAGCAGTCTATGAACATAAGCTACAGTGACTCACCTCAAGCAGTCTATGAACATAAGCTACTGTGTCTGACCTCAAGCAGTCTATGAACATAAGCTACAGTGACTCACCTCAAGCAGTCTATGAACATAAGCTACAGTGTCTCACCTCAAGCAGTCTATGAACATAAGCTACAGTGTCTCACCTGGAACAGTCTATGAACATAAGCTACAGTGACTCACCTCGAGCAGTCTATGAACATAAGCTACATTGAGTCATCTCGAGCAGTCTATGAACATAAGCTACAGTGTCTCACCTCGAACAGTCTATGAACATAAGTTACAGAGACTCACCTCGAGCAGTCTATGAACATAAGCCACAGTGAGTCACCTCGAGCAGTCTATGTACATAAGCTACTGTGACTCACCTCGAGCAGTTTATGAACATAAGCTATAGGGACTCACCTCAAGCAGTCTATGAACATAAGCTACAGTGACTCACCTCAAGCAGTCTATGAACATAAGCTACAGTGACTCACCTCGAACAGTCTATGAACTTAAGCTACTGTGACTCACCTCGAGCAGTCTATGAACATAAGCTACAGTGACTCGCTAGAACAGTCTATGAACAAAACCTACAGTAGCTAACCTCAAACAGTCTATGAACATAAGTCACAGTGATTCACCTCAAGCAGTCTATGAACATAAGTTACAGTGTCTCACCAACAGTCTATGAACATAAGCTACAGTGACTCACCTCGAGCAGTCTATGAACATAAGCTACAGTGTCTCACCAACAGTCTATGAACATAAGCTACAGTGACTCACCTCAAGCAGTCTATGAACATAAGCTACAGTGTCTCACCAACAGTCTTTGAACATAAGCTACAGTGACTCACCTCGAGCAGTCTATGAACATAAGCTACAGTGTCTCACCAACAGTCTTTGAACATAAGCTACTGTGACTCACCTCGAGCAGTCTATGAACATAAGCTACATTGACTCACCTCGAACAGTCTATGAACAAAAGCTACAGTGGCTAACCTCAAACAGTCTATGAACCTAAGTCACAGTGATTCACCTCAAGCAGTCTATGAACATAAGTTACAGTGTCTCACCTCAAGCAGTCTATGAACATAAGCTACAGTGTCTCACCAACAGTCTTTGAACATAAGCTACAGTGACTCACATCGAGCAGTCTATGAACATAAGCTACAGTGTCTCACCAACAGTTTATGAACATAAGCTACAGTGACTCACCTCGAACAGTCTATGAACATAAGCTACAGTGATTCACCTCAAGCAGTCTATGAACATAAGCTACAGTGACTTACCTCGAGCAGTCTATGAACATAAGCTACAGTGACTCACCTCAAGCAGTCTATGAACATAAGCTATAGTGACTCACCTCGAGCAGTCTATGAACATAAGTCACACTGATTCACCTCGAGCAGTCTATGAACATCAGCTACAGTGACTCACCTCGAGCAGTCTATGAACATAAGCTACAGTGGCTCACCTCGAGCAGTCTATGAACATAAGCTACAGTGACTCACCTCAAGCAGTCTATGAACATAAGCCACAGTGACTCACCTCGAGCAGTTTATGAACATAAGCTACAGTGACTCACCTCGAGCAGTCTATGAACATAAGTCACACTGACTCACCTAGAGCAGTCTATGAACATCAGCTACAGTGACTCACCTCGAGCAGTCTATGAACATAAGCCACAGTGGCTCACCTCGAGCAGTCTATGAACATAAGCTACAGTGACCCACCTCAAGCAGTCTATGAACGTAAGCCACAGTGACTCACCTCGAGCAGTCTATGAACATAAGCCACAGTGACTCATCTCTAGCAGTCTATGAACATAAGCTACAGTGACTCACCTCGAGCAGTCTATGAACATAAGCCACAGTGACTCACCTCGAGCAGTCTATGAACATAAGCTACAGTGACTCACCTCGAGCAGTCTATGAACATAAGCCACAGTGACTCACCTCGAGCAGTCTATGAACATAAGCTACAGTGACTCACCTCGAGCAGCCTATGAACATAAGCCACAGTGACTCACCTCAAGCAGTCTATGAACATAAGCTATAGTGTCTCACCTCAAGCAGTCTATGAACATAAGCTACAGTGTCTCACCTACAGTCTATGAACATAAGCTACAGTGACTCTCCTCGAGCAGTCTATGAACATAACATAGTGACTCACCTCGAGCAGTCTATGAACATAAGTCACAGTGATTCACATTGAGCAGTCTATGAACATAAGCTACTGTGACTCACCTCGAGCAATCTATGAACATAAGGAACAGTGACACACCTCAAGCAGTCTATGAACATAAGCTACAGTCATTCACCTCGAGCAGTCTACGAACATAAGCTACAGTGGCTCACCTCGAGCAGTCTATGAACATAAGCTACAGTGAATCACCTCGAGCAGTCTATGAACATAAGCTACAGTGACTCACCTCGAGCAGTCTATGAACCTAAGCTACAGTGACTCACCTCGAGCAGTCTATGAACATAAGCTACAGTGATTCACCTCGAGCAGTCTACGAACATAAGCTACAGTGGCTCACCTCGAGCAATCTATGAACATAAGCTACAGTGAATCACCTCGAGCAGTCTATGAACATAAACTACAGTGACTCACCTCGAACAGTCTAGAACATAAGTCACAGTGACTCACATCGAGCAGTCTATGAACATAAGCTACAGTGACTCACCTCAAGCAGTCTATGAACATAAGCTACTGTGTCTCACCTCAAGCAGTCTATGAACATAAGCTACAGTGACTCACCTCAAGCAGTCTATGAATATAAGCTACAGTGACTCACCTCGAGCAGTCTATGAACATAAGCTACAGTGACTCACCTCGAGCAGTCTATGAACATAAGCTAGTGACTCACCTCGAGCAGTCTATCAACATAAGCCACAGTGACTCACCTCAAGCAGTCTATGAACATAAGCTACAGTGGCTCACCTCGAGCAGTCTATGAACATAAGCTACAGTGACTCACCTCGAGCAGTCTATGAACATAAGCCACAGTGACTCACCTCGAGCAGTCTATGAACATAAGCTACAGTGACTCACCTCGAGCAGCCTATGAACATAAGCCACAGTGACTCACCTCAAGCAGTCTATGAACATAAGCTATAGTGTCTCACCTCGAGCAGTCTATGAACATAAGCTACAGTGTCTCACCTACAGTCTATGAACATAAGCTACAGTGACTCTCCTCGAGCAGTCTATGAACATAACATAGTGACTCACCTCGAGCAGTCTATGAACATAAGTCACAGTGATTCACATTGAGCAGTCTATGAACATAAGCTACTGTGACTCACCTCGAGCAATCTATGAACATAAGGAACAGTGACACACCTCAAGCAGTCTATGAACATAAGCTACAGTCATTCATCTTGAGCAGTCTATGAACATAAGTTACAGTGACTCACCTCAAGCAGTCTATGAACATAAGCTGCAGTGACTCACCTTGAGCAGTCTATGAACATAAGCTACAGTGACTCACCTCAAGCAGTCTATGAACCTAAGCTACAGTGACTCACCTCGAGCAGTCTATGAACATAAGCTACAGTGATTCACCTCGAGCAGTCTACGAACATAAGCTACAGTGGCTCACCTCGAGCAGTCTATGAACATAAGCTACAGTGAATCACCTCGAGCAGTCTATGAACATAAGCTACAGTGACTCACCTCGAACAGTCTATGAACATAAGTCACAGTGACTCACATCGAGCAGTCTATGAACATAAGCTACAGTGACTCATCTCGAGCAGTCTATGAACATAAGCTACAGTGACTCACCTTGAGCAGTCTATGAACATAAGCTACAGTGACTCACATCGAACAGTCCATGAACATAAGCTACAGTGACTCACATCGAACAGTCCATGAACATAAGCTACAGTGACTCACCTCGAACAGTCTATGAAAATAAGCTACAGTGACACACCTCGAGCAGTCTATGAACATAAGCTATAGTGACTCACCTCGAGCAGTCTATGAACATAAGCTACAGTGACTCACCTCGAGCAGTCTATGAACATAAGCTACAGTGACTCACCTGGAGCAGTCTATGAACATAAGCTATAGTGACTCACCTGGAGCAGTCTATGAACTTAAGCTATAGTGACTCACCTCGAGCAGTCTATGAACATAAGCTACAGTGGCTCACCTCGAGCAGTCTATGAATATAAGCTATAGTGAATCACCTTGAGCAGTCTATGAACATAAGCTACAGTGACTCACCTGGAGCAGTCTATGAACATAAGCTATAGTGTCTCACCTCGAGCAGTCTATGAACATAAGCTATAGTGACTCACCTCGAGCAGTCTATGAACATAAGCTACAGTGACTCACCTCGAGCAGTCTATGAACATAAGCTACAGTGTCTCACATCGAACAGTCCATGAACATAAGCTACAGTGACTCACCTCGAGCAGTCTACGAACATAAGCTACAGTGTCTCACATCGAACAGTCCATGAACATAAGCTACAGTGACTCACCTCGAGCAGTCTACGAACATGAGCTACAGTGTCTCACATCGAACAGTCCATGAACATAAGCTACAGTGACTCACCTCGAGCAGTCTACGAACATAAGCTACAGTGTCTCACATCGAACAGTCTATGAACATAAGCTACAGTGTCTCACCTCGAACAGTCTATGAACATAAGCTACAGAGACTCACCTCGAGCAGTCTATGAACAGAAGCCACAGTGAGTCACCTCGAGCAGTCTATGAACATAAGCTACTGTGACTCACCTCGAGCAGTTTATGAACATAAGCTATAGGGACTCACCTCAAGCAGTCTATGAACATAAGCTACAGTGACTCACCTCAAGCAGTCTATGAACATAAGCTACAGTGACTCACCTCGAACAGTCTATGAACTTAAGCTACTGTGACTCACCTCGAGCAGTCTATGAACATAAGCTACTGTGTCTCACCTCAAGCAGTCTATGAACATAAGCTACAGTGACTCACCTTGAGCAGTCTATGAACATAAGCTACAGTGACTCACCTGGAACAGTCTATGAACATTAGTTACAGTGTCTCACCTCAAACAGTCTATGAACATAAGCTACTGTGACTCACCTCAAACAGTCTATGAACATAAGCTACAGTGACTCACCTGGAACAGTATATGAACATTAGCTACAGTGTTTCACCTCAAGCAGTCTATGAACATAAGCTACAGTGACTCACCTCAAGCAGTCTATGAACATAAGCTACTGTGTCTGACCTCAAGCAGTCTATGAACATAAGCTACAGTGACTCACCTCAAGCAGTCTATGAACATAAGCTACAGTGTCTCACCTCAAGCAGTCTATGAACATAAGCTACAGTGTCTCACCTGGAACAGTCTATGAACATAAGCTACAGTGACTCACCTCGAGCAGTCTATGAACATAAGCTACATTGAGTCATCTCGAGCAGTCTATGAACATAAGCTACAGTGTCTCACCTCGAACAGTCTATGAACATAAGTTACAGAGACTCACCTCGAGCAGTCTATGAACATAAGCCACAGTGAGTCACCTCGAGCAGTCTATGTACATAAGCTACTGTGACTCACCTCGAGCAGTTTATGAACATAAGCTATAGGGACTCACCTCAAGCAGTCTATGAACATAAGCTACAGTGACTCACCTCAAGCAGTCTATGAACATAAGCTACAGTGACTCACCTCGAACAGTCTATGAACTTAAGCTACTGTGACTCACCTCGAGCAGTCTATGAACATAAGCTACAGTGACTCGCTAGAACAGTCTATGAACAAAACCTACAGTAGCTAACCTCAAACAGTCTATGAACATAAGTCACAGTGATTCACCTCAAGCAGTCTATGAACATAAGTTACAGTGTCTCACCAACAGTCTATGAACATAAGCTACAGTGACTCACCTCGAGCAGTCTATGAACATAAGCTACAGTGTCTCACCAACAGTCTATGAACATAAGCTACAGTGACTCATCTCAAGCAGTCTATGAACATAAGCTACAGTGTCTCACCAACAGTATTTGAACATAAGCTACAGTGACTCACCTCGAGCAGTCTATGAACATAAGCTACAGTGTCTCACCAACAGTCTATGAACATAAGCTACTGTGACTCACCTCGAGCAGTCTATGAACATAAGCTACATTGACTCACCTCGAACAGTCTATGAACAAAAGCTACAGTGGCTAACCTCAAACAGTCTATGAACATAAGTCACAGTGATTCACCTCAAGCAGTCTATGAACATAAGTTACAGTGTCTCACCTCAAGCAGTCTATGAACATAAGCTACAGTGTCTCACCAACAGTCTTTGAACATAAGCTACAGTGACTCACATCGAGCAGTCTATCAACATAAGCTACAGTGTCTCACC
Source organism: Cyrtodaria siliqua (assembly GCA_037043455.1). Taxonomy (NCBI): domain Eukaryota; kingdom Metazoa; phylum Mollusca; class Bivalvia; order Adapedonta; family Hiatellidae; genus Cyrtodaria; species Cyrtodaria siliqua. The sequence continues at coordinate 315,675 of JAWPHD010000924.1, forward strand.
AACAGTTTATGAACATAAGCTACAGTGACTCACCTCGAACAGTCTATGAACATAAGCTACAGTGATTCACCTCAAGCAGTCTATGAACATAAGCTACAGTGACTTACCTCGAGCAGTCTATGAACATAAGCTACAGTGACTCACCTCAAGCAGTCTATGAACATAAGCTATAGTGACTCACCTCGAGCAGTCTATGAACATAAGTCACACTGATTCACCTCGAGCAGTCTATGAACATCAGCTACAGTGACTCACCTCGAGCAGTCTATGAACATAAGCTACAGTGGCTCACCTCGAGCAGTCTATGAACATAAGCTACAGTGACTCACCTCAAGCAGTCTATGAACATAAGCCACAGTGACTCACCTCGAGCAGTTTATGAACATAAGCTACAGTGACTCACCTCGAGCAGTCTATGAACATAAGTCACACTGACTCACCTAGAGCAGTCTATGAACATCAGCTACAGTGACTCACCTCGAGCAGTCTATGAACATAAGCCACAGTGGCTCACCTCGAGCAGTCTATGAACATAAGCTACAGTGACCCACCTCAAGCAGTCTATGAACGTAAGCCACAGTGACTCACCTCGAGCAGTCTATGAACATAAGCCACAGTGACTCATCTCTAGCAGTCTATGAACATAAGCTACAGTGACTCACCTCGAGCAGTCTATGAACATAAGCCACAGTGACTCACCTCGAGCAGTCTATGAATATAAGCTACAGTGACTCACCTCGAGCAGTCTATGAACATAAGCCACAGTGACTCACCTCGAGCAGTCTATGAACATAAGCTACAGTGACTCACCTCGAGCAGTCTATGAACATAAGCCACAGTGACTCACCTCGAGCAGTCTATGAACATAAGCTACAGTGACTCACCTCGAGCAGCCTATGAACATAAGCCACAGTGACTCACCTCAAGCAGTCTATGAACATAAGCTATAGTGTCTCACCTCAAGCAGTCTATGAACATAAGCTACAGTGTCTCACCTACAGTCTATGAACATAAGCTACAGTGACTCTCCTCGAGCAGTCTATGAACATAACATAGTGACTCACCTCGAGCAGTCTATGAACATAAGTCACAGTGATTCACATTGAGCAGTCTATGAACATAAGCTACTGTGACTCACCTCGAGCAATCTATGAACATAAGGAACAGTGACACACCTCAAGCAGTCTATGAACATAAGCTACAGTCATTCACCTCGAGCAGTCTACGAACATAAGCTACAGTGGCTCACCTCGAGCAGTCTATGAACATAAGCTACAGTGAATCACCTCGAGCAGTCTATGAACATAAGCTACAGTGACTCACCTCGAGCAGTCTATGAACCTAAGCTACAGTGACTCACCTCGAGCAGTCTATGAACATAAGCTACAGTGATTCACCTCGAGCAGTCTACGAACATAAGCTACAGTGGCTCACCTCAAGCAATCTATGAACATAAGCTACAGTGAATCACCTCGAGCAGTCTATGAACATAAGCTACAGTGACTCACCTCGAACAGTCTAGAACATAAGTCACAGTGACTCACATCGAGCAGTCTATGAACATAAGCTACAGTGACTCACCTCAAGCAGTCTATGAACATAAGCTACTGTGTCTCACCTCAAGCAGTCTATGAACATAAGCTACAGTGACTCACCTCAAGCAGTCTATGAATATAAGCTACAGTGACTCACCTCGAGCAGTCTATGAACATAAGCTACAGTGACTCACCTCGAGCAGTCTATGAACATAAGCTAGTGACTCACCTCGAGCAGTCTATCAACATAAGCCACAGTGACTCACCTCAAGCAGTCTATGAACATAAGCTACAGTGGCTCACCTCGAGCAGTCTATGAACATAAGCTACAGTGACTCACCTCGAGCAGTCTATGAACATAAGCCACAGTGACTCACCTCGAGCAGTCTATGAACATAAGCTACAGTGACTCACCTCGAGCAGCCTATGAACATAAGCCACAGTGACTCACCTCAAGCAGTCTATGAACATAAGCTATAGTGTCTCACCTCGAGCAGTCTATGAACATAAGCTACAGTGTCTCACCTACAGTCTATGAACATAAGCTACAGTGACTCTCCTCGAGCAGTCTATGAACATAACATAGTGACTCACCTCGAGCAGTCTATGAACATAAGTCACAGTGATTCACATTGAGCAGTCTATGAACATAAGCTACTGTGACTCACCTCGAGCAATCTATGAACATAAGGAACAGTGACACACCTCAAGCAGTCTATGAACATAAGCTACAGTCATTCATCTTGAGCAGTCTATGAACATAAGTTACAGTGACTCACCTCAAGCAGTCTATGAACATAAGCTGCAGTGACTCACCTTGAGCAGTCTATGAACATAAGCTACAGTGACTCACCTCAAGCAGTCTATGAACCTAAGCTACAGTGACTCACCTCGAGCAGTCTATGAACATAAGCTACAGTGATTCACCTCGAGCAGTCTACGAACATAAGCTACAGTGGCTCACCTCGAGCAGTCTATGAACATAAGCTACAGTGAATCACCTCGAGCAGTCTATGAACATAAGCTACAGTGACTCACCTCGAACAGTCTATGAACATAAGTCACAGTGACTCACATCGAGCAGTCTATGAACATAAGCTACAGTGACTCATCTCGAGCAGTCTATGAACATAAGCTACAGTGACTCACCTTGAGCAGTCTATGAACATAAGCTACAGTGACTCACATCGAACAGTCCATGAACATAAGCTACAGTGACTCACATCGAACAGTCCATGAACATAAGCTACAGTGACTCACCTCGAACAGTCTATGAAAATAAGCTACAGTGACACACCTCGAGCAGTCTATGAACATAAGCTATAGTGACTCACCTCGAGCAGTCTATGAACATAAGCTACAGTGACTCACCTCGAGCAGTCTATGAACATAAGCTACAGTGACTCACCTGGAGCAGTCTATGAACATAAGCTATAGTGACTCACCTCGAGCAGTCTATGAACTTAAGCTATAGTGACTCACCTCGAGCAGTCTATGAACATAAGCTACAGTGGCTCACCTCGAGCAGTCTATGAACATAAGCTATAGTGAATCACCTTGAGCAGTCTATGAACATAAGCTACAGTGACTCACCTGGAGCAGTCTATGAACATAAGCTATAGTGTCTCACCTCGAGCAGTCTATGAACATAAGCTATAGTGACTCACCTCGAGCAGTCTATGAACATAAGCTACAGTGACTCACCTCGAGCAGTCTATGAACATAAGCTACAGTGTCTCACATCGAACAGTCCATGAACATAAGCTACAGTGACTCACCTCGAGCAGTCTACGAACATAAGCTACAGTGTCTCACATCGAACAGTCCATGAACATAAGCTACAGTGACTCACCTCGAGCAGTCTACGAACATGAGCTACAGTGTCTCTCATCGAACAGTCCATGAACATAAGCTACAGTGACTCACCTCGAGCAGTCTACGAACATAAGCTACAGTGTCTCACATCGAACAGTCTATGAACATAAGCTACAGTGTCTCACCTCGAACAGTCTATGAACATAAGCTACAGAGACTCACCTCGAGCAGTCTATGAACAGAAGCCACAGTGAGTCACCTCGAGCAGTCTATGAACATAAGCTACTGTGACTCACCTCGAGCAGTTTATGAACATAAGCTATAGGGACTCACCTCAAGCAGTCTATGAACATAAGCTACAGTGACTCACCTCAAGCAGTCTATGAACATAAGCTACAGTGACTCACCTCGAACAGTCTATGAACTTAAGCTACTGTGACTCACCTCGAGCAGTCTATGAACATAAGCTACTGTGTCTCACCTCAAGCAGTCTATGAACATTAGCTACAGTGACTCACCTTGAGCAGTCTATGAACATAAGCTACAGTGACTCATCTGGAACAGTCTATGAACATTAGTTACAGTGTCTCACCTCAAACAGTCTATGAACATACGCTACTGTGACTCACCTCAAACAGTCTATGAACATAAGCTACAGTGACTCACCTGGAACAGTATATGAACATTAGCTACAGTGTTTCACCTCAAGCAGTCTATGAACATAAGCTACAGTGACTCACCTCAAGCAGTCTATGAACATAAGCTACTGTGTCTGACCTCAAGCAGTCTATGAACATAAGCTACAGTGACTCACCTCAAGCAGTCTATGAACATAAGCTACAGTGTCTCACCTCAAGCAGTCTATGAACATAAGCTACAGTGTCTCACCTGGAACAGTCTATGAACATAAGCTACAGTGACTCACCTCGAGCAGTCTATGAACATAAGCTACATTGAGTCATCTCGAGCAGTCTATGAACATAAGCTACAGTGTCTCACCTCGAACAGTCTATGAACATAAGTTACAGAGACTCACCTCGAGCAGTCTATGAACATAAGCCACAGTGAGTCACCTAGAGCAGTCTATGTACATAAGCTACTGTGACTCACCTCGAGCAGTTTATGAACATAAGCTATAGGGACTCACCTCAAGCAGTCTATGAACATAAGCTACAGTGACTCACCTCAAGCAGTCTATGAACATAAGCTACAGTGACTCACCTCGAACAGTCTATGAACTTAAGCTACTGTGACTCACCTCGAGCAGTCTATGAACATAAGCTACAGTGACTCGCTAGAACAGTCTATGAACAAAACCTACAGTAGCTAACCTCAAACAGTCTATGAACATAAGTCACAGTGATTCACCTCAAGCAGTCTATGAACATAAGTTACAGTGTCTCACCAACAGTCTATGAACATAAGCTACAGTGACTCACCTCGAGCAGTCTATGAACATAAGCTACAGTGTCTCACCAACAGTCTATGAACATAAGCTACAGTGACTCACCTCAAGCAGTCTATGAACATAAGCTACAGTGTCTCACCAACAGTCTTTGAACATAAGCTACAGTGACTCACCTCGAGCAGTCTATGAACATAAGCTACAGTGTCTCACCAACAGTCTATGAACATAAGCTACTGTGACTCACCTCGAGCAGTCTATGAACATAAGCTACATTGACTAACCTCGAACAGTCTATGAACAAAAGCTACAGTGGCTAACCTCAAACAGTCTATGAACATAAGTCACAGTGATTCACCTCAAGCAGTCTATGAACATAAGTTACAGTGTCTCACCTCAAGCAGTCTATGAACATAAGCTACAGTGTCTCACCAACAGTCTTTGAACATAAGCTACAGTGACTCACATCGAGCAGTCTATCAACATAAGCTACAGTGTCTCACCAACAGTTTATGAACATAAGCTACAGTGACTCACCTCGAACAGTCTATGAACATAAGCTACAGTGATTCACCTCAAGCAGTCTATGAACATAAGCTACAGTGACTTACCTCGAGCAGTCTATGAACATAAGCTACAGTGCCTCACCTCAAGCAGTCTATGAACATAAGCTATAGTGACTCACCTCGAGCAGTCTATGAACATAAGTCACACTGATTCACCTCGAGCAGTCTATGAACATCAGCTACAGTGACTCACCTCGAGCAGTCTATGAACATAAGCTACAGTGGCTCACCTCGAGCAGTCTATGAACATAAGCTACAGTGACTCACCTCAAGCAGTCTATGAACATAAGCCACAGTGACTCACCTCGAGCAGTTTATGAACATAAGCTACAGTGACTCACCTCGAGCAGTCTATGAACATAAGTCACACTGACTCACCTAGAGCAGTCTATGAACATCAGCTACAGTGACTCACCTCGAGCAGTCTATGAACATAAGCCACAGTGGCTCACCTCGAGCAGTCTATGAACATAAGCTACAGTGACCCACCTCAAGCAGTCTATGAACATAAGCCACAGTGACTCACCTCGAGCAGTCTATGAACATAAGCCACAGTGACTCATCTCTAGCAGTCTATGAACATAAGCTACAGTGACTCACCTCGAGCAGTCTATGAACATAAGCCACAGTGACTCACCTCGAGCAGTCTATGAATATAAGCTACAGTGACTCACCTCGAGCAGTCTATGAACATAAGCCACAGTGACTCACCTCGAGCAGTCTATGAACATAAGCCACAGTGACTCACCTCGAGCAGTCTATGAACATAAGCTACAGTGACTCACCTCGAGCAGCCTATGAACATAAGCCACAGTGACTCACCTCAAGCAGTCTATGAACATAAGCTATAGTGTCTCACCTCGAGCAGTCTATGAACATAAGCTACAGTGTCTCACCTACAGTCTATGAACATAAGCTACAGTGACTCTCCTCGAGCAGTCTATGAACATAACATAGTGACTCACCTCGAGCAGTCTATGAACATAAGTCACAGTGATTCACATTGAGCAGTCTATGAACATAAGCTACTGTGACTCACCTCGAGCAATCTATGAACATAAGGAACAGTGACACACCTCAAGCAGTCTATGAACATAAGCTACAGTCATTCACCTCGAGCAGTCTACGAACATAAGCTACAGTGGCTCACCTCGAGCCGTCTATGAACATAAGCTACAGTGAATCACCTCGAGCAGTCTATGAACATAAGCTACAGTGACTCACCTCGAGTAGTCTATGAACCTAAGCTACAGTGACTCACCTCGAGCAGTCTATGAACATAAGCTACAGTGATTCACCTCGAGCAGTCTACGAACATAAGCTACAGTGGCTCACCTCGAGCAATCTATGAACATAAGCTACAGTGAATCACCTCGAGCAGTCTATGAACATAAGCTACAGTGACTCACCTCGAACAGTCTAGAACATAAGTCACAGTGACTCACATCGAGCAGTCTATGAACATAAGCTACAGTGACTCACCTCAAGCAGTCTATGAACATAAGCTACTGTGTCTCACCTCAAGCAGTCTATGAACATAAGCTACAGTGACTCACCTCGAGCAGTCTATGAATATAAGCTACAGTGACTCACCTCGAGCAGTCTATGAACATAAGCCACAGTGACTCACCTCGAGCAGTCTATGAACATAAGCTAGTGACTCACCTCGAGCAGTCTATCAACATAAGCCACAGTGACTCACCTCAAGCAGTCTATGAACATAAGCTACAGTGGCTCACCTCGAGCAGTCTATGAACATAAGCTACAGTGACTCACCTCGAGCAGTCTATGAACATAAGCTACTGTGTCTCACCTCAAGCAGTCTATGAACATTAGCTACAGTGACTCACCTTGAGCAGTCTATGAACATAAGCTACAGTGACTCACCTGGAACAGTCTATGAACATTAGTTACAGTGTCTCACCTCAAACAGTCTATGAACATAAGCTACTGTGACTCACCTCAAACAGTCTATGAACATAAGCTACAGTGACTCACCTGGAACAGTATATGAACATTAGCTACAGTGTTTTACCTCAAGCAGTCTATGAACATAAGCTACAGTGACTCACCTCAAGCAGTCTATGAACATAAGCTACTGTGTCTGACCTCAAGCAGTCTATGAACATAAGCTACAGTGACTCACCTCAAGCAGTCTATGAACATAAGCTACAGTGTCTCACCTCAAGCAGTCTATGAACATAAGCTACAGTGTCTCACCTGGAACAGTCTATGAACATAAGCTACAGTGACTCACCTCGAGCAGTCTATGAACATAAGCTACATTGAGTCATCTCGAACAGTCTATGAACATAAGCTACAGTGTCTCACCTCGAACAGTCTATGAACATAAGTTACAGAGACTCACCTCGAGCAGTCTATGAACATAAGCCACAGTGAGTCACCTCGAGCAGTCTATGTACATAAGCTACTGTGACTCACCTCGAGCAGTTTATGAACATAAGCTATAGGGACTCACCTCAAGCAGTCTATGAACATAAGCTACAGTGACTCACCTCAAGCAGTCTATGAACATAAGCTACAGTGACTCACCTCGAACAGTCTATGAACTTAAGCTACTGTGACTCACCTCGAGCAGTCTATGAACATAAGCTACAGTGACTCGCTAGAACAGTCTATGAACAAAACCTACAGTAGCTAACCTCAAACAGTCTATGAACATAAGTCACAGTGATTCACCTCAAGCAGTCTATGAACATAAGTTACAGTGTCTCACCAACAGTCTATGAACATAAGCTACAGTGACTCACCTCGAGCAGTCTATGAACATAAGCTACAGTGTCTCACCAACAGTCTATGAACATAAGCTACAGTGACTCACCTCAAGCAGTCTATGAACATAAGCTACAGTGTCTCACCAACAGTCTTTGAACATAAGCTACAGTGACTCACCTCGAGCAGTCTATGAACATAAGCTACAGTGTCTCACCAACAGTCTATGAACATAAGCTACTGTGACTCACCTCGAGCAGTCTATGAACATAAGCTACATTGACTCACCTCGAACAGTCTATGAACAAAAGCTACAGTGGCTAACCTCAAACAGTCTATGAACATAAGTCACAGTGATTCACCTCAAGCAGTCTATGAACATAAGTTACAGTGTCTCACCTCAAGCAGTCTATGAACATAAGCTACAGTGTCTCACCAACAGTCTTTGAACATAAGCTACAGTGACTCACATCGAGCAGTCTATCAACATAAGCTACAGTGTCTCACCAACAGTTTATGAACATAAGCTACAGTGACTCACCTCGAACAGTCTATGAACATAAGCTACAGTGATTCACCTCAAGCAGTCTATGAACATAAGCTACAGTGACTTACCTCGAGCAGTCTATGAACATAAGCTACAGTGACTCACCTCAAGCAGTCTATGAACATAAGCTATAGTGACTCACCTCGAGCAGTCTATGAACATAAGTCACACTGATTCACCTCGAGCAGTCTATGAACATCAGCTACAGTGACTCACCTCGAGCAGTCTATGAACATAAGCTACAGTGGCTCACCTCGAGCAGTCTATGAACATAAGCTACAGTGACTCACCTCAAGCAGTCTATGAACATAAGCCACAGTGACTCACCTCGAGCAGTTTATGAACATAAGCTACAGTGACTCACCTCGAGTAGTCTATGAACATAAGTCACACTGACTCACCTAGAGCAGTCTATGAACATCAGCTACAGTGACTCACCTCGAGCAGTCTATGAACATAAGCCACAGTGGCTCACCTCGAGCAGTCTATGAACATAAGCTACAGTGACCCACCTCAAGCAGTCTATGAACATAAGCCACAGTGACTCACCTCGAGCAGTCTATGAACATAAGCCACAGTGACTCATCTCTAGCAGTCTATGAACATAAGCTACAGTGACTCACCTCGAGCAGTCTATGAACATAAGCCACAGTGACTCACCTCGAGCAGTCTATGAATATAAGCTACAGTGACTCACCTCGAGCAGTCTATGAACATAAGCCACAGTGACTCACCTCGAGCAGTCTATGAACATAAGCTACAGTGACTCACCTCGAGCAGTCTATGAACATAAGCCACAGTGACTCACCTCGAGCAGTCTATGAACATAAGCTACAGTGACTCACCTCGAGCAGCCTATGAACATAAGCCACAGTGACTCACCTCAAGCAGTCTATGAACATAAGCTATAGTGTCTCACCTCGAGCAGTCTATGAACATAAGCTACAGTGTCTCACCTACAGTCTATGAACATAAGCTACAGTGACTCTCCTCGAGCAGTCTATGAACATAACATAGTGACTCACCTCGAGCAGTCTATGAACATAAGTCACAGTGATTCACATTGAGCAGTCTATGAACATAAGCTACTGTGACTCACCTCGAGCAATCTATGAACATAAGGAACAGTGACACACCTCAAGCAGTCTATGAACATAAGCTACAGTCATTCACCTCGAGCAGTCTACGAACATAAGCTACAGTGGCTCACCTCGAGCCGTCTATGAACATAAGCTACAGTGAATCACCTCGAGCAGTCTATGAACATAAGCTACAGTGACTCACCTCGAGCAGTCTATGAACCTAAGCTACAGTGACTCACCTTGAGCAGTCTATGAACATAAGCTACAGTGATTCACCTCGAGCAGTCCATGAACATAAGCTACAGTGACTCACCTCGAGCAGTCTATGAACATAAGCTACAGTGACTCACCTCGAGCAGTCTATGAACATAAGCTACAGTGACCCACCTCGAGCAGTCTATGAACATAAGCTACAGTGAGTCACCTTGAGCAGTATATGAACATAAGCCACAGTGACTCACCTCGAGCAGTCCATGAACATAAGCTACAGTGACTCACCTCGAGCAGTCTATGAACATAAGCTACAGTGACTCACCATGAGCAGTCTATGAACATAACCTACAGTGACTCACCTCGAGCAGTCTATGAACATAAGCTACAGTGACTCACCTCGAGCAGTCTATGAACATAAGCTACAGTGACTCACCTCGAGCAGTCTTTTAACATAAGGAACAGCTTCCTTGGGTTTCTTCAGGTTGTTAGTCATCATTAAAGGCAGATTAAACAATGCACTCTTGAACGTTGGTTCAATCTGGAAATTAAGGTACATGTATAGCAGAAATTTACTGTAAACATTTATTATGAAAAATAATAAGTTTATGTAAATAGTCATTGGAAACTAGAAGGCTATTCAACGGAACACTTGTGTTGCCTGCCATGTGCTTACTTCAGCTTGGTTAGGTTGTAGGTTAAAGTTTTATGAAAAAGGGCATGACTCTGCAAAAATGAAAGTAGGAGTTATTGGACATGTTTAACGACATTCCTTGAGTTAAGATGAAGATGTGTGTTTAGTTTTATGAACATAGGTCAAATACTTTTCAAGTTATGGCCAAGGTTAGGTTGCAGGTGTGACAGATGATGGACAAAGTGATCCCTAAGTGACTGCCATGCTAAGCTGGCAACACAATATTGAACAGTAGATCACTTGGAAGCAATTAACACAAACAAGAGAGAAAAATAGCATACTTATTTTTTTCAGTCTATTCATACAGCCTTTAATAGCCAAGTTCAGATGACTGTTTGTTGCTAGAGCCATATTTAGGATGCAATTTGTTCTGCAGAATATTCCTGTTTATCTGTTTCTGTAGCCATTAATTTACAGTTTTTTGCATCAAGTTTACATCTATTAAAATTGTTTTGCTTGCTATTATTGTATAGGTTGTCTGACAAGACCAAGTAAGTGTAAACAAAGAAGGTGGACACCGTTTTGCATTGCATATATTTTTGTTAAAGGATGCCTTATGTTATGGTGCCAAGTTTTATGGTGTTTTAAATGGAAGCTATACCATTTAAGCAGACACATTTTTAAGCAGACTAATTTAAACATTTTTGTTTTTAATTTTTAATTTTTGCTCAACATTTTATTTTTATTTTAAATTCAGGCCTAGATGAAGAGTGTCTGCATCACATGAGGGAGGTCACGGGTTCAATACCCGACTTCATATAAATGGTAATAATTGCTCCCTTGCTTGACCTTCTGCATATAAAGGGTAGTTCTTTGACTGGTCGGCCCTGTGTCAGTATAATGTGATTGGTTGGGGGATCATGTCATGGCCAGGTATTCCAGTGTGGCAGCACTATAAAGTTGAGCATTGAGCTCATTGCTACAGTAGACACCGTCGTGATGACTGAATGTTTTTAAAAGCAAGATTAAACCCCATACATATGTACATTTTTTAAATTTTCGACTGGGTTTCCTTGCTGAAGCCATTTTTAAACTCCAATTCAGTGGATTAGTTTTCTACTAAATTTACCTTGGTGAAAATAACGACAGTAAGTCGAAAATGTTCTCCCGATAAATAAAGTGATTTTTTACATTTTCATCAGTGAAAGATTGGGATTTCTCAGTGAAGGATATTCATAATCGCTAAATATTAATAACTCCAAACACAAAAAAAACAAACTGCGACATTGAGTTATGACTTCAAAAATGTGTTGCTGACGTCGACGTCATCCGACGAAAACGTTCAATAAAGTGAATAAAAGCGAATAATTTCAGTTAAAATCATGCATAAACTGATTCAAAAATGTAATAAACAGATTATTTAACTGCTGGTAGGTGTGTTTTGTTGTTTCAGTCACTCGCTTACGCTCGTTCGTGAAAGGAACAACACATCTACCATCTCGTGAAGGATTTCCCTATAATCGATCCCATCAGTTAAATAATCTCTATATTATTATCTATATTTAATTATTATGCAAAATATTCACAACTTCATGCCCTGTGTAAAACATATCTTACCTCTAAAACAAGTTTGAAGTATTTTTCAGCAGCAATAAAATCGCTCATGTCCATTGCCAACATGGCCATAGAAAACACTGGACGCGAATCGTTGCTGTCCCTCTTTATCAAATGCTGAAATCTACGCAAGACAAAAGGAAATATTAGTTTGTTATCAAATACCTAAATCTAAACAATGTTGTTTGTTTGAATGTACGATACTTATTTTCAAACCTGCTTTTGGCAAATTTTCAATAATATTTACTGAATGAGTTTCATAAACTCAATTTCGAATTGAAGATTCTGTTCATGATTTGCCTAATTGCGCAGATCCATCAGAACTAAGCCTGCACAAATATTATATTTCAAGGTGCATAAGGTGGTGGCACTATTACACCATTGTGTATTATTTACCTCATTGATCACATCCGTCAGAACTATGAGTACAAACCTTCTGTATTTCACAGTGTGTAAGCTGGCAACAATATTTAACATAATGTGGTTAACACAGATCGTTAAACAGACATATTATAGTTATTGTGTATATGACATCATGCTAGTTTATATTTACCTTTCAATAGCAACAGGCCACTTGTTTCTTATCTTATCCTCTTGTATCATCACAGCTGAGTTGTACAGGGATTGCTAAAATTGCAAACAGAGAAGGTATTTATACATCTATTCTTCTATACCTATCCAATGCACCAACGTTACATACTGCAATAAACAACAAATCATGTCCATTCTGACACTCAAGTTCTAGGTCATTCTGTAGATACTAGTTAAGCTGAGTTTATTTTACTCATACTTTTTTTAAAACCTCAGATTTTTTTTAATTGCGAGTACCATTACTCATCTACTTACTACACATACACTAAACTTTTAAAAAGCAGGAATAATATATTTGTATTTATTATATACTTTCCAGTGAAATAGTGGATTTTATGATTAAAATAAAATCTTATATTTTCATTGTTTATATTTCACATGTGAAAATTGTGAAAATATAATATATTTTCACTCAAAATGTTGTCATGCAACTGTTGACGTTGTCTACATCATTGTTTTGGTGCATTATATTTTTTCTACATAAATTTCCAGGTTGTTAGTATATAATAAATAGAATATTTGTTGGTTTGTCATGAATGTAGGATTTATATTCATCTCTAAGTGAGAAAACTCAAATATTTTCACTTGTGCTAAAGCACTGGTGAAAATACAAGTTTTCTCACTTCTCGATGAAAATAAATCCTATATTCACTCAAAACAAACAAATATCCTCTATGTATTGTCCTGTTGAACAGTTTATTCCATATTTACATGACGAAAATTGTTCCGAGCATGTGTCTAATATTAAGGTCATACAGAGTTCCTTCTGTTTTTACTGAACTTTACTGAACTTTCATGTACTGAATCAGAATAGTTGTTCCTTTTAAAATGTAATTAATTTGCATCCATTTTGAAAGCATGAACTATTTGAGGAAAATACTCATTGCAGTCAAAAGTTATCTACAACTCTGAGGTCATGTTGTAATCCCTTTAAAGATGAATGGCCACCCTTTGTGTAGTATTATCAATTAACAAATTTAACTCTTAAACATCATGTGAACATTTCTTGATAATCCCGGAGAGAAAAAAATATATATAAAACCGTCACTAAGTTGTATGTAAAAATAAGTATTATTTGCATGACATAGAGACTACTTTTACCACTGCGTGACTGCACGGGGAAATGAGGTAAATCTGAATTGTATAGCTGCACAACTATTGCCAGATAATTGATAAATACATTTACCTGTGGATTAATTTACCTGTTCAAAGTTTTCTATGTCGTCAAATAAAATCTTATTCTCGCTTTTCACAGATATTGCAATGTGTGAAGTGTAAATATCTATTGTTGTTTATTGATTCCGATTTAAATAAACATAGACATGTTCATGAAACAAAACATGGCCAGAGAACTTTAAAGGGAGAAACAGCAATTTTGATTTCTTTAAAACTTGCGAATTGAATTGAATTGGGTTTTAAGGCGCACCAACATAAGAAAGGTTATATGGCGCCTAACAGGAATGAACATGCCAGGCTCATCCTCCATTTACATCAAGATAAAATATGGAGAATGGGCCTAGAACCTTCTCACCTGCAGAACTGCAGAGTGCTGCAAATTCTATTGTAGGCACTCCATTTAAGCTGGAGCCACGTTTATTGTTTTTCTGCCACTGCTTTAATGATTTGAGCGAGATGGCACCTGAAACAATGCAGGGGTCACGCTGAAGACCTTAAATTTTGAAATGCACTGCTTGTTGCTTGTCCTACCCCTCTTCCTCTAGTGGGATTTGCAGTGGTTGTATTGTACCCCGGCAACCACACGGGGATTAAAACTTGCGGCGTCTTGTTAGTTTTTCTACATCACTTACATATTTGCCAATCATTATTACTAATTGTTTGAATATTTTTTAAGCAAACTGCTTTTGAATGGTACTAATTGTTGATTGCGCTAGTAATATATTTAAACTTATGGTTGAAAAATGTTCTCATATTTCATTTTGTTTACACTAATATGTGCAATCAGGTATAAATTCTAAATATTCAGCAAAACAGGCACATAATTATTATGACGACAAGGAAACTTTTACAGCAAATTATGACGACAAGGAAACTTTTACAGCATTATGACGACAAGGAAACTCTTACAGCAGAACTTATATTTTCATTAGTTTTTAATCTCTTCATTTTTTTAAAATTAAAAATGTACTCTTTTCCCTTCTCGTTGCTGCACAAACATACATGTATTTACACAAATTAACAATATTATAAAACTAGTTTTCTGATCTTATTTATACACATGTAAGGGAAACAATCCATCCCCAAACTATGCCTCGTATAGTTATCGAGTTATCTCCCTTTCATTATGTGCAAAAGGTAGTGGATAGTTTATTTACTCATAAATCTTGCGTTAATTGTGTTTCCAAGGTTTTGTTTCTTTTTTATATGCATTGTTCACATGTGCTGATATTATATTGTGATTGTTATGCCGAAAATGGCCCATAATTAGAAAATAAAATCTATTCTATTCTATTCATGCGTCTACTTTCTTTTTCACATCTGATGTAGAAGTTATGATTGGTTGGGTATGAATTTCAAAGACAGCCAAATATGTTGATTGTATCCTACCTTTAATACCATGGTACTCTTGGAAATAACATAATTATAAGCTTATTTAGTCTTTGCTATAACATCCCTTACCCAGTGGTCCGGATCATTCGTCAGTGCTTTCTCGAAGTATTCATAAGCCTTTCCTCTCTCACCTATTTCCATGTTAACAACCCCAATCTGAAAATGTACACATATTCACTTGTTTCACTTGTATCAATCAAATAATGAATGCACTGTTCTCGAACAACGTATTTTCCTTTGTTATTCAGTGGGTGTTTTTTGGCTGTTTTTATAGCCATTATTGGGTCATTTCCGAAGGCCAAAATATCTTTTCCCCACAATTTTGAGACAAAAATTCCCAGTTGAAGTAAACAAATTTAAAACATGAGGTAAAGAGAAATAGCTCTGTGAAATGGCATGCATTATTACATTGAACAATATTAACGATACATTAACTGCAATTATGAAATGGATCTTTAACTGTATTTATTCCCAATTTTATGAAAAATTGCGCAAAAAATACAGATGGTGACGGATAAGGGTTATGTTCCCAAAATATGGCGGAAACAAGGAATGTCACTGTAAGTCACAAATGCCCCCGAAGAGACCTTTGACCTCTAAGTGTGACCTTGACCTTGGAGCCACGGACCTGGATTTTGTGCGCGGCACGTTGTCTTGTTGTGGTGAGCACTTGTGCAAAGTTATTTGAAAATCTGTCCATGAATGTCAAGAGTTATTTACCGGACACGATTGTACGGACAGACGGACTGACGGACTACTATATGCCACCCTTCGGGGTCAGTTATTTCATGGAGCCCCATAAAGGAAGGATACAATAGGAATTCCTATGGTTATTTATGGTGCCAGGAGGATACAGACTCCTGTACATGCAACCGTCTGGTTTTCATTCCCACCCAATAAACTAGACTAAGGAATAGTGTGTAGCCGGAGGACACTCAAACACAGTGGCGATGGTGATACAGTCACCATGATTTTTTAATTCCAAATCCGCCATGCTATCTACTGAGCCATGCTGCTTTCCATTAACTTTTAAAAACACATCACTATGCTAGTATATGAATTCACACTATAAAAATTCACAATCTTTTATAAACTGGTATACAACTGGTACAATGTTACATGAATTTAATTTCATAACTGAATCACTTTCAAAACGCACAACAACAGTAAATACATGTAATTTTTTCCTACATGTATTCATGTGTTTTTTTTCATATCCGACAGAATTTACAATTTTATTTACAGTAAAACCTGTAGTGCAAGACGCGGCCCATATTACGTAAGAATAAAGACAAAGAAAGCATGCCTACATTATAGAGAACATCTGCGTGACCTGGCTCATAAATGAGTGCCTTCTCATACAAAGCTAAGGCGTCTGCTGGTCTGAAATGAAAATATAAAAATATCTCAATAATAAAGATCTCATTAAAATTAAACATTTTTATAAATGGATAAAAACTAAATTATTTCAATCAATAAACTTGAAGTTATTTTATCATGTTGTAAAGAAAACATACTGCCTATAGCCATGTTAACTGAAATAGCTGTTTATCATGTAACATGGCTTCTGGGAGTGTAATAATCCCTTGACTTATTTACCGTACGGTAATACACTAGTGTATTACAGATGCAAATGAAGACCGAATCACTGCGTTTGTATACAGTAGAACATTCTAGTCCCAATTGTTTGCATGGTATATCAAACGATACGTTTGGACACCATAAATATTTATCATTATTTTAAATCTTTCTTTTTTAAAATGCATGTTAGAAACATTAAATTTGGTTTAAGGTGTCGCATTATTTGTAGTGCAAACGCATTACAGCCACATCACATAGTTGATGTCATGATTTCTCTTACAACTGTTGCCATAAACAAGCTAAATTGACAACATTTTTTAAAGTGAAACTATCACATTGTAGATCTGCTATGTGATAAATAGAATCTTACATTCGTGACTGTGTACTGTTGACTTTAATAAGCTCGTTGGATAAAGAAAGCCTCGTATCCTATCATTTTATCAAACTCATTTATTAAAATCAATAATACACAGTCACTGATGTAAGATCCCCTATATATTTTGCCTTCTTTTACATGCTGATTAATACAAGGTCATCAGTTTTGTCCATATAAGAGTGCACCCTGACGGCTCATGTCGAATGGAAAACTGATAGAAAAAAGGTCTCGTCTCTGTCTGAGGTCACCATCTCATCCCTGTCTGAGGTCACCATCTCATCCCTGTCTGAGGTCACCCTCTCATCCCTGTCTGAGGTCACCCTCTCATCCCTGTCTGAGGTCACCCTCTCAGAATGAATGTATATGTGTTAACGGGATATAAAACCACATTAATTTCAGGGTTCTTCAAGAGTACTTATATGAAGGCGGGCTGCCGCGCTATAGGCACGTACCGCCATGCAAAACAAGCACCACCAGGTCAAAATCGTCAAGCGCCACTTTCAAAAAAAGTAAGGTCACCATCTCAGAATGAATGTAAATGTGTTAACGGGATATAAAACAACATTCATTTCATAAATGTTTGTACAACTGTAAGACATTGCAACTCTTGATACCTTTATTTATAAATGTGGCATAAACTTTACATCTCCGTAGTAAACACAGCTTTAAAGGAAATTTATTAATAAATGCAGATTACCTGATGTACCACACTTTTAAGGACATTTATTAAGATTACCTGCCAAGTTTCATCATAATATCCCCTCGATTGATATACCCTTGTATATAGTCCGGCCTCATGTCTGTTGCTGTCTTCAGCAGCTGGAAAACAAAGACAGGGATTATCCTGAAATTCATGTTATTTACCTTTCTGCATACAGATGAAAGAGAGAGTGTCTACCTTCCATGTGTGCGAGATAGAGAAATCCAGCCCTACCTAAGGACATAATATATGTTGAGTTGTATTCTACCGTGTGGCAGCACTATAAAGCTGTGATAGAGTCCACTGCTACAAGTAGACTCTGTCAAAATATAATTCAGTGTTAAACCCCATCCATCCATCCATCCATCCATACATACTCCCATCCATCCATCCATACATACATGGCCCCAATTCTAGAGCGTTGAGAAAACCCCAGCCTGTGTGACATACTGTAGCAGTATCACATACCTCGTCAGCCTCCAACAGCCTATTGGGATCCCTGGAGGCCAGCTGGGCGAGGTTAAGGAAGACATTCAGATGACTCGGAGCAACTCTTGCCGTGTAACTTCTACCTGAAACATATATATATATATATAAATAATGCATGTCGGTTTAGAATGGATAGAAAAGATATTTTACTGAGAATTGAATTAAAAGTTAACCACAATTAAGGTTCATTTGCAGGTAATGTAAGTCCCTATCCTGCCATCAACAGGTACATGTTACAACAGATGTTCTAATGATGATGAGGTATATTTGTAACTTACATGTTTGGAGAATACAAACTGACTCTATAGACACAATATAAACCACGAGCCAGGCCAAACCCCAAAACTGAATCCCCATATAAATAAAAGCTACCATAATTAATTTTACGCATATTCAATTATGGGTATTTTAAGAACCCGTGAATAAACCTATACTTTTAATTGGCACATATCCATTATTATATGACCTGAACACCCGGACAGAGTTTAGATAAATGGTTTTGTAGTGCAATTTTATCATTATGTGGCAGGTTGACTTCAGCAACACTGTGTTGACGTTATGATGCGTCACAGTTAATTATTATAATATTTAGCGATTGTGAATATTCTTTCACTGAGAAATCCCAATCTGATAGCAACGTAATAAAGAAACATTACAATAATTCAGACTGCCCATGTGTCGACTTACCTGGTTTTATAGGCGGGAAGAGATCCTTGGCTCTATTATATGCTGCTGCAGCTTCATCAAACATTTCTAGATTCTTGTACGTTCGTCCTACATTCATGTGAGCTCCTATGTCATCTGGTTGTACACTAAAATGTATCATAATTATAATATAAATAGTAATACCCTGAAACAAAATACTTACCTAGGAACGACTGGGTATATATACTGAAAGGAAAAAGAAACGCGACACGGGAATTTCCGCTATATATTGTATGTACAATATGCTGCTGTTAATCGAATGGTACATGGCTACGTAAGAGTTTTCCTTTCGGAAAAAAGACTAAAACAACATGTAACACAGCAAATAGTATTCATGCAAAGTTTCATTATTGACAGAGTTTGCATTTGGCGCAAACTTAGGATGCAACATTTTGCAAACTCTTTACGTTAAATACAGTACTAAACTGCCTCAATTTTTCAAAGAGGAACTTTAACATTTATGAATTTCTTGTTACAACGTGTACTGTGATTAAAATGTCTACAACATCACAGTTGTGTCCTTTCTCTAACTAACTGCAACTTATTTTTTTTACAAAACATCTTGGGATTTCCTTGGAATATATATGGAATTAAGTGTGCAGTATATACAATATACATATTTTGAGAATATTAACTCAACACAATAAAAACGGCTTTTAATACCCAGCCAGGCCAAATCCCAAAACAGGAGCGTTGAATTAAGAGTTACCAACTCGTAATAAATTTTACGCATATTCAATCACGGATATTTTAAGAACCCATGAAAAATCCTCTACTATTAATCGGCACATACACATTATTATATGACCTAAACACCTGGATTGAGTTTTGATAAACGGTTCTGTAGTGTAATTTTAGCCGTTATTTGGCGGGTTAGTTTCTTTAATCAATTATCCGTTGACTAAAACCACAGACCTAATATAAACAAAAAAGATAGGCAACTGTGAAAGGACACAGTTTAATTTGTTATGCAAGTAAAATTATCATATATTCTATCTTCAATAAACTTCATTTTTTTTCGTGTTACCTGACAGCATTCTCAAAGTAGTCTAGAGCCTCCAACCACCTGGACTGTTTCTCGAGGGCATGTCCAACATTGTTCCAGCACTTCGCGTTCTTCTTGTTGACCTTCAAGGCAGATCGGAATATTGTGTACTCGGACGTCCTGCAATAGTTTTGTGTGAGAGATTTGTTTAATTACCCATTATTTGCCAATGTGATATACAATCATAGCAGATACACATAATCAAACTTCAAGAAAGAAAATAAAGCAGAAAAGGTTTTCTCGCCATCACTCCACCACCCATGGAAGCAGCTCGATGAAACTTTGCCTACATCTGGGCGATACCCAGGCACAGGCCTCCTGAAAGTTTCGAGCCGATCGAAGCACTCAAAGCAGAGCTACTGGGGCAAAAAAATCTCATAAATTATTCTATACTTGTGCTAGAAAGAAAATATACAGACAAAACATGAGAGCAAACAGTACTCACCAGTCTATGTTTCTGGTGAACGTCTTCACAGCGTGAGCCAACACTAAAACTCCCATTAACACCCACAGTAATTGCTTCAATTCTCTACAATGAAAAAACTTAAATTTATTGTAAAATAAGGATGGATCCAGAATTTACTGAATGGGTTGTAGGTTAGTTTGAGTGTGAGAGTTGTAAAGCTAAAACCAAATTAAAAGATTTTTTTATTAAATTGGTTATTTTTTTTTTTTAGAATATAGAATATTTAGAATATCATGTATAACAAGAGCATAAAGAATCTATAGTCCCCCACCGGCCCAGACAAACATTTTCCAGACATTTTCTATGATGGAGGTCAAGGTCAAAATGACCTAATTTGGTACGCGACACACCGCTATCCCAAGATGTATTCACATACCAAGTTTGGTGTCTCTAAGTGTTATAGTACTGAAAATACGGTCTGGACAAGCATTTTCTGTGACAGAGATCACAGGTCAAGGTCACGACGACCTTATTTTGGTATGCGACACACCGCTATCCCAAGATGTATTCACATACCAAGTTTGGTATCTCTTAAGTGTTATAGTATTGAAAATACGGTCCAGACAAGCATTTTCTATGACAGAGGTCACAGGTCAAGGTCATAGTGACCTTTTTTGGTACGCGACACACCGCTATCCCAAGATGTATCCACATACCAAGTTTGGTATCTCTAAGTGTTATAGTATTGAAAATACGGTCCGGACAAGCATTTTCAATGACAGAGTTCACAGGTCAAGGTCACAATAACCTTATTTTGGTACGCGACACACTGCTATCCCAAGATGTATTCACATACCACGTTTGGTATCTCTAAGTGTTACAGCATTGAAAATACGGTCCGGACAAGCATTTTCTATGCATTTTCTATGACAGAGGTCACAGGTCAAGGTCACAATGACCTTATTTTGGTACGCGACACACCGCTATCCTAAGATGTATTCAAATAACAAGTTTGGTATCTCTAAGTGTTAAAGTATTGAAAATACGATCCGGACAAGCATTTTCATTTAGTATTAAAAATATGGCCTGGACATTTTCTATGACAGAGGTCACAGGTCAATGTCACTGTGACCTTATTTTGGTATGCGACACACCGCTATCCCAAGATGTATTCATAAGTAAGTGTTATAGTATCGAAAATACGATCCGGACAAGCATTTGGTCACAGGTCAAGGTGACATTTTTTTGGTACATGACACACCGCTATCCCAAGATGTATCCACAAACCAAGTTTGGTATCTCAAAGTCTTATAGTATTGAAAATATGGCCCGGACAAGCATTTCGGACGGACGGACAGGGTGCAAACCTATAGTCCCCCCGGGACCTGTGGGGGACTAATAACAATATACAGTAATAAATAACAGCATTTCTAATATACATGCAACTATTAAAGTATTTTTTAATATAGCATAAGAGTATATTTCGTTTTACATATAAAAGAGTTTTCCCAATATCGCATTATTTTTTCCAATGCATTACAATAAACAATATTTCTCTATAAAACAAAGAGCATTTTTATCCCCCGAAGGGTGGCATATAGTAGTTGCACTGTCAGTCCGTTCGTTCGTCTGTACAATCGTGTCCGCTTAATAACACTGACAATAATGGACGGATTTTCAAATAACTTGGCACAATTGCTCACCACAACAAGACGACGTGTTGCGCACAACATCCAGGTTTGTGGCTCCAAGGTCACACTTAGAGGTCAAAGGTCAAAACAAAGTGCTTTTGTGTCCGGTTAATAACTCTGACATTCATGGACAGATTTTCAAAAAACTTGGCACAAGTGCTCATCACAACTAGATGACGTGTCGTGCACAAAACCCAGGTCCGTGGCTACAAAGTCAAGGTCACACTTAGAGGTCAAAGGTCAAATTGTGTCCAGTCAATAACTCTGGCATTCCTGGATGGATTTTCAAATAACTTGGCACAAGTGCTCACCACAACCAGACGACACGTCGCACACAAAATCCAGGTCCGTCGCTCCAATGTCAAGGTCACACTTACAGGTCAAAGGTCACTTCGGGAGCATTTGTCACTTACTGTGACATTTCTTGTTTAGTTATAAAATAAGAGTATTTTTTAATAGAACATATTAAAGAGTAATTCCAAATATAACGTAAAGAGAATATTCCAGATATAACGTATTAAGGATACATTTTTCATTAATGACGTAATAACGAAAATATTGAACAAAAGAGTATTTCCCAGTATATAATAGAAGGAATGTGAAGATTGTACATGTTTCCCTCATCTTGTTATCCACCACTGCCACTTCATCAGGTGGTCAGTCACCTACATGTAGAAACTTCATAAGAAACTATACTGACATTTTAGATCTCAGTAACAAAGGCATTATTCTTTTCTGGCATGTTTTTTTCTTACTTTTTCTTCTCTAACATGATATCAAAGCCCACAGCAACCAGCATACAGAAGCCCATACTGGGTGTGTACAATATCCTCTCTGCCACCACAAACCCAACCGGGAAAAACATGTTTGATGCCGGTATGAAAGGAAGGACTAACAACGACAAGCTCTGAAACAGAAAGATGATGTAAATCATTAATATGATACTTAAGAGGGCCTACAAGAGGATTAGCCCTCAGGGCTGTCTCTAATTTTTGAAACAGGTGGCTACTTTGATTTGACAGGCGGCTACCATTAGTGATCGAGCAAAGCGAGAGAGGTTGTTAGGGGGTCCGCGGGCATTCTCCCCCGCGGATAAGCATGAGGTCTAATTACATGCAATCTCCTGTTTTTGGTGCTAATTATGGTCAGGATTTCAGTTATTTCATGATTTTTTCAGATGATGAAATAATTTCATAATATTTTATACCGATTTAAAAAAAATAAAAATGTTTACAGCCGGCTCAAAATTAAAAAAAAATGGCGAATATAGCCAGCTATTAGAGACAGCCCTGACCCTTGAAGACAAGTGCTAACTCAGCTGCACACAAATTCCAATCATGCTTATTTAACCACCTCATAAATAAACACTCTCCAAAATAAACTACATAAATACCGTATTTCAACTGTCAAACAAGAAACCTGGAAATGCTATGAAAACCATGTATTCCACAAGCTACCAACAAAGTTTTGTCCCAATAAAACAAAAAGATAATGTAACTCTTTAATGATACTTTAGAATGCCACGAGGAACGCTGGCCACGTGCTAATTGTAGTCACGTGCTTACTGAGGCACAGAAAGCTTAGTACCATGTGACTGACTTTATGCCAGCACTCAGATATCTATCTCTTCCCTCTTGTTTAAGTAGGAGTATATTGACATTAGGTTGTATTATAATCAAGTTGCACATGCTAATGTTTATCGGAGGCATAAGGTCATTTGAGCCACCTCCGTAATAAAGACAATCCCTTCTATGCAAACCTTGGTCTCATCCCGAAAAATAATTATATTTTGGAGGACATCTAGGAAAACAATACACAAGCTCTGGGAGGGCAGGGGACGAAATATATTTTACTGTATACTCGTCCTGTAGGACTACTGGCTACTCATCCTTATAGGATGTTTACTCGTCCTGCTCTGATTGTAAGTCAAAGTAGTCAGATACCATCATTTAACACTATATAAATATTGCATCCCAGTTAGGGTGACAGTGGATATTGTTAACCTGCGGAAAATAATGTCAACCAAGGTGAAGCCAAGGTTGAAATTATTTTCCCGAAGGTTGACAATATTCACTGTCACCCTCACTGGGATGCAATATTTATTTTATTATACCGAACAAATGTTTTGATTAAAATTTAAATAAATGAGTGGGAGAAATCCCAATATTTTTTTTTTTTTTTTTTTTATATTTTTATACCAGTTTCGATTTAAAATAACAAATCTGCTCGCCACATTTGTTTATTGTCGTTTGGTAAACCAAGCGTCTTACTATTCACATAACTTCAACTGTATTTTAATAAGCTTCCACTGATTTCCAATTGCCAAAGCGTGTCGTTATTAGAAAAACCCAAAACCTATTTGTATACTTCCCGTGACGTCACAATTGTGTGACAGTAAAAATTGTTTACTGGTGAACAGTAAAAATTGCTTCACACTAATGGGCAATTTATACAGGAGTGCAAACGTGAGGTATAATAATACTATATATATAAAACAAAGGGAAACATCATAATGTGTTGTTTCTTTCCTTATATAAATCAATCCTTATATAAATCAATGAAAATTATGAAACTTTGACCAGTATTATAGATGACTTTATTCATATTCTTTATTTCACTACAGTCTCATCATGGCCATTACAGTTACTCTGGCATGGTATATATTTTCCCCTTTTTCCTGTGAAAAATTCTCCTCTTAAAAAAAATAATATTTTTAGCCGTAGCGGCCATCTTGAATTTCCGGCCGACCTGAAATTTTCCTAAGATCAATTAGACATCAAGTGCAACATTCCTGTGAAGTTTCATGAAAATCCGTCAAGTAGTTTCAGAGGAGTAATCGCTACAAGTTTTCATTATATAACTCTATGTAAACAAAGATGGCCGCTGACAGCCATGTTTAACATCGAATCAAAACGATTTTTGACAAGGACCAACATCATGTCATGCTGATCATTTTAGAAAAAGTCCCATATCAATATCACTTATAGTTTTCAAAAAGTAGTCGCTACAAACTTGTATTTTTAAAATCTATTTTTAGCCATGGCGGCCATCTTGAATTTCCGGCCGACCTGAAATTTTGCTAGGATCAATTAGACATCAAGAGCAACATTCCTGTGAAGTTTCATGAAAATCCGTCAAGTAGTTTCAGAGGAGTAGTCACTACAAGTTTTCACAATATAATACTCTATGTAAACAAGATGGCCACTGGCAGCCATGTTTAACGTCAAAACAAAATAATTTTCATCTTGGATCAACATCATGTCATGCAAATCATTTTAGAAAAAGTCCCATATCAATATCACTTATAGTTTTCAAGAAGTAGTCGCTACAAACTAATTTTTAAAAAATCTAATTTTAGCTGTGGCGGCCATCTTGAATTTCTGGCCGACCTGAAATTTTGTTAGGATCAATTAGACATCAAGAGCAACATTCCTGTAAAGTTTCATGGAAATCCGCCAAGTAGTTTCAGAGGTATAGTCGCTACAAGTTTTTACTATATAACTCTATGTAAACAAAGATGGCCGCTGGCAGCCATGCTAAACGTTGAACCAAAACTTTTGATTTTTTGATTTTTGACAAGGACCAACATCATGTCATGCTGATCATTTTAGAAAAAGTCCCATATCAATATCACTTATAGTTTTCAAGAAGTAGTCGCTACAAACTTGTATTTAAAAAAATCTATTTTTAGCCGTGGCGGCCATCTTGTATTTCAAATCAACATGAATTATTGCTAGGATCAACTAGACTTCATGGGCAACATTTCTGTAAAGTTTCATGAATATCCATCCAGTAGTTTCAGAGGAGTAGTCGCTACAAATAAAAGTTTACGGACAGACAGACGGACGGACGACGGACGCCGCACCACGGCATAAGCTCTGCTGATCTCTGATCAGTCGAGCTAACAACATCAATTTTTTTATTAAAAAAAGTTATTCCAATACAGCAATACTTTTTGCAATTCCCCTTCCTAAAGGCCCTTGCCCCAGTCACCTAAAAGCTGACTAGTGCCCTTAAAGATTTACCCCGTGAAAGTGTTATTTGTATAACATCAAATACCGTAATGTTCGCGCTCCATTTTAGAATGTCCCAAAACGGAAATCCGTCAATTTCCCAATATCCGGATGACTTAAATTGCATTTTATCGATGAAAAAAACAGAGTTGCGACTATTAACTGCATTTAATTGCTTAATAAACTATGTAAGAACTATTTTCTTTGTTGTTTTTTTCTACTGAAATGTTACTCGTCCTCTCGGACGACAGATTCATGGGTTTCACTCGTGAATTTTCGTGCCCTGAGGGGATATCTGGCAATTTTTTATTGTGGCTTCATTTCAATTTTTTTACTGATATTTCATATGTGTATCTGAATTTAATCTAAATTGTTTTATAAGTAAATGATTGCGTTCAAAGCTATATGTGTAAGAATTGACCAAAACAACACAGAAATATGTAAAAAAAACACACAAAAAAACGGGCATGGGGGTTGGGTGGAGTAGGGGTAGAGGGCGGGGCAACATAGCTATATGTGTAAGAATGTACCAAAGCAACACAGAAATATGTAAAAAAAAAAAAAAAAAGTTCCGAGTGCGTGGGGGTGGGGTGACATAGACTTGTAAACACAGCTTACACGCAAACCTTGATGTGGGACACCGACGCAGGGGTGATTACATAAGCTATCTTATTCTTCAAATAGTCAAACTAATAAACCTTTTGCATACCATAAGTACAGCTCTGTTGAGCCGTCCCTGCTTTACAAGTGCGAAATGCACCATCTTTCCAAAACTGATGTAAAACAGAATGGTTATCAGGTTGCGTGGATCAAGAATCGATTTAATTACGGGTATGGTTCCCATTGTCCAATCACAGCACAGATCCGCCGGAAATAGGAGGAGCCAGAAGTTGATTGGCAGGAGATAGTTGTATGTGAGTTGTCTGGCTGGGGTGGGGGATACGGAGGCTGGATTGTCAAATCTGAAATGTATGCATACAATCAAATCATAACACACATTCCCAATGTTAGGTAGTCCAAAACCAATCACAGAAGTCATTCTCTCAATGCCGAGTTGTCAAATCTGAAATGTTTATAAGGACTTTAATGCAAACATGATTGCAACTTGCACCCAGGAAAAGTTATTTTAACATTTTCACGACAAAATGTTTAACCATTTTAAAGTTTGTTCAGCCTATGGTGACTGGCAAAGGCTAATGAATAGTCCAGCATGTTTTATATTAAATCTGGTAAAAGTCGAGTATTATTTACTAGAGAAGTGCATAAACAAGCTGAACTTCACATATTTTATATAATCAAAGGAATTAACTCTGTAATGCATGGTCAACTTTGCTCAATGTCAAACACATCCAAGATCTAAGTATAAGAAATGGTCAAAGCAAATTTGACGAAAATCCAATGTATTATAATTTAAACTTAGTTATTTTACATCGATTGTAACGAAAGCTCTCCGAACTTATTCTGATTACTCTTGATGTCTTCCTGGGTAGAACCAGTACTAAGCAAATGCAGTTAATGTTTCTTGCTCAGGGACTCAACACATATATATGGTCATGGCGGAAATCGAACCCACACCGTTTTGATCTTGGGTCCAACGCTCTAATACTAGATCAAAGTACTCCACAATATATTATAATTAATAATAGCATAAAGAGAAATTCACTTGCTTCAACACATCCATGGGCAATCGCCGTACATCACTTTTGTTCATTGTCAAACTTGTCCAAGATTTTATTGAAACAAACCTTCAAATCAGATTTGGTGAAAGTTCTATTGCATTAACAAGAAAATTGCGATATATCTATGACTGACAACACATTCTTGCATATGATACTGGATAAGATTATCCATGTATGGGAGATGGATTGTCTGATCTTACACTTGGGGGAAGATGAGTCACGCACACCAATAACGACATCAATAACGTCAACAGTTAAAATCATGCAAAACGCTAGTAGTTGGCAACGTACAAAGTGTCAATGATATGCAAGAAAAAAGAATCAATCATGGGTATCCAGTTCAGATAGGAAATTCCAACACTCGGTATAACTGTTTTAATCGGATCCGAGGCTCTGAAAACAATTATACCTGGTGTTGGAATTCCCGATCCTTATAGGATACCCATGAAAGATTCTTAAAAAATAACGTAAGCTAGTCTGGCTAAACAAGAAACCATTTGTAAAAACTTACACTGTGAATACAGGCAGCTGGGCGCCCATGACCTTGACCCTAGCAATAAGGAGAAACAGAGTGCTCCCTACCAGCACAGCAGACCTAATGATGGATCCCTCCAGCCATTTTGGAATGTTGGGGTTGCCTGATAATATACTCATCAGAATCTGCCACAGATCTTTGAATAAGGCCTGAATTATAAAAAGCGACAAAATGTATATACAGTCTACTCTCAGTAACTCGAACTCGCTTATTTCGAATTTCCGCTTAAGTCGAATTTTTTTCACGGTCCCAATTTTATTCCTTCTATTTCTATGCAATTTGACTTCTTTTAAGTCGAATTTCGATAATTCGAATAATCGGATAATTCGAACTATTTTTCTGGTCCCAAACACGAATCTATACATTAATTTACTCTCGCTAATTCGAAGTTCAATTAAAGTGCAAAATGCAAGTTTGATCAAACACAAGCCGGCGTCGAAGTTGATTGTGAAGCAAACACAAGGTGATAATTGCTGAGATGATTTCACCTGTAACAAATAAATCATGGTGACATGTTTGTTAATTTATTTTCTTGTGTTGTCTCTGATTTTTCATGATAAATTAAGGCTTGTTAACGAGGAAGTTTGTTTACGCTAAGTGAAAACAATGGCCATCGCGTGGGTTAAAACAATTATAATAATTATACTAATTTGACATGGACAAACGTATAACTAATTAATTTATGAGTGGCAGTTGTCAATGTTCTGTTTTTTGCTATAAAATTCGAATGTTTAATGTAATCAAATCATTAATTCAGCATGTCTGAACACAAAACTCTTTCCATTGACCAAAGCGCCCAGCAATCTAGTGAAGGACCCGGTATCAAACCCGGGGGGATAGCTAGATCGGCACTATGCTTTGGACCAGTTGAGAAATCCAGAGAATTCCTCTCTCTCTCATATAAACAGGAAAATTCTAGGTCGGTTTTCCCAGCCATGGCAATCTTAGATAGATTCGTTACAAACATGCACTTGTCAAAAGTGTGCAGAAAAAAGGTGACATTATGTCGTTTTTTAAGAGAGTAGATAGTGAAAACACCGAAAGAACATAGACTTAAAGACCTGAATATTGTAAATTGTTTCGTTTAAATATGATTTCTTATAATCGATATACTGTCTGTGTAAATCTAAACGTCTATTTATAGAAATGCATTAATGACAATATTGAAAACGTTGTTTCATTGTATACATGTATATGCCTTTCTCCGTTTTTAATAAATTATGAAATCATAAATATTTTGCTGATTTATTTCATTACCAAAACGTTTTCTTATACTGCTTTAACATGAAAAGAAACATATTCATAAACATATATGAAGGAAGAAATCATGTATTTCATTAAAATCGGCAAATATCGGCAATATATACACGTATATGCATAGTGTAAAACAGGTGGGTGGGGTAATAAAAAACAACAAGTATGCCATTATCGTTTAATTCGAACTTCGGATAACTCGAACTTTTTTTCCGGTCCCTTGAAATTCGAGATACTGAGTGTGGACTGTATAATTAAAATTAACTAATGCTCTATCATACAATATAAAGAATGGTCTAAAATACAAGTTAGTATTATCAATGCAAAACAACATTTTATATGATCACAGTTTGAACTGAACGTATTGTTTCATCTGTCGTACCTTCTGAGCTACAAAAACCTCGTAGACGACGCACACGCCAATCACTGTAATTCCCTGCTCCTTACATAACATCGCTATGGTTACCAGTGTAATAGTGACAAGCAATGGCCGCCATCCTGCAATGTAACCAAATATTTCTGAGAGTGAACATCTACTTTAAAAACAATGCAAATGTAATATGCTGTATTTATATTTGAAAACTTTGTAGCCAATTAAAGAACTGAACTATTTACTCCAATTGTTACTAACTTATACTTCCTAGCTCAAACAAATTATTAAGCAATATATACGGTGAGCATGATAAACAGTGAGCATGCTAAACAGTGAACACGATACAAAATAATTAAAAGTGAGCATGATAAACAGTGATCATGATAAACAGTGAGCATGATAAACCAGTGAGCATGATAAACAGTAAGCATGATAAACAGTGAGCATGATAAACAGTAAGCATGATAAACAGTGAGCATGATACAAAATAATGAACAGTGATCATGATAAGTTATAGTGACCATGATTAACAGTAAAACAAAATAAACAGTGAGAAATTCTACTCACTGGTGTCTTTATGATAGCCGGTACATTTTGCGTAAACCATGAGGGAGGCCAGAAAGAATATGGAGGACAGAGCCTCTGCTCTACCAACTACACCCGTCACCTGTAATGGAAATGTGTTTATACTTAAGGTTTTTAGTTCCACAACCCAGATTGTCTGGACTATCAATGAGTATGTATGCATGGACTAGTTCACAAATATATACACAGTCTTCGAATTAACCCACTATCCCGAAGCAAGGGGCTAGTAAACCGCCATTCGGGTTAGTGCATTGTTTTTAATTTATGTAGTCGGGTTAAAGGAAAATGTACGGGGTTTCATTGAGTATATAAGAATTCGGTCTAGTGACACAAAACAATTAATTCAAAGACTGTATAGTCTCTGTATGAAAGTCAGAGTACACAAACAAATGTTATGTATATTGGAGTTTTTTTTAATGTTCTTTTCTGTCTTCCAAATCAGAGACCCAATTATTCTCTCTTTGGTATTTGGGACTAACCACCTCTGTATATGGAAGTCGGGGTACACAAACAAATGTTATTTATATTGGTATTTGTCACTTACCGCCTCTGTATGGATGGGATGAACAGCAAACAACATGGCGGCAATAAATGACGACAGCTCTTGTATAAACATTGTACACATCCTGTAAAAAAAATAATTACATATCAAACCTGTTCGAAAATTTAAGTAAACAGCAATATGCAATATGAACTAGACGGGGTTGTTTTTGTAACAAAAACATATGTCTCCCCCATAACTGATGAACCAACCTGGCTGAAAGTAGCGCTATGCACGTCGTCTCAATATGGTGAGCATTTGTGCCAAGTTATTTCAAAATCCCTCATGCGATTCAAGACTCAGAGATATCAAGAGATATGTAGAGGACACAAAATATAGCGCATATGACATTCAACCTGACCGAACGTGGCTGGAAGTTACGCTCTGCACGTCGTCACGATATGCTGAACATTTGTGCCAAGTTCAAAATCCCTCAAGCGGTTCAAGAGATATTGAGAGGATACCAAAAATAGTGCATATGACCTTCGACCTCTAAGTGTGACCTTCACCTTGAATGAACTTGGCTGGAAGTTGCGCTCTGCTCATCGTCTTGATATGGTGAACATGTGTGGCAAGTTATATCCAAATCCCTGAAGTGGTTCAAGAGATATGGAGAGGACACGAAATATAGTGCATATGACCTTCAACCTCTAAGTGTGACCTTGACCGAACGTGGCTGGAAGTTGTGCTCTGCACGTCGTCTCGATATGGTGAACATTTGTGGCAAGTTATATCCAAATCCCTGAAGCAGTTCAAGAGATATGATGGAGACCGACTTGTGATGGACAGAGACACAAAATATAGTGCATATGACTTTCGAGCTTAAGGGTGACCTTGACCTTGAATGGATGTGGCTGTAAGTTGCGCTCTGCAAGTCGTCTCGATATGGTAAACATTTGTGGCAAGTTATTTCCAAATCCCTCAAGCGATTCAAGATATATGGTGGAGACACGAAATATAGTACATATGACCTTCGACCTCTAAGGGTGACCTTGACCTTGAATAAACGTGGCTGAAAGTTGCGCTCTGCATGTCATCTCGATGTGGTGAACATTTGTGCCAAGTTATTTCAAAATCCCTCAAACGGTTCAAGAGATACGGTGGAGACACGATTTGTATGGAGGGGAGACATAACTAGTGAATCTCAAATAGATAATTAATTACACAGGGAACAGGTATACTAGTTTGATAAAGATTCCTACTTCATGAACATGATGCAGACGACAGAGTTATTGGACACGTCAATAATATTGAATAATTTGTAAGACAGAAATAAAGTTTCATGACCAAAGGACAATATTTTGCCAAGTTATGAGCTTGGTTAGGTTGCATGTTAAAGTTTTATGAAAAGGTGCATAACTCTGCCGAAATAAAAGTCAAGAGTTATTGAACAATGAACATGTGTAATGGCATTCCTTGGGGTAAGATTAAGATGTGTGTGAAGTTTCATGAACATAGGTTAAACACTTTTCAAGTTTAAGTTGCAGGTTAAAGAGTGACGGAAGGACTGATGACGACGAAGGATGACAGACAACCGACAAAGTGATCCCTAAGTGTCTAAATGTGACATAATTACACAAGCAACCCAGTAAATAAAGTTTCTGAAGATGCCTACTTCATGAACATGATGCAGACGACAGCATGAAGGATGATATTGATGAGATGGTACGACATTGTGTCCAGCTCGCTCAACCAGTAGTTGAACCGGAAGGTGAAAACCGTCAAAGGTCGGTAAGACTTGTGGCTCCTCTCCTGAAACGACGTACATATCAGTATAATGAGTATATCTAAACAATTTAATTTCAAACTGTCTAACCTAAAGTAAAATATAATTGCCCCCTTGGTGCTATGTGCATATGAAATAATACAGCAAATTGGACCTTATTCCCCCAAATATATTTATTAAGTGTTTAGATAACATGATATAAGGGGTAGAAAGTATTTTCACATGTTAAGAAAATCAAATATTTTGTATATAAAATAAGAAAACAAACAATACAAACCTACCTATCTTGTTTAAAACTTTCATTTGGAGCATGTTTTCTAAAACACAACACATTTTTTTGCCCCAAGAATCCTTTTAGGTGTTTATATTCTTTGAAATTAATTTGGAATGGGTTCTCTGTCATTTGACATAAATCATCACATGGAAAGGAAGCCTTATAATAGCCTTACACATAAAGATCAGGATGTAAATATACTGAACCAAACAGCTAACGCACCAGTAGACAATACCTTTAATGTATGAACTTATTATATGCCGACTGGTACCATTTGAGACAGGTGATTTAAATGAATTTTTTAAATTTACAGTTGTTATTGTCAAGATATTTGTCTCGTTCAGAATGAAATTTGTTTTGATTCATTGATTGTTATTATTGAGATATTAAAGGTATTGTCTGCTGGTCCGTTAGCTGTTGGTTCAGTATATGTACTCATTAATATTATGTTTTTAATTTGAAACCTCGACTCTGAACATTGCGGGTTCAACCGCCGGGAGCTCGACTTGTAAATGAGGAAGTGTCAATTCTTACAGATGGCAGACAGTATACAGTACTGGTTTTACCCAGGAATAAGTGGATGGTCTGCCTCCACCACTAAAAATCTACAGTAATACAAAGCCTAAAATGTGATGAAAAATTACTTTAACCCCAAACAAACGAATCTTTTAATAATTAATAATACAATTTGCATTTATAAATGACATTTAATACGGAAACAAATTCGAAAATGGTAATACCGACATTTCTAACCATCCTTTAGTATTACATGCTCGTTTACGGTACTAGGAATTTGCTCCTGAAAACAGAACAGCTAACATACCGTATTCATGGGAGTTCCCCAAAAATCGTTCAGGAAAAGGTTGGAAAAAGGAGTCCTGGGTCGGAGATCCTTGTTCTCGACAATTGCCGTCATGTCGTCAAACACGAAACCACAGTCGAGAGCCTTGAAGTAGCACGCTCCCACGGTGACACAGAGTATCGCCGAGTAAAGTAGAAACTTGTTATCCATCGCCATTTTTGGACGTCTTAATTCAGTCACCTGTAAACAAATAACAGCTTGGTGATCACTGAATAATACTTCAGCTGTAGTTTTTAATTAGCACAATCAAATATTGAACACTTATTCAGCCAAAATAAAATATGTGTGCTTCCGGTTAAATGGGGGGGGGGGGGGGGGGGGGGGGATTAGGAACGATAAGTAGTTAAAAAACGAGCTTTTTTATCTTTCTTTTTTTTTGGAGACTGATTTTTTAACCGGAAAAATGAGCATAGACAGCAATTGTTTGTTACCTTGTTTCTTCCTCCATCATGCAATCATGCAAGTGTTTATAAATGAAAAAAAAATTGTTAATGCCGTCAATTCTCAAAGTTTGAGAAACAGGAACATGTCTGCATTGAGATCAACACTTTCTATTTTTCTACATTGTACTGATGATAATATGTACAGACAGAGCTGAACTTTTAATCGGAAAAAGGAGAAAAAGTAATTAGGGTCAGAGAAAACTGCCCAAAAGTCTAGGGTTTGTCAGTTAACCGGAGCCACACACATTATTTTATTTGGCCTGATGTGAAGAAAATTGAGGGGAAAGAAGAAGCTTTGATAACCATGTATGGTTATCGTTTTTCTCTAGACTGATCATTCCAGACTGCCAGAAATCCCCCGGAACACAGGGTACTAGTCAGCTTTTAGGGGACGGGGACCAGGGCCCTCAGGAAGGACAATTTAGCATTGTTTTCATATCAAAGGGGAATTTCTAAGAAACACAAATTAGTGTTGTTGTTTTTTCATTATATAAGCGGCACCAAGAATGTACCATTCCAAATTTCAAAATATATGCTGTTTTCCTGTATTGGAGTTTAAAAAGTTACATTAATTTATTTTTATTTTTTTATTTCGTTTTTTTTTAAGAGGAAAAGAGAAAAAATATACACTTTTAGGGGAGGGCCAAACGAGTGCCCTGAAACATCCCACAGCACTTCATGAGTAGGTTGATATATCCATTTATTGCTGCATTTTTAAATATTTTATATTGACAGAAAGCCAAATAAGAAAGCCAAATTAATAATCCTTTTTTTTTTTTTTTTTTTTTTTCGGATAACAGTTAAATAAATGCCCGAATTTCACGTTAGAAAGAAAAGTAACGCAAATTTTGTTTTTTAAAAGCTTAAAATATTGGTCTAACATGTCTAACATCCCTGACTGATCTTGTAGATCTACCCCTGCCCTCAACCAAGACCCAAAGTCTGCCCCTCTTCTCGCCTATGCCCAACCTCCCATGCCTCCTGGACTGAAACCCTCCACCACACCCACCCACACATACACTCCATCACACCAGAACCTGGAGATGTTATAAACGATTCAAAGTATTGTAAAAATAATTTAAGCTCCATTTCGTTAATCTCCTTTTTGAAGAGCTAATATAATAGAATAACTGTAACATATTGTCATCTGGCAGGTAATTACTTCCACTTCAAACTTGTTTCATATAACCAGTTAGAACTATTGGTGTAAGACAAAAAATTATATTTATTATATACTTCCCAATAAAATAGTGGATTGTATGGTTAGAATAAACCTTATATTCTTATTGTTTATATTTTCACAGTGAGAATATGGAAAAAATGGAACTACTTTTTTCTACATTTGCTTATAACAGTCATAATTTGTGTCAAAGTTTAGAACTATATTCTATGCGCACTAAATATATGTAAATCACCTCATGCGCTGGCGTTACTATATTTATCTGCGAATACGTTAAAGGGGAACTGTCGGAACGAAACATATTTTCTGTTTGAA
Organism: Cyrtodaria siliqua; assembly: GCA_037043455.1. Classification (NCBI taxonomy): domain Eukaryota; kingdom Metazoa; phylum Mollusca; class Bivalvia; order Adapedonta; family Hiatellidae; genus Cyrtodaria; species Cyrtodaria siliqua. Next base: position 351,748 of record JAWPHD010000924.1, read on the forward strand.
ACAGTTTGGTAGTGTTGCATGATAAAAAGTATATAACAAGAGCTGTCGGAGAACAGCGCAGCTCGACTATTCGATTTTTCAGAGAATAATAGATGCATAATGCTATAAGAAATCCCAAACCAAAATTATAGATATATATACATGCTTACATGCAAACCTAGATCTGCCTTTATTGCACATTTTATGGGCCATCACAATTTGGGTTCCATGGGAGCCCAGAATTTGCAGAAGACAAAATTACTTATCCAACCCTTTACAACATACTATAAAGAAACCAATTCTAAAATTTAGTTCAGCTAGGACAAGAAACGTAAGAGATATAGACCTGTAAACACAGCTTACACGCAAAATTTTATGTGAAACAGACACATTTTAAGGGCTATCAAAATTTGGGTTCCATGGGAGCCCAGGGGTTACATGAACCAAAATTACTTAAGCAGCCCTTAAGATAATGCTATAAGGAAGCTTATGGCCAAATTTGGTTGTGCTAGGGTAAGAATTGTAAGACATAATTATAGACTTGTAACCACAGCTTACACGCAAAATTTGATGTGAAATGGGACTCATTTTATGGGCTATCATAATTTGGGTTCCATGGGAGCCCATGGGTTACAGGAACCAAAATTGCTTATGCAGCCCTTAAGATAACGCTATAAGGAAGCCCATGGCCAAATTTGGTTGTGCTAGGATAAGAAATGTAAGAGATATAGACTTGTAAACACAGCTTACACGCAAACCTTGATGTGGGACGCCGACGCCGGGGTGATTACATAAGCTCTCTTATTCTTCGAATAGTCAAGCTAATAAATAGAAAATTTGTTGGTTTGTCGTGAATATAGGATTTATTTTCATCTCGAAGTGAAAAAACTTATATTTTCACTTGTGCTAAAAAGTGAGAAAACTCGTGAAAATATAAGTTTTCTCACTTCGAGATGAAAATAAATCCTATATTCACTCCAAACCAACAAAAATCCACTATTTATAACATTTCTATGGGTGAAAGATTGGGATTTCTCAGTGGAAGAATATTCATAATCGCTAAATATTAATAACTAACTCCGAACAAAATTAACTAACTGTGACGTTGAGTTATGACGTCAATAACGTGTTGGTGACATCGACGTCATCTGCAGATAATGCTAAATAAAGCGAATAATTCTGGTTAAAATCATACATAATCTGATGAAAAATGTAATAGATTATTTGACTGTTGTGATCGATTATATGGAAATCCTTCACTCAATGGTAGGCGTGTGTTGCACTCGTTCATGAAAGGAACCACATGCATAACATCTCGTGAAGGATTTACCTATAATCGATCCCAGCAGTTAAATAATCTCTAGTTCTTTATTTATTTTTTCTTAAAGTAGCTATCCCACCAACAACAGCCAAATTAAAGAACTGATTTTCACCATTTCTTAACATTAGGGCAAACTCAAAACTGGAGCATCAAATTAAGAGTTACCAACTCAGAATTAATTTTACGCATATATTCAACCACAGGTATTTTGAAAAACGGTCAATAAACCTCTACTTTTAATGGCACATATACATGATTATATGACCTGAACACCTGGACAGGGTTTTGATAATTTAAATGTTTTTTAGTGCATTTTTTCTGTTATTTGGAAGGTTAGTTTAATTCTTTGAATTATGTAGAGAGATGAAGTTAGTCAATGTTTGTAACGTAACATTGCATCCATACCTGACGTGGTTAAATTCTATTCAATTCCTTTAGCGTTGTAAATGTTTGATGTAAGAAACAAAGACTTAGACTGGAGATTTCTTCCTTATTTCTTTATAAAAAGCATGCAAACATTCATGTGCTAAATCAACAATGTTTGATTATTTATGTGCCATCATCATTTCATGTAATTACATGCGATAACTGAATACACAGCCATAAACTCAAACATTACAACTGTCTGAAAGGTAATTTTTGAGTAAAAAAACAACAGTCTTTGAATTAATTTGTTTGTGTCACTAGCCCAAATTCTTATATACTCAATGAAAACCCGTACATTTTCCTTTAGCCCGACTACATAAATTAAACAAAAATAACTAGCCCAAATTACAGTTACTCGGGGTACATTTATGTATACAAAAAAGTACCCGAAAATCTTCGAATTCCAGAAAGGCCCCCAAATATACAGAAGCGTACCCGGACAAACAAGATCTCATTGGCGGAATTGAAACAATTTAGAACTTGATAAAACTTATCATAATTATATATATTGCGCTAATGTTCTTAAAAACATATTTAGGCTGCCTAAAATACAAAATGCATTGTCGTAAAACCGGAAGTTGTAAATCATCAAACCCCGCGCAAAAATAGTAAACAAATACGCAGCTCGTCATTCAAGAACAGTAGGTCAAATATTTAGACCATCTGTATTCCTTGAAGGCGGAGGCAACTGCGGGCGGTTTTTAAAGGGACAAACGCCAATCTTTATTTTTTAAAAGCTCACGGCGTCCCGCTAGAGTGAGGACGTCTCCTGCGTCCCGTCACATCACACATCACCTGATGGCTACACCAAACTCTTGACGTCAGAAGTCTGCAGGCCGGAGCTGAGATCAACCCCACACAGTAGAAGTAGCAGTATGTAGGCAGTAATAGGGATCGACGCAGAGGCCTATATTTGACTGAAGACCAAAGAGGGGAAGATGTACGGGCCGTCGGATGGTGTGTGCGGCACAGGGGTCATACTGTGATGGGTGTGGCCCCAAACTGGGCTACCTAAACTGCACCAGCCCAGTAGTTAGTTGATTCAACCACCTAGAGGATGTCGCCAGACCCCCCACCTCACGGCCGCAGCGAAAACCACAGGGCGGAAGCGACAACCACCAACATACGATCATCAGAAAAAATGAATCGATTAAACTTTGTAAACAATGAAAGTTTGGTTTCCATGAAGTAACAGAATGTGTTACGGCCGCGTTTTACGACATTGCATTTTGGCTCGGGTACATTTATGTATATTTGGGGTCCTTTCTGGATTTCGATGGTTTTCGGGTACGTTTCTGTATACATAAATGTACCCCGGGTGCCTTTCTGTAGTACCCGGTACGACAATGACCCCATCGCTTTACTAGCCCCGGGCTTTGGGCTAGTGGGTTAATTCGAAGAATGAAACAACAGAGGTGTCAAGTTACATGTAGGAAATAAACCAATCAGCATGTGTTTGCAAAAATGTCAGTTTTGCGCTCTATTTTAAAAGATTATTTATAAAATACAGATAGCCGGGCGCTAGGTAAAAATAGCCGGGCACACCGATATGGAGAACCCTGATGACACCCCGCGTGTTTCTAGTGATCTGTCTAATGAAAAACAAATCAGCACTAGTGCTAGCGTTTCATATCCCCGCATATAGTCCTTGGATGTATCAAACATGTCAAATAAATGTCAGGCTAAACAAACAAATTACTGCTGACTTTAGCATTTTCTGACACTTTTAGAAACCACTTTTTTTCTTCTTAGACCTTTGACATTTTTTTGTTCAGTGTGAGTATAGCAACATAAATATAACTCTGAATAATCAGATACCATTTTTATGACCAGTAACTTACCAATATCTACAATGAAAACTACTTTGAAATATCACACCGCAAACATGTCCAAATTGGCATTTGAAGTGGAATAGTTGGAATGGTCTCCCCTTGCCGGTGTTGACTCTCTTTATTTCGAGGTAAAAATGTCGTTTGTGTATTGATTATTGATTTTTCGATCACATCGAACGAAATTTATAGACAAAAGAAACTGGGTGAGCATTAATTTGTTGTTGCAGATTATGATTGCGTATAATTTATTTTACTTCCATTCTTTTGATCTCGAAAGCGCACTTAAATAGCCAAATCTGTACTGTAGTGTAGCCTGTAGGTGGGGGTGATTTTCTTATGCCCAACAGCCAACTCCATCTTCCGCCAAGTTCCGGCATAATTTGCTATTGTCCACCACTGGCACCATTACAATTATAGGGTATTTCAAATCCTCCTTACACTCAGCTATTCCTTTTTTTCTTGATGACTGACATGTAGGTTGCAGTGGCCAAGTGGTCAACAAAATTTTATATAATTTATAATGTACTTGCATCTTGTTCCATAGGTCCCCTGGTTTGATTCCCATCCCAGACATTTCAGATGCACAGCCTAAATGGGGATTTATCCGTTTGAATAATTAACTTTAAGGGACAATGTCCGTATCTTTTAGCTTATAAAACACACACTAATAACATTCACAAAAATAACACACTAAACGTTGTTGAATATTTACTATTTAAATGCAAGATTGTTTAATGGAATTCAATCGCGATGCAAAAAAGGAAGTGCCGCTTTGTGCGTTTGAACTCGCAGCCCAAACTAAAATTACACTGTCGGGTAATAATAGTGAGCGCGAGAATGTCGACCTCACTTCTGATTTTGTGCGTTTGAACTCGCAGCCCAAACTAAAAATACACTCTCGCGTAATTAAGTGAGCGCGAGATTGTCGACCTCACTCCTGACTGAGCTAAGCAGGCTATACATATTGCACAATACATACTAGATAGAAAACTGGAAGTCACTTGATCAGCAGAAAAGGTAAATAAAGTGGCTCCCACATTATTAACATAATAATAATTAAAAAAATATAATTAAAATTCACGAATGTATTACTACAGACTACTTTGGGTCTATGCTCAAGTTTTCATGTATATATTTCACTGAATAAAAGTCAGAGAGTTATTTGGTTATGCTCAATATCTGCTTACTTATGGACAGAGTCCCTTGAAGGTTGTTGGCTTGGGAATTTTCAAGTTTGAGAATTTCATTTTTTAAATCATAGTTATATTTGACAACAGAATTGTTTCATGTTTTACATTCTAATATATATGGATATAATGTAGGATTTAAGGTGGTAACGTATAAATTTTTAACCATTTGTTTTTCTTTGTCATTTGTGATCATTTATGTTGTCAACAAAATATATATGTGTACTGTATTCTTATACTGTAGCAGATACCGTTGTAAGCGATTCGCTTCTAAGGCACTTCTTGATAGTGCTTTTTCAAACTGTTTTTTTTTTACTTTTGGTTGTTATATAAAACTTGGAGAAAATTAAGTGGGATGTCATAACCAATGTTTGTTTAAACGACTTTTAAACGCATTGAGCGAAGGCGCCTCAATTACCTCGTTGGGAAGTTTATTCCAGGCATCCACAACTCTGTTTCCAAGTAGCTCTGCCACTCGGAGTAGAATTTATCCTTTTGATTTGTTTTTGTTTTTGTTTTTCAATTGTGGGGTTGGCTTGGAAAGGACGTAGTGCTGAGATTTGTATTGCATTGATACTTAAAGTTTCTGTGGTATCATTTAGATACAAAATTATCAAAAAAAGTAGGTCATCACACTTTTTTCCCACTAGACGTCTTTGAAGATGACATTCTAACTCCAAAATGTCACTAAAGAAGAGGAAAAATAGAGTCACTGAACATTTTCACCATTTTTTCCCATAACATTACATTTATTGAAAAACAAAGATTAATTTTCGATTACCTATATATACACATCTTTGAAAACATACACAAACAATTGTAATCCTCATTCGTCTTTTTACTAAACATATATGGACCGTATCCCACCTTTTTCTTTAAAAAAAAAAAGATTCAATATATAGAGCTAGGTTCTAATTTTTTTATTACTATTTCTATAAATCACACATATGTTGGAGTTACTAGTAGTTTGACATTTTCGCTGTAAATATATTGTACACACAATTTTGCTGACCTGGTGATCGAACTAAAGGAAAAGCCCAAGGTTTTATGGTTTTACTTTTCCTTTTTTTATACTTTATTGTGTACGAAACAACAATTCTAGTTTGTAATTATCTCAAATAAGTATATGCGCATGACCTGGGAAATATTGGTTGACGTCGTACAATGATGCATTAGATAGAATTTCTAAGAACACGCTGGGATTTTGTTTAGTACATTAGTACTTTGAATTATTGCAGCTTTCGATGTTCCTAATTCTGAAATATGCCAACTAAAATTATTTCGGCATCATATTTTACTAGCACCACAAATGCTTTTGCAAAAGACGTTTTTGAAATATTTAATGTTAACGCTAGTGATGTGCCGATTAATCGATTGTTTTAAACCCATCATCGGTTTGTTAGGCATCCGATTATGATGATCGATTATGAAAGCCTATAATCGATCATCGGTTAAATGTAAACGTGCACTTTAGGTAACATTCAAAATATAAATAAACATATATATCCAGGAGACAACTCTTGTAAAAATGAGTATGATACACAAATAAACACATTTATATCAATTAGAATATTTATTATCGGGGTAATTTAAAAAGATCCATATTTCATTTCATGCAAAAATATATTTAAAGCATAATTCTGCATCTTGGTCATGGGAAGTAGGTAACTAGTAGATTTAAATAATCTAGAAGATAAGCACACATATAGAATGTATGCATGCTAAACTGTTCATGACTTAAACCAGTGATCCAAAGCACAAAATGATATTGTGACATGAAAAATACGGTTGTAATTTATAAATCTGAATTAAAAAAAAATGTTACGTTTAACTGAAACAAATAATAATATATTAGTAAACTTGTTTGCCAGGAAGCCTTATCATAAAAGTGTTTCGGTTGTAAAATATGTATTTCTCAACTCATTTTCTAATTATAAATTGCGTTTTAAATACTTATTTAGTTAAAAAACAAAAATAGTAATATATGATGTACATGTATTGTCAAAATTATTCATGGAAATGCTGGGAACTGGAGCCATTAGAGTTTTTTGTTCTCGGTTTATGATGACTAATCCAAATCAAAGACCACGATTCACTTTAGAAAATTCCTTCAATTAATTTTCTTATTTTCATTTTATTCCTTAAAAAAAAGTTTTTAATTAATTATTACAGTTGCAAAATAATATAATTACAAAATAATCTAATGTTTGGAGATTCGAACTCGGATATCCTGCGTGACAGGCGACCGTGCTTAGGCCTAAAAAAAAAAATATGTGTGTCTTTGGTTTCACCCTGTCAAAAAGTTAGGAAAAAGTTGTTTTTTTAGATATTTTTTGAATATATATATTGTTCGCATATATTATGCCATTTTTGTACTAAGGCAACTTCTTTATAACCTTTGCAAACAGTTTGGATCCAGATTAGATGTTTAACTACTCTGGCTAATAAAATTATCATTTTTTTTTTTTTTTGCTAAAAATATTTAGGGTCGGCGGTGAAAAAGTAGAGGTCGGGAAACCGGAAATACACATATTTTTTTGTTAGGCCTTACCACTACGCCACTGTCTCAGTTTGATGACGGCATCATTAACTAGTATGTAATTTAATGCGTTAGTCTGTTTCAACAACTTGTGATACTTACGCAAGACCTGAGTAGTAGAGTAAATAGAGTTTTTTAAAACCCAAATCAATTGAATTTTTTCTATTTAGTCGTATTTATCGATTATTGGTAACTGGCGAGACAGTTGGAAGGTATTGATTCATCCTCTCTAATTGCGGAAAATAACAAAGAGTTCCGATGTCTTTGATCGTACATAGTCGGCCAATTCCGTCATTCTTCGCTTATGGCGAGATGTTGCGATTGGCGCCCAGACAAGGGACATCGCCGAAAAGGCCTGAAGTGAATTTACCATGCCTATCAGCGGTAGTAGAGACTGGTTTCCCATTCTGTAAGCTTGACTCTCATATACTTGGCCGAAATCGGAAACCAAAGGGATAATCTTTTTCAAACTCATGGTATGTGGACAAAAGTTGATACCGTTAAGGGGATTTTCATCCCTGGCGCTTTGCGCCAGGTATAAATCCCCTATAATGTACTTGCATCTTGTTCCATAGGTCCCCTGGTTTGATTCCCATCCCAGACATTTCAGATGCATTCATGCAGTACCGTACTCAGGCAAGGTAGGGATGGAAAGCCTACGGTCCTGTGTGCAGGGAGAGCCGTGCATCCTTGTGCATGTTAATGACCTCGATGAACTTGTGTGTTCATCTAAAGTTAACTGTACTTTTAATTGGCACATATATATTATTATATGACTTAAAAAAGGAGTTAAATCTCCTTCCTTATGAACCCGAAATCCATCTTCCAGGTATTTATCTATCTATTTACTGATACTGCAGCACCCCCTCACGGGGATTATGTGCAGGTATCTTCCGGGTATCATCGATTCATTTAAACTTTCCTCAGAAATGGGTCGGTCAGTATACTCGAAAGAGTGTTTGTAGCAGTATGTGTATACTACGACTTGCACAACAATTTTCCCCATTTTGTGACAAGCAAAGTCGGTAGCGACATCACAGACATTTCCGCACCCACTGACCTCGATCGACGGTTCACCTTGTGAGATTCCGCTGTCAATCAATTTGACACGACTGGGGAAAAATGTGTGTAACTACCTACACGCGGTGTATAAAATGTACATAGGACTCGATTTACTAGTATTGTTTGTGTACATCACTGTGTGGCTTTTGTGGCTTTTTATGTACACAGCCAGATGAAATGTCAAAATCGTAAAAAGGGCTGGTAAGGTCAGAGAAGGCTCAGATTAATAAAACACGTGACCGAAAGTGGTGGTACATTTCCCCGGGGTACTTTAATCAGGACCGGTTTATATTACACATCTACCTACAGTGCCTGCCTAAATTAATGTTGCAAAAGCTCATAGTTCCTAAGATCTAAATATGTGTATTACCATCATCCAGAAAGCTTATTACAGAAAATCGTGACAGTTGCGGTATCTTATTACAGAAAATCGTGACAGTTGCGGTATTTTTTCACTGAGAAAAAAATCATATCCCATTGAATACCATTTGGTTTATGGTATTCAATATCTATCAAGGCACACCACTCCAATCCACCTTAATGTCAATGTTTTCCTAGCTACCCAATTTTTTCGAAAAAGTCATGTTTCATTTCACTACGCGACACAAAATGAAGTTATATAAATCTAAAACAAAAACACGGTGCCGAGCAGAAACAATGAGGGCAGAACAAATGTTTGACATACATTTTGACAGATCAATCTGGTGACGTTCAGTTTTCATTGGCCAACAGTTACACGCCGGCAATCTCGGGCCAATCGGAACTGATCAAGCAGGCTCTCAAAAGGCCACGTTTGATCAGGGTCTTGATGTGCTTTAAATTGATCGCGTCCAGGTAAACGCTTGTCATTTTCAAGGGGGCGAGAAAGGTCAAGACAGTACAACACAGACAAACTTTTGATGCCGCAAAGTGGAGTTCTTCTAACCTGTTGTGCAAGGCATAGTATATATAGACATGTTTGTAATATTAATGCTTGATCAGTTGTTTTAACACGTTGGGCGAGGCAATCTGCACAACTGTCATAATGATATATTTTTTGATCAATCCACATGACATTGTGCCAGAAGTAATTGCAAGACTGAAATTAAAATACAACATTGTTTTCTTTTGAAATAGCTTATTTAAAGGAACACTGTCCGTAAGTTAGCAGATACTGAGCATACCCAAATAACTCTGACTTTTATTCAGTGAAATGTATAGATAAAATATTGAGCATAGACCCAAAGAAGTCTGCAGTAATACATTCGTGAATTTGAAAAAAAGGTTTTAATTATTATTTGTAAATCTTGAATTTAATTAGTAAATATTCAATATTGTTTAGTGCGTAATATTTGTGAACGTAATTAGTGTGTGTTTTATAAGCTAAAAGTTACGGACATTGTCCCTTTAAACATACTACTTTTTTTATATATTTTTTTCATAATTTGACAATAAAATTATGATACTCCAGAGAGTGCAACATCGCAGGTGATACTGTAAACATAGCACACAAGTAGTAATCACATATAAGATATACTTTTATTTCAGGGCTCACATAACAGCTGTTTTTACTAGCATATTGCCAGTCAATTTCTCAAAATGATTGTAAACTTTTGAAGCACTTGCAATATAAAATTTGCAAGCATTAAACTCTCTTCTAGTTATGATGATATAGTTTTCTGGCAATCAATAACTCACCAAGATGATTGCTAAAGGCTATTGATAATTGTTCACTAGAAATTTTCTGAAGGAACTAATTTGATTTATTATATTTTCAGTCAAATATGCCTTTAGAAATTCATGTTGATATCAAAAGAGTTATTGATCAGTGATTTTTTTCACCCTTTTGGGAATGGCACCGGTAACTGTTCAGTTGGGAAAATTTGCATTCCTTTGTCTTAAATTGGGAATTTTTCACTATCAATAAAAGCATTTAAAATGTACATGTATGCTTAAAGGGAATGTAGCGACACAGCCAAACAAGCTCTGTCATTGAGAGTTCTGAAAAACTTGGAAAAAGGTGAAAGAATTACAAAAATCGGACGATAAACAAAAAAGATATGACCATTTTAAAGGTTGTTCTAAAACGAATATGGGAGCCGCCATTTTTAGAACTATGATGTCATAGTTCCATATAACCATATATGGAATATTGATAAATATCATTTAAAACGAAGAAAATCACTGCAAATGAATGATTTTTTTACTGATCATATAAAGCATTAGTTTTACTGCCATTAAGTTTTACATATTTTTCATACAGTTTTTGTTATTTTTCACTAAAAATCAGTAAATTTTCATATTTATAAATATTCCATATTTGGTCATTTAGAACCGTGATGTCATAGCTCTCAAAATGGCCGCTTCCGTATCCGTTTCAACAGAAACTTTAAATGATCATACCTTCTTTGTTTATCATCCGATTTTGATAAGTCTTTCACCCTTATTCAAGTATTTCAGAACTCTCAATAATACAGATGGTTTTGCTGTGTCGCTACATTCCCTTTAAATAGCATACCATGCAAACACATTACCATGCATACTTGCGCAGTGTAGCAGTCTAACAACAAATGATGATCTATACAGAGAAACTTCCAGCAACAAATTTGTTTCAATTTTTATTTCCAAATTGGAATTGCTTTCAGTTGGGAATTTTTTACACCTGAATTGGGGGGAAAATATACTTTTTGCAATTGGGAATGGATCCTCTTATTGGTTCCAAAAAAGACAACTATAATTATTATTAAAAAGGTCATTTATATTTACAGATAACAATGGAAGTGTTTGGAAGAGTGAGTTTGCAGCGAACACTGGAAAACATGAAGACGTATCCCAGCTACAGGAAAGTTTTCAGTGTCCTGCTCAAGTGCGAAATACAACAACTGGTATGAAATGGGCACTTTTGTTTTCTTCTTATTAATTTATTATATAGCCAAAAACGTGCACCCTTACACAAAGTTGTTTATAAGTAACAATTCTAGACTTGGGTAACAAATAATAACTAATATATAAATTATATATATATATATATTAAAGGGCCCAATGTGAAAAGAACGGGCCTCGGGTCCCTGGGCCAACATTAGTGTCGAACCCTGTGAATAACTGGATATATTTAGACAAGAAAATTGGTAGAACAAATGGATGCTCTCCGAATTGTATCGTCAACTTATCGTGTGGCTATGTATCACCCATCAGTATTCAATTTAGTAAAGAGAAACCAATATGAAAGATGATACGTAATGTACTTAATATCTTTTGTCTATTTCTAAGTCATATTTTGATGTACAAGTTATAAGATATATGCCACTGAAATATTTTATGGCCTTATAGATGTGATCCAACGTTATGAATAGTATTACAAAGCATTTAACAAAACAATTATTGTTTCTATTGATTCACTGATATTGAACTTTATTTTTCCAATAAATAAGGTAGGGTTTGGAAAAAAATGTTTCATTGCAGTCCCATTAGTAGTTTTTAGCTAGACTTTTCGTATTTCGTAATCACTGTCGCCGTCCCACATCAAGGTTTGCGTGTAAGCTGTGTTTACAGTTCTATGTCTCGTTACATTTCTAATCCTAGCACAACCAAATTTGGGCTTCATTATATATATAGCATTATCTTAAGGGCTGCATAAGTAATTCTGGTTCCTGTAACCCATGGGCTCCCATGGAACCCAAGTTCTGATAGCCATTAAAATGTGTCTCATTTCACATCAAATTGTACGTGTAAGCTGTGTTTACAGGTCTGTATCTCTTACATTTCTTGTCCTAGCTCAACTAAATTTGGGAATTCTGCAAAAAAATTTGCTCCCATGGACATTGATGGAACACAAATTGTAATGGCCCATAAAATGTGCAATAAAGGCAGATCAAGGTTTGCGTGTAAGCTGTTATATATATATCTATAATTTTAGTTTGGGATTTCTTATATAGCATTATGCGTCTTATTTCTCATCGATTGCCCATCACTAGTATAAACGGGCTATATAATTTATTATTCTCTGAAAAATCGAATAGTTGAGCTGCGCTGTTTTCCGACAGCTCTTGTTGAGTTATGCTCCAGACAAGAAGATAAAGTTATGGTTATTATGCGCTTCAGCTCCTTGCTTGCCCTCTATCCTTGTGTCGAGTTTCATTGCAGTGCCAGTAGTGGTTTATAAGTATAACATTACAAAGGACAGTAACTCTAATTTGAATGAAAATAAAGTAATGGTTATTATACTCTGCACTTCCAGTCTTTGCTCTCTATCCTTTTGGGAAGTTTCATTACAGTCCCAGAAATAGTTTTTGAGTTATGCTCCGGACAAAAATTTAAATTATAAAATTACAAAGGGCAATAACTCTAATTTTAATGAAGATAGAGTTTCAGTTCTTCACTCTGCACTACCTCTAATTGCCCTCTATCATTGTTTGAAGTTTCACTGCAGTCCCATAAGTAGTTTTGAAGTACATGTAATGCTCCGGACAAGAATGGGACGGATGAGACGGGCGACAAAACAGTGACTATATTCTTAATTTCGGGGAGCATAAAAAGTACATATTTGTTTGTAATATGAATAATTTCTCTTGTCTGCAGTTAGAGAGACTGGCAGAGACCGGGGAGGAGAGTGTTGTTGTGACAACCAGAGTGACTGACGGCTCTCATTGTGTGATTGGCTCCAACTGTGGTGAGCGGTTCATTCAGCAGACGGGCAATACCAAAGATGTCGTGACTCACTTTAAGGACCAATTTATCAGATACTGCAGCACAGGTAAACAAGTATATATTGATTGGTTTTGTTGTCTTTAAAAGACAGTTATTGACCAAGATTGCCTACAACACCTTTAAATGACAGTTATTGACCAATACTGCCTACATCACCTTTAAATGACAGTTATTGACCAATACTGCCTACATCACCTTTAAATGACAGATATTGACCAAGATTGTCTCATCACCTTTAAATGACAGTTATTGACCAAGCTTTCTACAGCACCTTTAAATGACAATTATTGACCAAGATTGCCTACAGCACCTTTAAATGACAGTTATTGACCACGATTTCCTACAGCGCCTTTAAATGACAGTTATTGACCAAGATTGCCTACAACACCTTTATTATTGACCAAGATTGAATGACAGTTATTGACCAATATTGCCTACAGCACCTTTAATTAACAGTTATTGACCAATATTGCCTACAGCACCTTTAAATGACAGTGATTGACCAAGATTGCCTACAGCACCTTTAAATGACTGTTATTGACCAAGATTGCCTACAGCACCTTTAAATGAGTTATTGAACAATATTGCCCACACACCTTTAAATGACACTTATTGACCAAGATTGAGTACTTAACCTTTAAATGACACTTACTGACCAAGATTGCGTACATCACCTTTAAATGACAATTACTGACCAAGATTGCCTACAGTACCTTTAAATGACACTTATTGACCAAGATTGTCTACAGTACTTTAAATGACAGTTATTAACCAGAATCTGCCTAAAGTACCGTTAATGGTAGTTATTAACCAGAATCTGCCAACAGTTCCTTTAAATGACAGTTATTAACTAGAATCTGCCTACAGTACCTTTAAATGATAGATATTGACCAAGATTGCTACAGCACCTTTAAACTAGGGAACTTTTTTTTTCAAATACAGCATTATCATTTGTGTTTTTCAGAAGCTTCTTCATCGTTGAACAGTGACAAGGGGCAAACAGCCGATGAGAATGTTCCAAAGGGTACACCATCTGATGTATCAGCTACAGAACTGGGCACTGCAAAACTGTGTAAATCGCAAAAACACTTCGATAGTACTTTGGCGGAAAATAGAAGTGTCGGTCAAATAGAGCAATTGGATAAATCTACAGGTGAAACTGCGACTTTGTATGTTCATAGTGTTATGAAAAAGGCTGATGACAGCTTACCAGTCCGTACAAATGGTAGGTCTTCTCCAAAGCTTTCTGAAGAAAATGGAACATCAAACTCTTGTCCAAACTGCAGAAGTACGTTGAGAAATAGTAACGAGAATGGTCCGAATTATAACCAGGACGGCAAGTCGGCAGATGATGAAACAGTATCTCGGCTTGTAAGAAACATTATGAAACAGTACAAAGAAAACAAGCAAAGTTCATCATCTACAACCATAAGATTGAGGGATAAAGGTTCCTCTTCAAAACAACTTAATGCGGATATGTCATACGACAAAAATCGCGTCACAAAATGGGCAAATATTAAAAGACAGTCCAACGCATCGGTAGAAGAAACCGTCTCACAGCTTGTCAGAAATATAATGCAAGAAGCGGAAGAAAAGGAAAAAGAGAAAAATTCACAGCATTTATCTGAGAATTCTGGAAGTAGAAAAAGGAGTGCCAGTCGCCAGTGGAGTTACCAACGTCATAATGAAGTTAATGCTACCCATTTAAGTTGCCCTGAAGGTAAAAAAACCAAGGACCATATCAGCATGCTTTCCACCTTTAACTCCTAGTAAATGTTTGAACACTTCTGAAAGTGATACGGATTCAGTCGGGATAATTATCAAGGTAGAACCAGACCTCGATTATAAGATTTACGATTCTAGTGCTTTCCAGGGAAATAACAAAGGCCTTGATGCATCGGAGAAAGTGCCTGCTGAAAATGGACAATTTGGAGAAAGATCAGAAACGGCCAGTAATGATCAACAATCTGATGAATTAAAGCAGTTTGCTGAACGCCATGTCCTAGCTGACATTGACTCATTTCAAAATAATAATGCTGATCCAAATGTAGCAGCAGAAACATCAAGTTCATCCGTGTCGATTTCAGAAAATAACCCCTCAGCTTTAGAAAATGGATCTCATTTTACCACTACTGTGGACACATCAAATGTGAAAATAGAGGTTCTTGACGACTGTGAGGTGGAGTTGCCCTATGTAGAGGAATATTATGAAAATAGGGCGGAAAAAACAGAAAATTTCAAATGGGAGCAAGAGGAGACGCCTGTATCAGAAATGCCAGGTATGGTTATATAAATTATTTTTATTATAGAAATAACACATTTCAATAATGTCAATAATGTGTATTGAAAACTAATACCTGGTGGGTAGGATGCAAAAATCACGGATACCAAGGTCCAAAAATGGTATTCCCAATCTGACACTCAATTGTTTTTAATCTTGCACAATATGAACGGACAGATGGGGCCGACTACAATTTGCTTTGACCTGTTTAACAAATATTTGTAAGGATATACAAATATTCAAGTTATGTAGAAAAACTAACAGGATGCTGCAAGTTTTAAACAGTCAAGGTTGCCATGTGACCCTTTAAGATCATCTCTTCCCTATTTCAAACTGTGTTTCTAAGGAGCTGTTTCCTTTTTGTCGAGCCCCTTTACTGATCTCGACCTAGCGATCACAACGTTTTCTGAGTGTATGTGTATCATTTCGTTTAATCCATCCGTTTTTCCGTGCATCCGATTTTCATTTCTCAATGTCTTCTTGGAGGATTTTCACTTTCACCAAATTCCACCAGAATGATTCTTATATGCATCTAACATTATGTGCATAATTTCAGATCACAGTGACCTGCTTTTGATTAAATTATAGGTCATGACCTTTCATCGCTACGACATGCGTATCTTGCTTTTTTCTTGCAAGATTTTCACCAAATTTCACCATAATGTTCCTTATATCATTATGCATCTAACATCATTTGCAGAATTTCGGATTCATGTGACCTACTTTTGACGAATTAAAGGTCCCACCCGGACATGCATTCCCAGTGTTAATGACATTCCAGTAATTAAATTAAATACTAAGTATGTAAGGATCGAATATCTTTTGGGATTGACATTGGTGTTGGTCAAATAAAAAATCTGGACTTCTTTATAATAGGGCCCAACATGTAGGCCGTGGCCTTCTAGTCAGATTTACTCGCCTGTTTTGACACTACACTGAACATTGCTTATAACAAAGACTGGTACGCCCTTGACCGGGATAGTAAAGTAACAAAGACTAGTACGTGCTTGACCGGGATAGTAAAGTAACAAAGACTAGTACGGGCTTGACCGGGACAGTAAAGTAACAAAGACTAGTATGCGCTTGACCGAGATAGTAAAGTAACAAAGACTAGTACGTGCTTGACCGAGATAGTAAAGTAACAAAGACTAGTACGTGCTTGACCGAGATAGTAAAGTAACAAAGACTAGTATGTGCTTGACCGGGATAGTAAAGTAACAAAGACTAGTACGCGCTTGACCGAGATAGTAAAGTAACAAAGACTAGTACGTGCTTGACCGGGATAGTAAAGTAACAAAGACTAGTACGTGGTTGACCGGGATAGTAAAGTAACAAAGACTAGTACGGGCTTGACCGGGATAGTAAAGTAACAAAGACTAGTACGCGCTTGACCGAGATAGTAAAGTAACAAAGACTAGTACGGGCTTGACCGAGATAGTAAAGTAACAAAGACTAGTACGCGCTTGACCGGGATAGTAAAGTAACAAAAACTAGTACGGGCTTGACCGGGATAGTAAAGTAACAAAGACTAGTACGCGCTTGACCGAGATAGTAAAGTAACAAAGACTAGTACGGGCTTGACCGAGATAGTAAAGTAACAAAGACTAGTACGCGCTTGACCGGGATAGTAAAGTAACAAAGACTAGTACAGGCTTGACCGGGATAGTAAAGTAGCAAAGACTAGTACGGGCTTGACCGAGATAGTAAAGTGACAAAGACTAGTACGCGCTTGACCGGGATAGTAAAGTAACAAAGACTAGTACGGGCTTGACCGAGATAGTAAAATAACAAAGACTAGTACGTGCTTGACCAGGATAGTAAAGTAACAAAGACTAGTACGCCCTTGACCGAGATAGTAAAGTAACAAAGACTAGTACGCGCTTGACCGGGATAGTAAAATAACAAAGACTAGTACGTGCTTGACCGGGATAGTAAAGTAACAAAGACTAGTACGTGCTTGACCGGGATAGTAAAGTAACAAAGACTAGTACGCCCTTGACCGAGATAGTAAAGACGCTGCATCTAAAACTTTCTCGTCTCTCACCGCTGCGGGTTTGAATCCCATTGTGAGTTCGACTTGTGAGAAAGTGTCAATTCTTACGGATGGCAGGTATACAGTACTGGTGCTACCAACACAAATGGGGTGGTCTGCCTATACCAAAAACAAATTGATCGTCATAAAAAATTATATGGCCGTCATAACATATGCTAAAAGTAACGTAAAACACAATTCAAACCAACAAACAAACAAATATGGGTTCAAAGTACCGAAATATCATAAAAAATCTGTAACTTCACACAGTCTGTTGCACTTGCTGTCTGCAACTTTTTCTTGTTTCGTTGGTAGTCAAACTTTTCCCTTTGTATTTTTAGGGGATTGGCAATCATTAAATCAGCGGGCACTTCCGAATTCTGTAAACTTGGTACTGGGTGGTTTCACATATAGAAAAGACAGCAGCAAGGGCATGACAACGTATTGGAAATGCAGAACCACTAATTGTAAGGGGAGAGTAATAGTGAAGGGAACAACTTCAACACATATAAAGGGGGAGCACTCTTGTAAGCCTTCAGGGATTTAATGTTAAAAGGTAGATACATCATTTTTTACAATGTTTCATATTTTGTGCTGTTAAAGGAAAGTAGGCATATAAAGAAACTCACTACTTTTGAGAACTCAGAAAAGGGTGATCAGATTTATAAAAATAGGACGATAAACAAAGACAATAAATAATTTATTTTTTTTACAGTACTTCATATTTTGTGCATTATATGATGTTAAAGAGACAAACGGCAATTTTGATTTTTTTAAACTCATGGCGTCCCTTTAGTTTTTCTACATAACTTGCATTCGTTCAATCATTAATATTAATTATAAGACTAGTATAAAGCAAATTTTTGCATATTTTTAACTAGCGATTATATTTCGCCAATTATAGGTACTTCAACCTGTGATAGAATACAGCAAAAAAATGTAAACTCAAAATGTTATATAATCATATGCAAGGAGGTTTAAAGTAAAAATGATACTGGATAAATAAATTGAGAAGCTTATTTCATTGCTTGATAAACTCTTCAAGATTGCCACGTGCCCCTTTAAAGGGATGCACACATTGTGGCAATCTTGTTTAGGTATATTTTCATCCAAAACATTTCCATGCAGTTGTAGTTAAAGTTAAACTAGATAGAGGTTCTATAAGGGTTTTATTTAGTGTTAAAAGATTTCCTTCAAAAGGGAAAAAATAATTGCAAAAATCAAAAAAAATCACGGTTTACGCTTTTTGTCTCGCCCACGATAGTGGGGCCATCCTTAAAAAATTGTTGGTTTGCTGTACTCCGACCCAAGATGTTTTAGGTGGGTAGGTAGGTAGGTAAAAAAAAAAAAGCTCCAAAAGACAAAAGAAATTAAAGGAAAAATATTCTTAAGATAGCAAAAAAATAAAAATGTTAAAAGAATTGCAATAAAAAGTTTTGGGTAGGGCTCTTTTTAGTGAGTAGGTCGAGCACAGCAAATCAACAATTTTTTGCGGATGGCCTGGGTAGCAAGACATAGCAGTCACTTTTCCGGCGGTGGCGGCGTCCACATTTTAAATAAACTATATCTCAACATCCGCTGCTCGAGTTTTTCTGAAACTTTATCAGATGCTTTGTTGGGTCAAGGGACATCGCGTAATGCCAAAATTACCAAGATCAATGTCATATTTAGCGTTATTTTCCCAAAACTTAACCTTTGGTAGGTAACAACCTTGGTTAGGTAAGTTAACCTCAGTTAACTGTATGTGATTGCCTCATTTTCTTTGTTTGATACTTGGTCATATGTATTGTTGGCATTGGTGTACATGTACATCACTGAATGCCAAAAAGTATCAAGGTCAAGATCATACTTTGCGTTATTTTCCCCAAACTTAACCTTGGTTAGGTAACTGAACCTCAGTTAACTTTATGTGATTGCCTTACTTTATGTCTTTGATACTTGGACATATGTAATGTTGAATGACATCGCTGAACGACAAAAAATACCAGGGTCAAGGTCATATTTTGCGTTATTTTCCCTAAACATCACTTTGGTTAGGTAAGTTAACCTCAGTTAACTTTTTCTGATAACTTTAATTTCTTTGTTTTTGTACTTGGTCATATCTATTGTTGGCATTGGTGGACATCACTTAGCGACAAAAATTACCAAGGTTAACGTCATATTTTGCGTTATTTTCCCCCTTAACCTTGGTTAGGTAACTTAACCTTAGTTAACTTTATGTGATTGCCTTACTTTATGTCTTTGATACTTGGTCATATGTATTGTTGGCATTGGTGGACATCGCTGAATGACAAAAAATACCAAGATCAAGGTCATATTTTGCATTATTTCCTCCAAACTTAACCTTGGTTAGGTAACTTAACCTCAAGTTAACTTTATGTGATTGCCTCACTTTATGTCTTTGATACTTGGACATATGTATTGTTGGCATTGGTGGACATCGCTGAACGACAAAAAATACCAAGGTCAAGGTCATATTTTGCGTTATTTTCCCTAAACATCACTTTGGTTAGGTAAGTTAACCTCAGTTAACTTTTTCTGATAACTTCATTCCAGTTACCTTCCCCTACTTTTCATGTTTCAACCACCTTTTTGTTTTTACATATTCCTACCATTTCATATATGGTTTAAACCGTTTTCCGAAGTGGGCGAGACACCCTCAGACTGAGATCTTGTTATTCCTATTTTACACAATCGTAATGAATGGCATATGGCATAATTATAATGAATCAATAACAATGACTAAGGTAATATTACTTTTCAGTAGAAAACAACATTATGCAATTTAAATGATTATTTTTCAGAAATGGCGGAAAACTTAAGTTTTTAAAAGAAAAAAACGTACAAAAGTTTTAAATACATGTTGTTATATCTGAGGATAACTTAATGAATAAGTTGTATTCAATCATATCTAATGTTATATGAACATATATACTGTAGAGGGTCTTACATGCCTGTTAAATATTGAATTAATTAACCGAGTTGGATAAAATTATATGATGTGAGGCTGTTTAATAAATTCAGTTTTAAATAGGCATGAATGTAAGATTCTGTTGAACTCAATCAGTGCCTCATAAAGAACATTTACTATCAATCAGTGCCTCATAAAGAACATTTACTATTGTAGCTGCCCATATTTAATGTTGTATGATGAGGTCTTATGTTTGTATAATGTCGTCATATGCTGACTTAGCCTTCTCCTTACGACACCAAACAACGGAACTACCTCCTTTCCGTAATCGAGTATTTTAAATTGTTACGGAAATCGACAAAGCAATTGCGATGCACACCGAGCTGAACAGAAAAGCCATGCCTGAAGTCATTCATGAACATGCCTTCATTTGCATATTTATTACACTAGTATGATAAATGTAGCTTTATAACACTCCCACACAAGTTATGTGATAATATAATGATAACCGATGCTGTATTTCAGACGGCTGGTACAGGTCATCACCAAAAGGCAAGTTCAACTTAATTCACCAGGGCTACGTATATATCAGGGATAAAGTTGGCAAGAATGACACTGTATACTGGAAATGCGGACGGACTGGATGTAAGGGCCGTGTAATTCAGAGGGGAGAAGAAAAGATACGCACAAAAGATCATACTCATTCGGCGATAATACAGTTCTAGGTATTTATGGTTTAAATATAGAAATTAATTTCTGAATTGGAGCATAAATGTTGCTCCTGGAGATGGGAAATAGACAATCAGTTTTTACATTTGTCTAATTCCCCTGGGTTTGCCAGCCTTTCGACCATTGGTTTTCATAAAATCTGGATAAAAGCTGGTACTTCTATGTATGAACACGACGTGGAGATGGACATTTTGACTGGCTGTTCCAAGCAGATTGTTTCTGAGGAATAATGCCATTTTTCTATATAGTTAAAAATAGATATTCTATGTTATTCCCTTTTATTCATTCACACTGCATGGGTTTGTCTCATTTTAGCGTGATTGTCTAAGATAACACTGCTTGTTGTGTTGCCTGCGTAGCATGGCAGACACTTAGGGATCACTTTCTCCATCATCCGTCACACTTTAATCTGCACCTAGCCTTGGCTATAACTTGAAACGTATTTGACCTATGTTCATAAAACCTCACACACATCTTCAATTTACCTCTAGGAATGTTGTTAAACATGTCCAATAACTCTTGACTTTCATTTTGGCAGAGTTATGTCCTTTTTCATTAAACTTTAACCTGCAGCCTAACCAAGCACACGGCAGACGACACAAATGTTCCATGGAACACCATTCTAGTTGATGTTAATTATTCATTTGTATAGTTCACCAATTTATCCATTTAATAAATCACTCGCTCCATCAATCAATCAATCAGATCAGCTGCAGCGGTGATAGTGTGTCCGCCTTGCATGCAAGAAGTCGTGGGTTCAGTCCCTGGTGGGGTTACACCAACAAAAACAATTCATAAAAATGGTACTAGAACCTCCATTGCTTGGCATTAAGAATATAAAAGGTAGTGACTGGTCGGCCCAGTATCATTAGTATGTGACTGGGCATGGTATCATGTCATGTGTCACGTAAAACACCATTCAGACAAAAAACACAAACATGTGTCTACGGTGTGGTATTCCAGTGTGGCAGCAGTATAAAGTTGAGCATTCAGCTCACTACAAGAAGACACGGCCATTGTATGACTAAAAGATTGTTCAAAAGGATGTTAAACTCCATACACAACGTGTGTAAATTACACATACATACAAGTCAATGTGTGTACGTTACACATACATACAAGTCAATGTGTGTATGTTACACATACATACAAGTCAATGTGTGTACGTTACACATACATACAAGTCAATGTGTGTACGTTACACATACATACAAGTCAATGTGTGTATGTTACACATACATACAAGTCAGTGTGTGCATGCATCCAAGTTTAAAGTACAGTTCTGTTTAAAGTTCTGTTTATCTTGACTTCTTTCATTGTCGGACATTTGATTGATTACGTTATACTCCATTCACGGAACAAATCACACGGGGGTATCCGGCGATGGACTTCTTTATCAAATGCATCTTTACAGTCCCTATCCTGCCATCAACAGGCAATTTACACTAAAATAACGCGTCCATGGCGGGGATAGTAAACACGATGCATTTAAAACCTTCTCGCCTCTCACCGCTGCAGGTTTGAATCCCACTGGGAACTCAGCTTGTCAAGTGAGAATGTATTGATTATTATGGATGGCAGGAAGTATACAGTACTGGTTCTATCCAGGAAAAATGGGGTGATCTGCCTCTACCTTTAAAAAAATTACCGTCATGCTATTATATAATGTGAAGTATTATATAGAGATTATTTAACTGCTGGGATCTATTATAGGGAAATCCTGCACGAGATGGCAGACGTGTGGTTCTTTTGACTCGTTCGCGAAAAAACAAAACATGTCTAACATGGAGTGAAGGATTTCCATATAATCGAACACAGCAATTGAAAAAATCTGTTTATTACATTTTAAATCAGTTTTTAGCTCTACTGGCCGAAGGTCAGCAGAGCTTGTGGGATGGCGAGTTGTCCGTCGTCCGTTAACTTTTGCCTTGTGAACACTCTAGGGCCTTCATTATTAATCAAATATTTATGAAACTTTGCCAATGTCTTTATATCAATGAAAGCTCGGACAAGTTCGAAAACCGACAAGATCGGAATAATTTCACTGGAGTTATGGCCCTTGTTTTGCTGAAAAATGCCATATTAAGCCTTGTGAGCACCCTAGCACCTTCATTTATTATTTGATCTTTACCAAACTTGCACAGATTGTTAATATCAATAAAAGCTCGGACAAGTTTGAAAACCAGCTAGATCGGATCATTAACAACGGAGTTATTGCCCTTGATTTAGTAAAAAATGCTATATTTTGCCTCGTTAAGACGATAGGGCCTTCATCTTTCATCCGATCTTTACCAAAACTTTACCAGATTGTTTGTAGAAATGAAAGCTCAGACAAGTTCGAAAACCAGCTAGATCGGACCATTAACAGCAGAGTTATGGCCCTTGATTTAGTTTGGATGCTATATTTTGCCTCGTTAAGACGATAGGGCCTTCATCTTTCATCCGATCTTTACAAACTTTACCAGATTGTTTATATAAATGAAAGCTCGAACAAGTTCGAAGACCAGCCACATCGGACCACTAACAGCGGAGTTATGGCCCTTGATTTAGTTAAAAATGCTATATTTTCCCCCGTTAAGATGATAGGTCCTTCATTTTTCGTGTGATCTTTTTGAAACCCTACTAGATTGTTAATATAAATGAAAGCTCAGATAATTTCGAAAACCAGCCAGATCGGACCAGTAACAGCAGAGTTATTGCCCTTGATTTAGTTAAAAATGCTATATTTTTCCTCGTTAAGACGATAGGGCCTTCATCTTTCATCCGATCTTTACCAACTTTACCAGATTGTTTATATAAATGAAAACTCGGACAAGTTCGAAGACCAGCCAGATCGGACCACTAACAGCGGAGTTATATGGCCCTTGATTTAGTTAAAAATGCTATATTTTTGTCCGGATTTCATTGAAACTTTGCAGGAATGATCAGTACCAAGCCTAGTTGTACAGTCACCGTGTTCCAGTTGAATGATTTTGGCGGAGTTATAGCCCTTTAAAGGTTTTAGGCCCTGGCCGGATTAAACAAAACTTTTTAGGGATGATTGATTCCATGTCTAGTTGTGCAGATCATCGCCGTGTTCCGGTTGAACGATTTTTGGCAGAGTTATAGCCCTTTAAAGGTTTTTAATACACAAACTTTGTTCTGACTAGTTCTCCTGAACCCCTGGCCGGATTTAAACGAAGATTTTTAGGGATGATCAATTCCATGTCTAGTTGTGCAAATCATTGCCGTATTCCGGTTGAATGATTTTTTGGCAGAATTATGGCCTTTTAAAGGTTTTAATACACAAACTTTGTCTGATCTACTTCTCCTGAACCCCTTGCCAGATTTCAATGAAACGTTGCAGGGATGATCAGCACCAAGCCTAGTTGTGCATGTCATAGTCGCATTCCGGCTTACAGATATTTGGCAGAGTTATGGCCCTTTAAAGGATTTTGATACCACCATTTTTTTCCAGGCTAGTTCTCCTGAACCCCTGGCTGGATATAGGCGAAACTTGACAAGGATGATCAGTATCAAGCCTAGTTGTGCATATCATCGCCATATTTCAGTTGAATGATTTTTGGCAGAGTTATGACCTTTTAAATGTTTTAATACACAAACTTTGTCCAGATTAGTCTATTCTGAACTCTTTGCCAGATTTCAGCGAATCTTGGCGGGGATGATTAGTACTAAGCCTAGTTGCACCTGTCATTGCCATGTTCTGGTTGAATGAATTTTGGCAGAGTTATGAGCCCTTAAAGGTTTTAATACACTTACTTTGTCTAGACTAGTTCTCCTGAACCTCTGGCTGGATTTCAACGAAACTTTGCAGGGATGATCAGTACCAAGCCTACTTGCATATATCATCACCATGTTCCGGTTGAATGATTTTTGAAAGACTTATGGCCCCTTATACATTAACTTTATCTTGAGCCAGTAGAGCGTCCACATGCCCTCTTGTTTAACCAAATTATTCGCTTTATTGAACGTTATCGGCAGATGACTTCGATGTCGGCACCACTTTATCAATGTCATAACTCATTTCATATTTAAATAGAAAAATATGATAAAGAACATGGTTAAATGTCACTAAATAACAGTTCTGGGTTTCAAGTTATAAAAACCGCAGAATCAATGGATACTAACCTTGTCATTATAATGCAATAACGAACCAAAGTTTAAAAAAAATGAAATTACCTCCCTTTACGGTGAAATAAATATATAAAATCTGTAAAGCAGGTATAGATTAAAACATTTTGTTATTTTTTTCGCAGATATCTTTTCAAACACAATGCCCTACATATATCTGCTATTTATGTTAATTATATTGTTAATGACCTCTGCCAGGCATAGCCTAGAATATGCGCAAATGAATTTGCCATGCAATTTACTTGAAGAACTTATTTTTATCGATATATATGCACCTAAAGACAAATTTTATGTCTGCTCTGTAACTTTTGAATGGTTAATTGACATAAACTTGCTACTGGAACAATTATGTATTTTAAGGACTATTGGTCAGCCATCTTTGAAAAAAACATGAACATTGTCAATTATATAATAGATGATATTAATGCAACACTATTGATGGGAACATAATATCAGAAACAATATTTATTTGGCAGAAATAGTGCCCTTTATATTCGAAAAGTTAAGTGCAATTTTACTCTAAGATGTTTTGTTTTTTATGTTAAATAAATTTGTCCATAGAATTGTCCATTTATCTAAAAATGGCACACGAGACATCTTTTCTAAATTAAATACGGCATGTTATCACATCATCCAAATTTCAAAGTCAGTCATTGTAAAAAAAACGCAAGCTATTCTTTCAATGGCATGTACTTTCAAAATAATCTCATTGCTATAGTATGGTGGCACTGACGGGTTTTAATTGTCAAACTATTATAAATGGCAACTATATTTTTGGATGTATTAAACACAACTGAGTGACTGTTGTGAATAGAAACATGGCAACACAAGAGTAATTTATTATTATATTCCTATAAAAACAGCACAAACTAAATAATAACATAAGAATATGATCAAATTACCTGTTTATCTGAATGTTTCACCATACAGCATGTTTCATTTTACAATTCACCTGCATGCTTTTCATGTGTATCACGTGCGTGTGTTGAAGCACATGGCACATAAAGAAAATCTTCATTTTTAGCTCGACTATTCGAAGA